>CM062814.1:762640920-763185376 GCA_031772625.1 Pinus tabuliformis | reverse complement strand
TTTGCCCCCAAGCAACTGTCGCGACAGTATATACGTCATGGGGTTGCAATTTGACAGAATGGTAGTTTTCTAAAGAGGACATAATGTCGAAACCTTTGAATCGCTTGAACAGCAGCAAGCGCTAGTTTTCAACATAGGAATATTTACTTTCTGTTCCATTTAAGTTTTACTTAAATAATAAATAGGAGTTCAATTCCATCGACTTCTTGCACTAAGACCATCGCAATGGTCGTATCTGCTGCAGCTAGATACAGGTTAAAATCTCTTTGATTAGTTCGGGGCGTACATTAATGATGCTCTTACTAAGAATCTTTAGGCGTCAAAGGAAGCTTGCGCAACCTGGTCCCAGACGAAAGGTACATCCTTTTTCAAAAGACGAGTATAACCTTTGGCAAGTTCTGCGTAATTGGAATGAACCTCCTAGAAAGTTTGCTTTCCTTGGAGTTTCTGAATCTGAAGCAAATTTGAAGGTGGAGGCAATTAATGATTGCCCCACCTTACATAGGGGTCGAGATGAATCCCATCCTTAGAGACTACAAAGCCAAGTAAACACCAGAACCGACGCAAAACACACACTTGTGCGGATTGAGTTTTCTTGTAGTGTCGGCAACGTAGAAATATTGCTCTCAAATGCCGCGGATGATCAGTCCGCTTCCGCGAATGAGCCGGAAGATCGTCGAGGTAAGTGTTGAACGATGTTCTTGATGTCATGGAAGGCATAATTCATTGCCCTTGAAACGTCGCCCTGCGTTCTTTAAACCAAAGGGTAATTTTCGATAAGCGAATGTGCCCACGGACAAATAAATGCAGTCTTAGACTGGTCCTGTGGGGGATATTTATTTGATTATACCCGGAAAAATCCATCCAATAAGGAAAATATTTCACATCCGGCGCATTCATCAATTATCTGTCGATGACGGGTGTAGGGTAGTTGTCTTTGGACAAGCTTTGTTTACATCCCTATAGTCGACGCACACTCTTATCGTCCCTTGTTTTTTCATAACAGGGACAATATTCGATACCAATCGGTTAGAGGAACCGGGTAGATGAATCCAGCATGGAGAAGTTTTTCAACTTCTGCCCTTAATGGCAGCGGCTTTCTTGGGGTGCACCTGCCGAAGCCGTTGTCTTATGGTTTGACATCAGGATACATTTTAATCTCATGTTCAACTATGCTCGAGTCAATGCCTGGCATTTCAATCATATGACCATGCAAAGACATCTCTAAATTCGCGAAAGAGGACCATATATTTCCAGTTCTGAAGGGAACAACTTTTCCGACATGAATATTCTCTACAACATCAGATTTTGTCGAGATGTTTATGGCTACGGGTCTCTTCAATATTGGATAGGTTTCCTCTGAATCCACCGTATTTACAGTATTTGTTAGGAATTCAAACACTGAAGGGTGATATAGGTCGTGTTGAGTTTCTTCTTCACACTCTGGAAGAAGGGAACGATGGTGGTGATCATTCCATGGTGCCCCTCAATCATCATTGATTGTAAGATTCCTTCGTCAGTCCCATGAACTTTGACCATGGATCTAATGGGGTACCATATTCTCCAACCTATCTACCAAACGCTTGACGAGCGTTGATTTGGGCTCGCCTCCCATGCCTGAAACATTGATTGCTACAATATTTCTATAGGGCTAGGTGGCAAAACCACTTGATAATCCATGACGACTTTGTCTCCTGCGACCTTCGAAGAAGATACCATGTTGCATGTTGCTACAACGGATAATCCTTACATGGAAAGGAGGTGGCAACGCGAAAGTTCCCATCATTGTGGGATCTTTTAGCAAGCCTACTCCGATATTTGTATTGAATGGTCGCTCCATGGATCAGGGGAATGCTTCCAGTAACTTGTGAACCATTAGGGAGGAAATTCTGTTGGTCGACGACCGTAATCCCTCCTTCAAACGGGAATGCGATCTTCCTAAAAAATATGTGACACTACAGCTGCCATGGCATATATCCATGGTCTTCCCAGTAGGATGTTATAGTCAAGATTGCCATCAATGACTTCAACATCAATTTCCACTGTTTTCCTCCTAGTTCAACTTAAAGTTATTTAGGATACCGTACGGAGTGTACGTCCTACCGTCAAATGCTTTCAATGTCGTTGAAGATTCGCGACAAGGTTGGAGATCCAAGAGTTTTCCAGCAACTCATCGACATGATACATGTCGATGCTCCCTCATCAATAATCGTTCTATGAACAGTTTTGTTGAGTGCTTTCACTTGAATAAGGAAAGCTAGTTGCGCTGGTAACTGAGGATCATATCCTTTGTGATCAAAGGATACAAGATTGGAATCTTTAGGATCCACTCCACCAATTGCTGATAACAATGCCTGCCTTTGGGATGGACAATTTTGCAGTACCTCAAGAGTCGACATAGCAGATGGCGATTGGGCCAAATCTTCCACTATGTTATAATGCTCGCGCGCTCTGGCACGAGGATTAAATGTTTATCGACTTGTGTACTACTCCCTTAGGTGGCTTTATTGTTAATTCATGCGTGAGGGGGGGTACAACTTCTGCCGAAGTTGTTGTCGAACTACTGGGTTGATCTTTTTTGTCGTTCGACACCGGCGGATTCCCATTATCTTTATTCCTGGTCGAGATCAAAGCATCATTTTGCTTAGAAACCGACAACATAAGCACTTGAGACGGGAAGCCTTTCCATATCAACCATATTTTGACTGGGTGGGAAATGGATCAGTCAACACAGCTGAAGTTTGGGAACTTTTAAAGAACCTCTTAACTCAGCTTTGAACGGACAGTTCTTTGTCGAATGATTTTCATCGCATATCTGACAGGATAAAATTGTTTCCCTTGCCCAGGAGGGTTTGAAGAAGTTTTTTGAGGGGATGACTCACCCTGTTTCTTCTTCTTCCCTTTGTTTTGTTTCTTCTTGCTCCCTGGTTGATTGGAGTTTTTGCCTTTATCCGTAGTACAGCATTTACCTCCGAAGCAAGAATCTCTCTTGATTTGCTTTTTGATTCGAAGTCTTACGGGCTTTCTTATTTGAATCCCTTGTCGACTTAGCGTTTGCAGTTCCAATCAGCCATCACCGGCATGAGAGTCACTATTTGATCCGGGAGGAGGAGGGATTGAAAAATTCGGTCTGGGGGGTCAGGTATCTTATCATAGAGCGTGCCCGACTGAGTATATACTAAGTCAAATATTGAGCACGAGCAATAACTGCTCCTCTGTTACGACGCCTCCTTGGCCACATCTTCTGTTATAGCAGGAAGAAGCGACTTTATAAACCACTCAGCTAATAGCTGATCTGGAACATAGGTCTTTACCATTCTGCGACGACGACGCCACTCATGTATATGATCTGATATATGTGTGGCCTGTGTCTGCTTGAAATTGGTCAAGATCTTGTTCCAGTTTCGTCTTATAGGTAACTGAAAGTGTGTAAGAAAGTCGTGGCTAGGGAACTAAAATTGTCGAAAGAGGCTCTAGGTAATTCAATATACCATTTAGCCGCCGGACCAGTCAATGTCCTCTGGAAAAGGCGAAGCCTTATCGAATCATCATTCAGGGTATTCGACGAACACCACAGATGGAATGTCATCACATGATTCGACGGGTCTTCGCCAGGATTTCCATTGAATTTAGGATGTCCGAAGGAAGTTTGTGAGGAATCGCTGGCCACCAATGGGCATAGGCGATTGGATCGTTCGTCAATCGATGTAAATCTGGTAATTCTAGAGTTGCCACGAATGGCAACTGCTGATTTAGGTTTGGCGAGGCGTACCCAGGATACGATGGAATCGCTGAGCAGTAGGCTTTGCATACCAGCATAATGCAACTGATGTTGATATGACTGATATGGCTGGTGGGCTTGGCCACTGTAAAGTGGTTGATTTAACCCGTTCTGAATATAGGGTTGCCACTATTCGCAAAGATCTGTTGTTCAGATCCCTGGTACACCTGTTGAAACTGAGGTTGTTGGTATTG
Organism: Pinus tabuliformis; assembly: GCA_031772625.1. Classification (NCBI taxonomy): domain Eukaryota; kingdom Viridiplantae; phylum Streptophyta; class Pinopsida; order Pinales; family Pinaceae; genus Pinus; species Pinus tabuliformis. The sequence goes on along the minus strand of CM062814.1, from coordinate 763,181,401 downwards.
CACCATCCATGGTTGTGAAGCCATGTTTTGCTGTGCGATACTAACCGACGGACCAAGATGCGGGGTTATGGTTCCCGTTTGTGTCTGGTCGTCCCGGCAGTTGGCGATTGTGGTTGTGTTGCAGGTTCAATGGGCTGTTGCATTACAACTTGGGGTTGACATACAACAGGCACCGATTGAACTTGCGACACGGTTACAATTGCTGGTGTCGTGGGATACTAGACATAGGTACACACTGTTGCATGGAATATACAACTCTTGGTTGTTGGGGTAACATAGGACCCAACCACTCGTCGTTACTTCAGTCAAACCTGAATGTTGTTGAAAACTGCCGTATGGGTATCCCCCGGAAGGGGAAGTGAAAGGGCATATTGCCCCCATATGGTAACAATCCGGAATCAAGGGTATAGATTGCCTTTGAGGACTGGATGGCCCAAACTGATTTCCAAAGGGATCAATTTGTCTAGTTTCAACATAAGAATTACCGGGTATTATACCGGAAGAACAAACTGGAACAGACCAAGTTGTCGTAATAGTCCCTGGGTGGACTCCTTCTAGCTGATGAGAGCTAGTCGGGACAGCTGGTATGCCGGCAAACATCGTTGGATTGACAGCAGGAGCTTCTGTTGTCGCTGTGTCATTGGCACAGTCCTAGATGTCGACGGTTGCTCAGACATTTTAAGTCTATCCAATAAACTACCTAACGATTCTACAGGAACTTCCAGTGGTGATGGACAAACTTCTGATGCAGAAGGAAAAAGAGTGGCGCCTACTCCAAAATGAGTTGGAGTATTTGCTTGCTGGTCCTCTACGATTTCCTCTATTGCGATCAGACCAGGAGGAAGAGGAAGACCGTCAGGTCCGTAAAAGATTTCTGGTGCCGAAGAAGGGGTTGCTTCGACAGCGACAGTTGTTTGAACAACAAGACTCTGTGGACCGGTTTCAAATGGAACTGGTTCAGTTATGCAAGTACTTGTCTTCAGACTAGGATCAGTACAACTGTCCCTCTGTTGCTGTTGAACTTCTTCAATAGAGGCAGGGATTCCAGAAATATCAGGAGTGACCAGAATCTCAGATGTTGTCGGAACTGTTGTTCTAACTTTAATGGGAGATTTTGACCCGGTCAAGCGAGTTCGCTTTGTCCGTACTACTCTCGATTCCGGAGACAAAGACGGTTGACTCGCGAGTCTCCTCGAACGACGGAGTTTTAATTGACTTTCCTCCACGGTTGCGGATTACTTGATCAACTAAAATACAAAAGGGGAATTATGTTTCCGTATTGAATGAATTTTATTAGACGCTTTTAGACACAACTTTGCTTTTTCATGTTTTAAGAGTCGAGAAAAAGCTAAAGATGACTCTAGTCGCCTTCGATGTATTAACGAGCCCGAAGTGACAAATGCTCGGTTGGACTTTTTCAGTTATAGAGTTTGAAAAAGGCCAAAAGAAACTGCTCTGGAGATCTAGGCAGAGGGTGTGCCAAACCTTTCGCGAAACCACAGAATACGTTTTACGGTACGGGTGGTCGATCTTCGTGAATGCTGTGTTCACTGCATCGCGATCAGTAGGGCGGTCGACACGGCTTCCTAAGGATAAAGGATAAATGCCTATAGGGGTCTCCCAATATACGCGACGGTACGCGGGAGCACAAGTCCGTATTAGTGTTATCGCCCCTCAGGAGGAATCACCCACCTTCGTAGAGATCGACAATCACTACGTTTAACGACGCCGGAACACGTCTCTACCTAGACCTCTATTGTGAGCGTTATGTTACAATGCGTTTTTAGATTCATTCAATATATTTTAAGTTGATCTTGTTTAGCAGTTTGTCTTTCAGGATCACCACGAGATGTATTGGTACAAATTCCTAAATGCAGCTAAAATGATAAGCAAGCTTTACAATCTTTTTAGCTTTGAAAATCCTAACTACTGAGGGGAGAGAAAAACATTATCTTTCCACACAGAGCACAAAGCACAAACTAATGCACTTTCTCCTAGATCAATCACGCAAACTTATCAAAATGCAAATGCAAGATGCATGTATTTCTTTTATTTTCCCTTAATGTTGATGTAGACAAAAAGGAAATTGTGTATAATTTTCGAATTCAATTTGAAGCGTAAACAAACAAGTTTTGTCTAAAATGAAAAGACGCCTTACAGGTACTTGTTTCAACACTAAAAATGTATGAATTCAAACCATAAAATGAAAAACAAACAAACTCAAACAGCCTTAACAGTAATAAAACTAGCTCTTAAGATCATAAAGACACTTTTACAGTTCAGGATCTAAGAGGCCACAGCTATACTGGTTCGCTTTTCAGAATGGGAAACTGTAACTGAAACAAGAAATACTGAAAGAACAATCACAGTTTCATCACACAACTGAGGCGGAATAATGTCAAGGAAAGTTGGTTTACAGCAATTACAATGACAAGCAATCAGCAGCAAAACAACAATGAAAACAGGGCTCAGACACAATGGGAAACCTCAGGAAGACATAGCCTAACTGGATCAGCGCAGGCTCTGGTCTGTCAAATTGACTCTTAGCGCAGTTCCCGAAGGGAGTACCTGTGCTGGAATGCAGACTGCCTATGGACAGCCTGCACTGAGACACGAGAGTTGCGTTTACAAGGATTTCGGGTCATAAAAAGCTCAAAAATTCACTGCTTTTGCTAAAATAAAAAGCTATAGGTCAAGTACAAGCTAAGGGATGATCAAGAGGATGAAAAGCTATCACAAAGAGTACAAGAGTCTTTTGTAGATCAGCTCTTCAAATCATGAATCTGCTCAAAAAATGAGCAAGAGTAGCAGCCCCTCTACTTCGCTTTTGATATAGTCAAAGCTTTTCGATTCGGTACTCTTTGGTTCAGAAATGAATAGCAAAGACACTACAAACACCAACAAGATACTAGGCTCCCCAGCGGAGTCGCCAGTTTGTTGTGGGGAAAAGTATCCGACTCGGATGACCCTATCCCTACTCTAAGGGTGACAGTCCTTAGCAACAACTGAAAGTAAAGCTTTGATATTTTCCTTTATGAAAGTACAGAGAAGGAAGAAAAGATTGACCAACCGATGTCCTTCGCTTTTGTCGATCCTATCCTCTCTCTTTGTCTCTTGTTCCCAGCTCCTTGCTCCCTTTGCCGGCCCAGCTACACAAAGATCCTGCACAAACAAGAGAAGGAAAACTACAAGAAACATGTACTCATAACTGATGCATGGATTAGAGTGAATCAGATATACAAGTAAATACAATACATCAATGCAATACAAGTATATAGGAGAACATTCAAAGCTTTATTGATAGAATTAAAAGGGTTCTGAGAAGGTTACAACCATCAATGGCTCCAATCCAGCAGCACCTCCCCAGCAGCAAGAAATCTCCTCTTCACCTCTATAAAAGCAATCACCCAATAGCTCTAACTGTAAACCAACAGCACTTCCTTGCTTTGCACAAAATTCCAGCCTCCTTAGACCTCATAGAAGAGCTCTATATATAGGATAGAAGAAGAAAGGATGAGTCAGCTTGAGACTGACATAAAGCTGCCTTGTGTCCTCTCCCTCTTCAGTTAAACTTCAGTTCTTGAGTCCACTTGGAGATCCTTGCTTACACATGGAGATCAAGTACCTCTTACTCATCACAGGGCGAATCCCTTGAACCAAGTGTCAGTTTGGAAGCTTCCTGGGCAATTGACACCTTGCAGAATGACTGTGCCACTTGGCCAATCTCGCCCAGCGCAGGTAGCCTTCATTAGATTTGACTTTCAGCGCAGGTACAAGGAGGAGCAGTTGACATTCAGCGCAGATGCTCAGTGGAGCAGCTGACATGATCCAAAAATAGCCTGTTTTTGAGTGTTTTCAGGTGGAGAACTGATGGGAAGTGCTGTGGTTTGCTGACCTTGTTCTTCTAGGGGTAAGAACAACATGTTTAGGGACTGAGGATCCCTGTAATTATCGACATTTCATGCTCCATGCTGCGAGGCACAAAAATGTCTATAACAGTTGCCCCCTAAAGTATGAGGCCGTTTATCGGGTGAAATGCTTTATCTAGAGGGTCCGAAGTTCATTCCAGTGCTGAGGAGGCGCCCTGTAATACAATACAATACAATACATTATTTTTCATTCTGTTTTCATGATCTAGCTGAGGCGGGCATTCCCATGCTCAGCTTTATAAATACATTTTGGTACATATAACAGACGATCGTCTGATGGTAGACTGATAATTTTCTGCTGAAATTATCATCCTTTGAGTAGGATGATCATCTGCTGCAATGATGTACATGACAAATGCTTTTATATTTCCTGAATATGTATCGCAGCCCGGATGGATGAAACTAGATCCGGGGTCTTCAAACTCGTTCGATCTTCACTCTAAGTACAAGTCGATCCATGTGAGAATTTCGCTGAAGTCGAACATGGAAAGACATCGCTTGATTACCGGTCAATGATGAAAACCGTTAACAAGCGCGAGAGGAATCACCGATAATGATAATGACCCTCAAGGTACTGCAGTACAATTCACGTGGCGTGAATAAAGGACTTGGCGTCGAACGCCACGCAAAATCTTCTGGTCAAAGGTCATTGATGTATACCTGTCGCCGGAAGTGAGAAACTTGCCATTGAGGCATGCAAGCTTCAAAGTACTGATGGGGTTGTTCCTAGATCAACTTCTTGGATAATGAGCTGAAGTCGACAAGAAGCGATCCGTCAAAGGAGGGCCTTAATGAATCCCACATCAATGACACGGAACGGAGCTAATGATTTTAGTGGAGGTGAAAACAAACTGTGACATATGATTCAGGGTGGCGATCATGAATGGATGAAGGATAATGTATGGCAGTGGATGGGACACGGTTGACACTTTCAGAATGACCTCTCTTGAACATATAACGACACTGATGCGATGGATCGGTAGCATTACCCCAAAATGTGGATGGTTTGGCGAAGACCATGGTGATGAGACCGGTGAATGAAACAACCCAACCCGATGTGGTACGGAGAAAAAGTGTCATGTTCAAGAGTGACTTGCTACCATTAAGCTTTGATGTTCTCCCAATTTTTCCCCAGTCATTTCTGACCAGTACCTCTTTATTTTTGTCAAGCTTGAGGAGGATAACATATGCTTGTTCTATAACCTGCCCTTCGGGCAAGCCCATCGCTATGATTTAACGAGCTTAGCGATAGGGAAACTCGTTCTCGTCTAAAGACAAGTTTGTCGCTATTTAATCATTTTAACGAGTCTAACGACAAGGAAAACTCGGTCCTTTTCATTTTTAGAGAGTCTGAAAAGGTACGAAAGTTAACTCCAAAATTCCTTTTTCGTCATCTAATCCCTTAAGTCCGAAAAAGTATAAAACAATACAGAAGGGATGAATTTTCGGTTGCTTTAACGAGCCGAACAAAACAAGCGCTCGATCTTTTTGTGCAATAATCCCTCAGGTCCAAAAAGATTAAAATCTAGAGGAGGGATAGCGTTCCGGTTGTTTAACGAGCTGGAAGGCCAAAACTCGGCAAACTTTTCATATTTTACGAGTCAGTGAAAAGAGCTCAAAGAAGACTCGTCTTTTGAGGAACGAGTGATAAACAGGGATAGCAGCAGATTCCAGGTACAAATTGGAATTTTCCAATCACGGTAGTGTCACAAGGATGGCTAGATGAAATCACTCTTCGCAGATGCTCCTCAAAATGGGTAAACACACATATGGGGGTGAACGACCGGCCAAATGACAGTGGAGGTGATGGATGAAAACACGACCAAGGCTTTTAAGGCTGATGAATTTACGATCGCAATGGTTATTTACCGAGATAGGTTCATTTTTTAATGAGCTTGAACTCTGGAGGAAACTTTTGCTCACACTTTTCTATTTTTTAACGAGCATAAATTCCGTGGTAAAACTGCTCGATTCATGGTCAAATTTGATTTTTTACTTTTACTAGCTTTTCTCTTTTCAAATGTAGTACTTCACCATCAATTGCTGCAACAAATTTTGTTAGAAATGGATAACATTTGCATGAAAACGAGATTGTAACCCTAATATTTAACTTTAAACTGTATAAAAAGCTATAAAAAGGTGTTTTTACCTCTCATTTACCATTTCATTTGCATTTTGCTTGTTGGAGCTCTGGAGGTGCCTCTTCTTCCTTGATTTTCACCAGCTGATTCCGGGAGATTCTGTGGACGATTTTCGGCGCCGTTTGGACCAGGTAGGAGCTAAACCTTAGCCCTTCACTTTCATGGTTTCCTTTTTCAGTTTCATGCACATTTTTCAGGGTTTCTGAGCCCCAGGGGTTTCATTAAGGCGCCCTGGCATCAGCGCAGGTTCTCCTTTCGAAACCTGCGCTGTATGTCAGGTTGTCTTGAGGCAGACTGCGCCTCAGCGCAAGGGAGAGACTCTCTGCCTGCGCTGGGCCTAGAAAAACTGATCCTGCATGTGATTTTTGATGATTTTTCGCCAGTTTATCATCAAAATTGGGAACTTACTCCTTCTCTTGTTTGCTTGCAGGGAACTTTGAACAAAATGTCCCTTACATGGCAAGAACGAGAACATGAAGCAGAGGACATGGTTGCACTCCATGACCCGGTCACGGTGAACGCGCTTCGGAACTGTGGCCTACTGAAGTTCTTCCGTATCTCTAGCATGAGAGCACAGATTTCTTTACTGCAGTATATGCTTGATGCTTGGGATCCTGTTAACCAAGTATTCCAGATTAGGGGGAAAACCATCCCTTTGACCATAGAGGACATGTACTTCTTGACTGGGTTTTCAAGGCGGGGTACCCCCATTTCTTTGTCAGGTACGGCTCGAGGGACTAATTCCACCAGAGACTATATTCGTCAGTATTGCCGGGAAGGTTCACAGCCGAGCAAAGACGGCAAGATCAATATCCGTGACATCACTGACAGGTCTCTTAGGTCCATTCTGTTTACTATTGGTAGGATGGCCGGTAGCGCAGCTTTACATGTTGCCAACAGATCTTACATGCAGCACGCCTTGGAGTGTCTCCAACCGAAAGTGTTTAACTGGTGTGATGCAGTACTTGTTCAGATGAAAAGTCAATTGACCAAGGTAAAGGACGGGAGGCTGAAGAACTTTGGATTTGGTTCTATTCTGACTGCCTTCGCCTTGGAGAAAATCCCATTGATGCAGCCTCAGTACATCATACTTGACTTGCCTTCTCCGACCGAGCCACGCATGCAGAGGTGGGTTGACCACATGTCCCGACATGCTGGTCAACCTCAGATTACTTTCACTGAGGCTTTCTTTAGGTGGTTCGAGTGTCAGGAGATGGCATTTTCTGAGTATCCATATGTGGGTATGGACTACCGAGGTGATCCGGACTTGGTGCTACCGGATGGCGAGCAATGGGGCGCTATTGGTAAAATCTTTGACCATGTTACTGTTTATTGTTTTTACTCATGATGTTATTGTGCAAAACTGATCAAACTCTTGGGTGCATGCAGATGTTGGTCCTGTTCGTCCAGCAGCTCGTCCACGATCGCCAGTTGCTGCCCCAGCAGCAGAGCCTGCTAGGCGAGTTGTTATTTGCGACCTTGGTGATACTGAGATACTTGCAGCTGTGCAGGAGCAGGTCGAGAGCCTTACTCGTGGTCTTCCGGATGTACAGATTGACGAGTTACCTTTACAGTTGCAGCGGCACACTATTGGCGTGCCTAGACGATGGACTCGTCTCTTGCGCATGATTGCACAGACCGTGACGTACTTTCATGAGCACCACTAGGCTAGGGTGCCCCCTAGCATCTTTTTGAGTTCTAGGTCATACGACCAATTTTGTTTCGATTACAGCACATCATGTATAAACTATAAACAACTTTATATATTTTGATTTTCGGGGTTTATCTTGGTTTATTTGCAATCCACTTGCATAGCACCGATGCATCTCTCTTTTATATATGTTGCAAATGTCTATCTAATACATAGTTTGCTAATGAATCTGTTAATGTGTTCAAGTTTCTGGAAATATGCTGGTATTGAATTGAATCAAACTCTCTTTCCAAAATCTTAACCCTTAAAAACATTCGATAAATAGCTGGATTGTGGACTGAATATATACCAGTGAGTTGTAGTATCACAAGTTGTGAGTCTAGCCTAACAATTAGTCGGCGTATACCATGAGCGATGGTATCAGAGAGGAGTTCAATCAACGCACTATACTCAGCGATGTTGTTCGTTGACTGTCCAATGCACACACCTCTGAAACTCACTAACTCGCCGCTTGGATCAAAAATGGCCCAGGCTGCAGAGGACAAATTCCGTGTACTACGACTCGCTCCGTCGGCATATCCCACATATGTCTCAGAATAATTCGACATCTGCAACAAACGAGAAGGGTGGATTACTAAACCGAAACAAACACTTTAGCGAAAACAAAATACAACAAAAGCACTCAGGTTACTATTCAGGCATAGTAACGCTTGAGGAACAACCCGTTGCGGGGTTGCGCCAGTGGTATCCCGTCATAATCCATTAACTCGTAGGCTCCTTTTGCTAACACCCTTTTAACAATATAGGGACCCATCCATAAGGACTTAAATTTTCCTGCTCCTAATTTGTCGGATTCTTGGTCGTAAAGCAAAACCAAGTCACCCTCAGAGAAGATACGAGGTTTGACATTCTTGTTGAACTGTGCTTTGACTCGTTTCTTATGGGCTTCGTTCGCCAAAGCGGCGTCACGACGGTTTTCATCCAACTGGATCAATTCCAAGAAACGAGCCTCTTCTTCTGAGGTTCCGGGGAGGAGGTCAATTGCGAGTTTAAGAGACGAAATTTCGCACTGGATCGGTAAGACTGCCTCCAGGCCATACACCAATTGGAATGGTGTGAACCCAGTGGCGTTCTTTACCGAGGTTCGGTAAGCCCACAATGCTGAGTACAGGAGTAGGTGCCATCTTCTTTTGTGAACCCCGATCATCCTTTGCAACATACGCTTCAGGACTTTGTTGATTGCCTCAACTTGTCCGTTGGCTTGTGGATAATATGGGGTAGAGCTGTCGTGCGATAGCCCTAGTTTGGCAGCTAACTCAACCATCATGTGATTGCGAAAATGCGATCCATGATCTGTCACTATAGCCTGCGGAACGCCGAACCTGGCGACTACATGATTAAAAAAGAAAAGGGCAGCTGTTTCACCAGTGTTATCCAATGTAGGCATCGCCTCGGCCCATTTGGTAAAATAGTCAACAGCGACTATAATATACCCATGCCCCCCGGTCGAGGTGGGGTTACATTGCATGAAATCGATGCCCCACTTGGCGAAAGGCCCAACATCGACTATAGGCTGCAAAGGTGCGGGCGGTCTCCTGGTTTTGCTATCAAAGATCTGACACGCATGGCAACTTCTGACAGCTATTATGCAATCTTTAAACATAGTTGGCCAGAAATATCCTGCTCGTAAGATTCTTTGTGCTGTTGCATATCCAGATTGATGCCCCCCGCACGCGCCTGAATGACAATCATTCAGGGCTTTCTCGGCCTCCTCATGGGTAAGGCACCTCCTCAGAACCGTATCGACACCACGACGGTAAAGTGTATCACCGACGATCATGTAGTCTTTAGATTGGTATCGTATACGTTTCCGTTCCGAGTGTGAGGTATTAGGCCTAAATTTTTGGGTTTGGAGATACACAATGATGTCTCCATACCACTCATCGCTTACTGATATCAGAAACAAATTTTCATCCACGATTGACTCTTCTGATGTTTCATCGTTGGACGACGATGGGAGATCGCACAATAATTCCGCGAAAACTAGAGCTTTCTTCGATTTGGATTTTACAAAATCCAGATCAAACTCTTGAAGGATCGCTATCCACTTCGAATATTTGCCCCCAAGCAACTGTCGCGACAGTATATACGTCATGGGGTTGCAATCTGACAGAATGATAGTTTTCCTAAAGAGGACATAATGTCGAAACCTTTGAATCGCTTGAACAGCAGCAAGCGCTAGTTTTTCAACATAGGAATATTTACTTTCTGTGTCATTTAAGTTTTTACTTAAATAATAAATAGGATGTTCAATTCCATCGACTTCTTGCACTAAGACCATCGCAATGGTCGTATCTGCTGCAGCTAGATACAGGTTAAAATCTCTTTGATAGTCCGGGGCGTACATTAATGATGCTCTTACTAGAGAATCTTTCAGAGCGTCAAAGGAAGCTTGCGCAACCTGGTCCCAGACGAAAGGTACATCCTTTTTCAAAAGACGAGTATAACCTTTGGCAAGTTCTGCGTAATTTGGAATGAACCTCCTCAGAAAGTTTGCTTTCCCTTGGAGTTTCTGAATCTGGAGCAAATTTGAAGGTGGAGGCAAATTAATGATTGCCTAAACCTTACAGGGGTCGAGACGAATCCCATCCTTAGAGACTACAAAGCCAAGTAAACGACCAGAACCGACGCAAAACACACACTTGTGTGGATTGAGTCTGATCTTGTAGTGTCGGCAACGTAGAAATATTGCTCTCAAATGCCGCGGATGATCAGTCCGCTTCCGCGAATGAGCCGGAAGATCGTCGAGGTAAGGTTGAACGATGTTCTTGATGTCATGGAAAGCATAATTCATTGCCCTCTGAAACGTCGCCCCTGCGTTCTTTAAACCAAAGGGTAATTTTCGATAAGCGAATGTGCCCCACGGACAAATAAATGCAGTCTTAGACTGGTCCTGTGGGCGGATATTTATTTGATTATACCCGGAAAATCCATCCATAAAGGAAAAGATTTCACATCCGGCGCATTCATCAATTATCTGGTCGATGAAGGGTGTAGGGTAGTTGTCCTTTGGACAAGCTTGGTTTACATCCCTATAGTCGACGCACACTCTTATCGTCCCTTGTTTTTTCATAACAGGGACAATATTCGATACCCAATCGGTTAGAGGAACCGGGTAGATGAATCCAGCATGGAGAAGTTTTTCAACTTCTGCCTTAATGGCAGCGGCTTTCTTGGGGTGCACCTGCCGAAGCCGTTGTCTTACTGGTTTGACATCAGGATACATTTTAATCTCATGTTCAACTATGCTCGAGTCAATGCCTGGCATTTCATCATATGACCATGCAAAGACATCTCTAAATTCGCGAAAGAGAGCACCATATATTTCCAGTTCTGAAGGGGAACAACTTTTGCCGACATGAATATTCTCTACAACATCAGATTTTGTCGAGATGTTTACGGCTACGGTCTCTTCAATATTGGATAGGTTTCGCTCTGAATCCACCGTATTTACAGTGTTTGTTAGGAATTCAAACACTGAAGGGTGATATAGGTCGTGTTGAGTTTCTTCTTCACACTCTGGAAGAAGGGAACGATGGTGGTGATCATTCCATGGCGCCCCCTCAATCATCATTGATTGTAAGATTCCTTCGTCAGTCCCATGAACTTTTGACCATGGATCTAATGGGGTACCATATTCTCCAGACCTATCTACCCAAACGCTTGACGAGCGTTGATTTGGGCTCGCCTCCCATGCCTGAAATATTGATTGCTACAATATTTCTATAGGGCTAGGTGGCAACACCACTTGATAATCCATGACGACTTTGTCTCCTGCGACCTTTGAAGAAGATACCATGTTGCATGTTGCTACAAACGGGATATTCCCTACATGGAAAGGAGGTGGCAACGCGAAAGTTCCCATCATTGTGGGATCTTTTAGCAAGCCTACTCCGATATCTTGTATTGAATGGTCGCTCCCATGGATCAGGGGAATGCTTCCAGTAACTTGTGAACCATTAGGGAGGAAATTCTGCTGGTCGACGACCGTAATCCCTCCTTCAAACGGGAATGCGATCTTCCTAAAATATGTCGACACTACAGCTGCCATGGCATATATCCATGGTCTTCCCAGTAGGATGTTATAGTCAAGATTGCCATCAATGACTTCAACATCAATTTCCACTGTTTTTCCTCCTAGTTCAATCTTAAAGTTATTTAGGATACCGTACGGAGTGTACGTCCTACCGTCAAATGCTTTCAATGTCGTTTAAGATCGCGACAAGGTTGGAGATCCAAGAGTTTTCCAGCAACTCATCGACATGATACATGTCGATGCTCCCTCATCAATAATCGTTCTATGAACAGTTTTGTTGAGTGCTTTCACTTGAATAAGGAAAGCTAGTTGCGCTGGTAACTGAGGATCATATCCTTTGTGATCAAAGGATACAAGATTGGAATCTTTAGGATCCACTCCACCAATTGCTGATAACAATGCCTGCCTTTGGGATGGACAATTTTGCAGTACCTCAAGAGTCGACATAGCAGATGGCGATTGGGCCAAATCTTCTACTATGTTATAATGCTGCGCCGCTCTGGCACGAGGATTAAATGTCGACTTGTGTACTACTCCCTTAGGTGGCTTTATTGTTAATTCATGCGTGAGGGGGGGTACAACTTCTGCCGAAGTTGTTGTCGAACTACTGGGTTGATCTTTCCCTTTGTCGTTCGACACCGGCGGATTCCCATAATCTTTATTCCTGGTCGAGATCAAAGCATCATTTTGCTTAGAAACCGACAACATAAGCACTTGAGACGGGGAAGCATTTCCACTATCAACCATATTTTGACCTGGGGTGGGGAATGGATCAGTCAACACAGCTAAAGTTTGGGAACTTTTAAAGAACCTCTTTAACTCAGCTTTGAACGGACAGTTCTTTGTCGAATGATTTTCATCGCATATCTGACATGGATAAAATTGTTTCCCTTGCCCAGGAGGGTTTGAAGAAGTTTTTTGAGGGGATGACTCACCCTGTTTCTTCTTCTTCCCTTTGTTTTGTTTCTTCTTGCTCCCTGGTTGATTGGAGTTTTTGCCTTTATCCGTAGATACAGTATTTACCTCCGAAGCAAGAATCTCTTGATTTGCTTTTTGATTCGAAGTCTTACGGGCTTTCTTATTTGAATCCCTTGTCGACTTAGCGTTTGCAGTTCCAATCACGCCATCACCGGCATGAGAGTCACTATTTGATCCGGGAGGAGGAGGGATTGAAAATTCTGGTCTGGGGGCGTCAGGTATCTTATCATAGAGCGTGCCCGACTGAGTATATACTAAGTCCAAATATTGAGCACGAGCAATAACCTGCTCCTCTGTTACGATGCCTCCCTTGGCCACATCTTTTGTTATAGCAGGAAGAAGCGACTTTATAAACCACTCAGCTAATAGCTGATCTGGAACATAGGTCTTTACCATTCTGCGACGACGACGCCACTCATGTATATGATCTGATATATGTGTGGCCGTTGTCTGCTTGAAATTGGTCAAGATCTCTGTTCCAGTTTCGTACCTTATAGGTAACTGAAAGTGTGTCAAGAAAGTCGTGGCTAGGGAACTAAAATTGTCAAAAGAGGCTCTAGGTAATTCAATATACCATTTAGCCGCCGGTCCGGTCAATGTCCTCTGGAAAAGGCGAAGCCTTATCGAATCATCATTCAAGGTATTCGACGAACACCACAGATGGAATGTCATCACATGATTCGACGGGTCTTCGCCAGGATTTCCATTGAATTTAGGAATGTCCGAAGGAAGTTTGTGAGGAATCGTTGGCCACCAATGGGCATAGGCGATTGGATCGTTCGTCAATCGATGTAAATCTGGTAATTCTAGAGTTGCCACGAATGGCAATTGCTGATTCAGGTTTGGCGAGGCGTACCCAGGATACGATGGAATCACCTGAGCTGTAGGCCTTTGCATACCAGCATAATGTAACTGATGTTGATATGACTGATATGGCTGGTGGGCTTGGCCACTGTAAAGTGGTTGATTTAACCCGTTCTGAATATAGGGTTGCCCACTATTCGCAAAGATCTGTTGTTCAGATCCCTGGTACACCTGTTGAAACTGAGGTTGTTGGTATTGCACCATCCATGGTTGTGAAGCCATGTTTTGCTGTGCAATACTAACCGACGGACCAAGATGCGGGGTTATGGTTCCCGTTTGTGTCTGCGTCGTCCCGACAGTTGGCGATTGTGGTTGTGTTGCAGGTTCAATGGGCTGTTGCATTCCAACTTGGGGTTGACATACAACAGGCACCGATTGAACTTGCGACACGGTTACAATTGCTGGTGTCGTCGGGATACTAGACATAGGTACACACTGTTGCATGGAATATACAACTCTTGGTTGTTGGGGTAACATAGGCACCCAACTACTCGTCGTTACTTCAGTCAAACCTGAATGTTGTTGAAAACTGCCGTATGGGTATCCCCCCGGAAGGGGAAGTGAAAGGGCATATTGCCCCCCATATGGTAACAATCCGGAATTCAAAGGTATAGATTGCCTTTGAGGACTGGATGGCCCAAACTGATTTCCAAAGGGATCAATTTGTCTAGTTTCAACATAAGAATTACCGAGTATTATACCGGAAGAACAAACTGGAACAGACCAAGTTGTCGTAATAGTCCCTGGGTGGACTCCTTCTAGCTGATGAGAGCTAGTCGGGACAGCTGGTATGCCGGCAAACATCGTTGGATTGACAGCAGGAGCTTCTGTTGTCGCTGTGTCATTTGGCACAGTCCTAGATGTCGACGGTTGCTCAGACATTTTAAGTCTATCCAATAAACTACCTAACGATTCTACAGGAACTTCCAGTGGTGATGGACAAACTTCTGATGCAGAAGGAAAAAGAGTGGCGCCTACTCCAAAATGAGTTGGAGTATTTGCTTGCTGGTCCTCTACGATTTCCTCTATTGCGATCAGACCAGGAGGAAGAGGAAGACCGTCAGGTCCGTAAAAGATTTCTGGTGCCGAAGAAGGGGTTGCTTCGACAGCGACAGTTGTTTGAACAACAAGACTCTGTGGACCGGTTTCAAATGGAACTGGTTCAGTTATGCAAGTACTTGTCTTCAGACTAGGATCAGTACAACTGTCCCTCTGTTGCTGTTGAACTTCTTCAAAAGAGGCAGGGATTCCAGAAATATCAGGAGTGACCAGAATCTCAGATGTTGTCGGAACTGTTGTTCTAACTTTAATGGGAGATTTTGACCCGGTCAAGCGAGTTCGCTTTGTCCGTACTACTCTCGATTCCGGAGACAAAGACGGTTGACTCGCGAGTCTCCTCGAACGACGGAGTTTTAATTGACTTTCCTCCACGGTTGCGGATTACTTGATCAACTAAAATACAAAA
Source organism: Pinus tabuliformis (assembly GCA_031772625.1). Lineage (NCBI taxonomy): Eukaryota > Viridiplantae > Streptophyta > Pinopsida > Pinales > Pinaceae > Pinus > Pinus tabuliformis. Next base: position 763,166,277 of record CM062814.1, on the reverse strand, counting down.
GGGGAATTATGTTTCCGTATTGAATGAATTTTATTAGACGCTTTTAGACACAACTTTGCTTTTTCATGTTTTAAGAGTCGAGAAAAAGCTAAAGATGACTCTAGTCGCCTTCGATGTATTAACGAGCCCGAAGTGACAAATGCTCGGTTGGACTTTTTCAGTTATAGAGTTTGAAAAAGGCCAAAAGAAACTGCTCTGGAGATCTAGGCAGAGGGTGTGCCAAACCTTTCGCGAAACCACAGAATACGTTTTATGGTACGGGTGGTCGATCTTCGTGAATGCTGTGTTCACTGCATCGCGATCAGTAGGGCGGTCGACACGGCTTCCTAAGGATAAAGGATAAATTCCTATAGGGGTCTCCCAATATACGCGACGATACGCGGGAGCACAAGTCCGTATTAGTGTTATCGCCCCTCAGGAGGAATCACCCACCTTCGTAGAGATCGACAATCACTACGTTTAACGACGCCGGAACACGTCTCTACCTAGACCTCTATTGTGAGCGTTATGTTACAATGCGTTTTTAGATTCATTCAATATATTTTAAGTTGATCTTGTTTAGCAGTTTGTCTTTCAGGATCACCACGAGATGTATTGGTACAAATTCCTAAATGCAGCTAAAATGATAAGCAAGCTTTACAATCTTTTTAGCTTTGAAAATCCTAACTACTGAGGGGAGAGAAAAACATTATCTTTCCACACAGAGCACAAAGCACAAACTAATGCACTTTCTCCTAGATCAATCACGCAAACTTATCAAAATGCAAATGCAAGATGCATGTATTTCTTTTCTTTTCCCTTAATGTTGATGTAGACAAAAAGGAAATTGTCGTATAATTTTCGAATTCAATTTGAAGCGTAAACAAACAAGTTTTGTCTAAAATGAAAAGACGCCTTACAGGTACTTGTTTCAACACTAAAAATGTATGAATTCAAACCATAAAATGAAAAACAAACAAACTCAAACAGCCATGAACAGTAATAAAACTAGCTCTTAAGATCATAAAGACACTTTTACAGTTCAGGATCTAAGAGGCCACAGCTATACTGGTTCGCTTTTCACAATGGGAAACTGTAACTGAAACAAGAAATACTGAAAGAACAATCACAGTTTCATCACACAACTGAGGCGGAATAATGTCAAGGAAAGTTGGTTTACAGCAATTACAATGACAAGCAATCAGCAGCAAAACAACAGTGAAAACAGGGCTCAGACACAATGGGAAACCTCAGGAAGACATAGCCTAACTGGATCAGCGCAGGCTCTGGTCTGTCAAATTGACTCTCAGCGCAGTTCCCGAAGGGAGTACCTGTGCTGGAATGCAGACTGCCTGTGGACAGCCTGCACTGAGACACGAGAGTTGCGTTTACAAGGATTTCCGGGTCATAAAAAGCTCAAAAATTCACTGCTTTTGCTAAAATAAAAAGCTATAGGTCAAGTACAAGCTAAGGGATGATCAAGAGGATGAAAAGCTATCACAAAGAGTACAAGAGTCTTTTGTAGATCAGCTCTTCAAATCATGAATCTGCTCAAAAAATGAGCAAGAGTAGCAGCCCCTCTACTTCGCTTTTGATATAGTCAAAAGCTTTTCGATTCGGTACTCTTTGGTTCAGGAAATGAATAGCAAAGACACTACAAACACCAACAAGATACTAGGCTCCCCAGCGGAGTCGCCAGTTTGTTGTGGGGAAAAGTATCCGACTCGGATGACCCTATCCCTACTCTAAGGGTGACAGTCCTTAGCAACAACTGAAAGTAAAGCTTTGATATTTTCCTTTATGAAAGTACAGAGAAGGAAGAAAAGATTGACCAACCGATATCCTTCGCTTTTGTCGATCCTATCCTCTCTCTTTGTCTCTTGTTCCCAGCTCCTTGCTCCCTTTGCCGGCCCAGCTACACAAAGATCCTGCACAAACAAGAGAAGGAAAACTACAAGAAACATGTACTCATAACTGATGCATGGATTAGAGTGAATCAGATATACAAGTAAATACAATACATCAATGCAATACAAGTATATAGGAGAACATTCAAAGCTTTATTGATAGAAGTAAAAGGGTTCTGAGAAGGTTACAACCATCAATGGCTCCAATCCAGCAGCACCTCCCCAGCAGCAAGAAATCTCCTCTTCACCTCTATAAAAGCAATCACCCAATAGCTCTAACTGTAAACCAACAGCACTTCCTTGCTTTACACAAAATTCCAGCCTCCTTAGACCTCATAGAAGAGCTCTATATATAGGATAGAAGAAGAAAGGATGAGTCAGCTTGAGACTGACATAAAGCTGCCTTGTGTCCTCTCCCTCTTCAGTTAAACTTCAGTTCTTGAGTCCACTTGGAGATCCTTGCTTACACATGGAGATCAAGTACCTCTTACTCATCACAGGGCGAATCCCTTGAACCAAGTGTCAGTTTGGAAGCTTCCTGGGCAATTGACACCTTGCAGAATGACTGTGCCACTTGGCCAATCTCGCCCAGCGCAGGTAGCCTTCATTAGATTTGACTTTCAGCGCAGGTACAAGGAGGAGCAGTTGCATTCCAGCGCAGATGCTCAGTGGAGCAGCTGACATGATCCAAAAATAGCCTGTTTTTGAGTGTTTTCAGGTGGAGAACTGATGGGAAGTGTTGTGGTTTGCTGACCTTGTTCTTCTAGGGGTAAGAACAACATGTTTAGGGACTGAGGATCCCTGTAATTATCGACATTTCATGCTCCGTGCTGCGAGGCACAAAAATGTCTATAACAGGTCCCACCTGCTGACGTCATCATCAATTTTTGAGGCGAAAGGCAAAAATCGTGCTTAGGAAGCCCGGATTCAAATTCTGAGGCAGTTTTTCATGCGCGATTCGCGCATGGCTATGGGAAAAGGGCCGAAATGGAAAATCCCTCATTGCGCAGCCCCCAGCAAGCCCAAAAGGCGCCGAATGACCCGTTTTTATTCGCGAGGCATGCAGAGATGAACAAAAGATAATTCTAAAGGAAACAGAGGGCCGAAATAGCGGCCATTAAGTTTTGATTTGACTCGCAGCGAGAGAGAAACCGACCCGATGCATTTGTCAAAGAGTATCAGAGGAGAGATGAAGCCTCAAAGAGTATCAGTTAATTTTTTAATGGAAATCTTCAGTTCCCAAAGTAGGTCAGCATTAATTGGCCTCCAGCAGAGTCAAATCAGGAGGTGTAAACCCATCCCAGCTCTCAAATCATAGTTAAAGCACTTAAAGCCACCGAACTACAATGGAGTAGAAGTCCATGCGCAGTTATTGCAGAAGCACTGCACCAAGCCACCGAGGACAACGCATTGATTCAATTTTGATACGACTGCCCTCAATGCAGCTCATAGATATTTTTTTGCATTTATAAGTTTAGGTTAAAGTAATCATTTACTTTCAGACCTGTTTAGGTCACAACTATAATAAACAATTTTGGAGAATCTTCCCTATATATACCACCCTCTATATTGTTTCAAGGGTTGGTTGATTGATAACTTTTCATTAGAGACTCGCACTTTATGTCTGATACTTTTCTTTAATCAAAGATTGCTGAAGAGATTGGAAGAATGACTGCCTGATGTGTTGTTAATGGTCTCTGGAGACTGAATGATGGAATTCTTGTGCTGCAACATGAATCAATAAGTGCCTCTTATCTCTGTTTTCATTTTCACCATCTAAATAGCAAAATGAAAGATTAGCTTAGAACTTGTTTAACTGCACTCTAGGCTCAATTTCTGCTATTTCTTTATGTTTTTTCATCTGAAATGAACTGGACATGAATATGAATTCCTTGTGGCTCATATTTACTCTTATTCACATGTGTTTGGCAGTTATCTAGGGGTTCTTTACTGCCCTTAGATAGAGCTCATCCACTTTTCTCTGTTAAGCTGACTGAGAGATTCTTAATTGCCTCTCCTTCCTTAGCATTCTTTCCATCCTTTAAAACTTGGAAAATTGTTCCATGTGCAGCTACCTTGCTCCTTATTCCTCTTGTGACCAAGAAAATGCACCAGCAGTCTTACTTCCTTGACTCCATGCCCAATGGTTTGAAACTTTCACACTACACTTGCCTCTTTACTTGAAAACATCAATTTTCCCACCAAAACACAAACAAAACACAAACAAAAATCCCTGAACTCAATAGCTAGCCTAAAATCATCATCAACAAAGCTAAATCATAAAGAGAGAGCCCTCTCTGACTGCAAGTGGGCTAGAACCTACAGTCCAAAGTTGGTTTGTGGTTACCTCGGCCGTATCCCTTCACTCCGACCTGGGGGACAACCTGAGTGATAACACTTGGATCGTCAAAAGTGGCCAGAACCCGCGTAAAAAAATTTCAAAAAATTTTGTAGAGGCAGTCTTTGAATCATGTTTTTTATGGTGGAAATAGATTCAGCACCATCAAAAACGTCTAGAACACCTAAAATTTTAAAATTTAACAACTATAACTTGGATTTACAAAAATCCTTACTAGGTTTTCTCTAAATATGACTAGAATTTCTATAACTTTTCGGACAAATCCTTCGTCTCGTTAGACTACACGGTTTTTATTATGATGTTGTGATACAATGCATTTAGGTTTTCGACATAAGAGAATCGGGAATCTAAGTGCCGGGGTCTGGCATTTGTCTCCAGGTTGCTGCATGCAGCAAGCGTGGAGTTAGTGTGGCCCACTGTCTAAGCGCAGTGGGGACAAATTCATGAATGTAGATATGTAGATTCATAAGGGTTGTTCTATAATGTATAAAGGTCATTGGATTTGGGTTAATAGTTTTTACGCCCTTGAAATTTATATGTGTGGAGTAGTGTTTAAAGGTAGATTCATCAATGTTTTGGTAGAGTATATACATGTAGATTCATAAATTTTGTTGGAGGGTGGTTATAACATTTAAGGTATTTTAGATTTTATTGTCTCTATATATTTTATATTATGTATTGTAAAGTACATAAAGATTATTAGATATTAGGTATTTCAGATTCAATAATTCTTTATGTACTTTGTGGTTTGTATTTAATATTTTTTATTATTAACAACTATATTCATATATAGTTAAACATTAACAATTATACTCAACCACAGTAGCCCATAGTCACTGATGACCAACTATGTTCATCCATAATCAACCATGGTTGACCATAATTAAGTTTGGTCAAATAAATTCAATCATGGGCAACAACACAACCATATTCATCCATCCTTAAACCACCTCCACAATAGTTAACCATGGACACAATGCTCATCCATGGTTATCATGGACAACCATATTCATATATAGTTAAATATTGACAACCATGAATAACTTACAGACTTTTAAATAATAAATGACTAATTTACATCTAATTTTTATAAGTAGTTGAAATTTTTTTAGACAACTTCTCAAAACCATTATAAAGGATATACATATTATAAGTTTATCAATATGTCACATACTAAAATTGAATCTTGTATTTACTTTATTTAGTTATGTTTAAACTAAGTGGTAGGAAGTAGCTACCATGTACCACTAGCTATTAGATATTTTAGATATTTTTTTAATGTACAAGAACAAACTTTACATTATATGTAATTCTTCAGAAACGTAATAAATATATTCATTAGTAAAATTATATGGGAAACTTAATAAATATATTTATTATTAACTATATATATAGTTGTGGAAATATTTTTTTTTCAAAATATTGGTATTTATACATTTAGGTTTTTGGGTGATATTTTCTAATAAAATTTATTTAAAATTTGGCAAAAATCTATTGGAATCACAAATTTTATTTATAAGTTTTGCACCAAAAAAAAATGTCCCTTTTTTGGAGACACTAAATCTATTTTTTATATTAAGAAATAAATGTTAAACCATATAAAAACATGATAGAATCAAAATTGTTTCACATTTGATAAAAATATGACATTATGATTTGAACAATAAATAATAACAAACACGGAACACTGCTAAAATTTGATATGAATGTTTTTTTTTTCACTTTTTAACTTCTTAACATTATAATATTATCTAGCCGTTTTTCTTTATAGCCATTGTTGGTCAACCTAGCCATTTGGAGGATCTGCTCTCCCTATTTAATATGCAGCCATGATTTGACTCCTCAACTTGTCCTCACGATGAACCACACTAGCTGGTTCGAAACGCGTCGACAAAGATTTTCTGAATGTGATTTACGTCGAAATTTCTTCTTATAGTTGATATGAATGTTGTTAAATGAAGCATAATAACAAACACATTTAATGAATGTCATTAAAATCTGGTATAATTATAGGGGATTTTGAACTTGATGATGATGATGATGATGATGGTGGTGGTTAATGTCCGCTGAGACCAAACTTTGGATATATATATATATCTATATATATATATATATATATATATATATATATATATATAATTTAAAAATCATAAATTTAAATTGTTTAATTTGCAAAGATTAAGTGATTCAGGAAATTTTTAGGATACTGAATCCATTTACACATTTAAACATTTATTTAAAAAAAAAAAATCACAATCTTACTAAATATTATATTTTGAGATTCCACCTAAAAATTATTTCATTTATTAATTAAACTACCATATTAAAAAAATTATAAATATATAATAATAAATAATTTTAATAAGAAAACCAATATAATAAATAAAATTGATGGTTAATAAAAAAATATTAAAATAAAAATTATTTCTAAATTATATCCTAACACAAATTTATTTGAATTAAGAGAAAAGAAAAAAAACATATCGAAATGTTTAAAAATATTAAATTCAATATAACGCTTTCAAATTTTAGATATTGGAATGTTCAATTTTTTTAAATTATACTAAACATCATATTAAATTGTATTAATTTGTTATTAGCATATTTTAGTAATACCATTAGAGATTTGATAATTCTACATTAATTTTTTAATTATTTTATATTAGAAATAGTTTTACACTTATAATTATTATACAAATGTAACCTAGATTTATTTCTTAATTTTTAATTATTTTTATTAATTTGATTAAGTATTTAAATTTATATTTAAATTAGTAATTAAAAATTGGTTTCCAAAAATCTAATAATTATATAATTTTCCTATAAATTTAAAAACAAAGAAAATAATTCATAATTTTTTATTAAAAACATAAAACCACAATTATGTAAAACATTTTCAATTTAATGAAATATTAAGAACTATTAAACCTTCATTAAACTTAATTTTAATGATATCATTTTAATAAAATATATATTTAATATTTAATATTAATAATACAAAATATATGTTCAATTATGTGAATTGAAGCATCTGTTTTGTTTTTTTTTTATAATTAATTAAAATAATGTTATAATATAGTTAGTTTTTATTATTATTTTTTATTTTGTTGTATATATTTATTTTGAAATAGGATTTTCACAATTTTAATTTTATTATCAATAGCTATTAAATATATGGTGGGGATTTAATTTTAAGAAAGTATTGATGGAATAGTTTTAGTAGGAGTGTAGATAGAAGTTGATATTTATTTTAAAAATAGTTATGCTATTTTGTCTTTTAGTTTAATTAAAAAAATGTGAGATCTATAAGTGTCATTCTAATCTTATTGCTTATTGTTGTTGTTGTTGTTTTTTAAATGTTTTGTGATGTTTTTTTTACTTTTAGTTTAATTAAAAAAATGTCAAGTCTATAAGTCTCAGTTTACTCTTATTGCTTATCATCGTTGTTGTTGTTGTTTTTTTTAAATGTATATGTTTCACTCATACATTAATAATAATAATAAGTTCACAGGGTCTTGGATAGATGGTGATGGAGTGAGCTATTAAGCCATCAGTTCAATTCCTTGTCTTATTTGGGTGTTATTCTTGGACATGCCCATAATGTAGCCTCACCAATACCAAACCTACAAAAAACAAATAATTTATAATAATTTATAATTTAATAATTTTTATGTTTATTCTTTTCATACAACTTGAGTGGGCCTAATGGTTAAGAGCATGTGTTTCTCTCTAAGAGGTCATAGGTTCAAAACAAGAGGGGGGTAGAGTATGTATGCTTTCGTAGACTTAGCAATCAAATCACTGCACATATGTGGGTCCCTTGTCCCTTGTCCCTTGTCCCACAAACAAGGGGGTGGATCCCTTGTCCCACACCAATATGGTGATTTGGTAAGTACACTAACCCAATCATAGGAGGTCTCATACACCAATATGGGCAGTCAAATATGTGGGTCCCTTGTCCCTTGTCCCACAAACAAGGGGGTGGATCCCTTGTCCCACACCAATATGGTGATTTTGCAAGTACACTAACCCAATCATAGGAGGTATCATACACCAATATGGGCAGTCAAATCACTACACGAATGTGGGTCCCTTGTCCCTTGTCCCTTATCCCGTAAACAAGGGGGTGGGTCCCTTGTCCCTTGTTCCACACCAATATGGTCATATTGCAAGTACACTAACCTAGTCACAAGGGGTCTCATACACCAATATGGTGATATTGCCAGTACACTAACCCAGTCACAGTTAGTGTCAGAGGGGGTCTCATACACCAATATGGGCAGTCAAATCACTACACAGATGTGTGTCCCTTATCCTTGTCTCACAAACAAGGGGACACACATCCATTGTCCCTTGTCTCACAAACAAGGGGATGGGTCCCTTGTCCCTTGTTCCACACCAATATGGTGATATTGCAAGTACACTAACCCGGGGTCTCATACACCAATATGGTGATATTGCAACTACACTAACCCAATCATAGTTAGTGTGAAAGGGGGTCTATACACCAATATGGGCAGTCAAATCACTACACAGATGTGGGTCCCTCATCCCTTGTCCCACAAACAAGAGGGTAGGTCCCTTGTCCCTTGTTCCACACCAATATGGTGATATTGCAAGTACACTAACCCAGTCACATAAAGTCTCATACACCAGTGTCGTGATGTTGCAAATACACTAACCCAAAGTCTCATGCACCAATATAGTGATATTGCAAATACACTAACCCAATCAAATTTAGTGTCAGATAGAGTCAACAACACGTTTATACCTGAACTTACCCACTCAATCCAACCAACCCAAACATTGTATTTACACTGGCTTCTTAGCTCACTCAGTTTGTTGCTCGTCATAGCTGGGTTGTGGGACAACCCTTCACCTCACTGTTCGAAGATTGAGGGCTTCGAACATAAATATTATGGCGCAACCTTGACCTTGATTCAATGACAGTTAGGGCTTACCAACAAAGAAGGGTTGGGATTTAGGTCCCTTGTCCCTTGTTCCGCACCAATATGGTGATATTGCAAGTACACTAACCCAATCACATAAAGTCTCATACACCAGTGTCGTGATGTTGCAAATACACTAACCCAAAGTCTCATGCACCAATATAGTGATATTGCAAATACACTAACCCAATCAAAGTTAGTGTCAGATAGAGTCAACAACACGTTTATACCTGAACTTACCCACTCAATCCAACCAACCCAAACATTGTATTTACACTGGCTTCTTAGCTCACTCAGTTTGTTGCTCGTCATAGCTGGGTTGTGGGACAACCCTTCACCTCGCTGTTCGAAGATTGAGAGCTTCGAACATAAATATTATGGTGCAACCTTGACCTTGAGTCAATGACAGTTAGGGCTTACCAACAAAGAAGGGATGGGATTAGGGGCTTGATTCAGTGACAGTCAGAGGCTTGCCAACAAAGAAAGGCTGGGATTAGGGGCTTGCCAACGCATAACCAAGGTAGACGAAGTATCTTAATAGTTTTACTATAAATATAAATAAATATGATTTATATGTTCATTTAATAGCTTTTTCAATTTTAAATCTATAATTCAACCGTATATCCCATAGTAAAGCTAAAAAGATTTGTAAAAATCGATGTGGAGAAGAAAACAAACAATCCGTTGAATCAATAAAGATATAAAACCTCGCATTCTAAAATAATAAAACAATGCGAATAAATTGCCCTGCATTGTCTTCTGAGTCCACCGTGTACTAGAGGTCCCCTATATTGACCCCTGCATTGGCTGAACGATAAACCCATTCATCACGTTACAAAATCACAATGGTTGTTAATACTTGCGTGGAGATTGCATACTCATCAACCATATGACCAAAGGCTAAGTTTGGCAACTGTTGACATTGGGATAAGAAAATGCAGTGCTTGAGATTCACATTCGATGGTAACTTGAATTTAATAATATTGACCACGTGTTACTTTCAAACTCGGTGGCAATTTCCAGAGTTACTACTGCATCCGAACAATGTCCCCGCCGTAGAATTGACCAAACCTTTTGAAGGAGCCGATATAAAGGACTGTGAACGAGAACCTGTCACACAAAAAATCGGTTAAGTACACAACAAAATCCCAATACCTACATGGCATAAAAAATTCAACGTACGCTTTATCAATAGGAGACTGAGATGGTTTAAATGGACGAATTAAATCGAGTGGAGGAAGAAAGAGTGTATATATATCATGACTGTATATATCACTCGCGTGATAGATGCAACCACTGTATATATGGTGAACTGGACTTATCCTTGCTATATCCCATTATCATCTCAATGCTTTTCTTCATTATATGTGGACTTTGGAAAAAGAAAATCAAGATACGCAGTCGGCCGCAGAACTGAAGATAAGGCTACTGAAACCGCTTTACACATCAGAAAAAGGTCATCATTTTTTTGCTGTCTAACTCCAAAACCTGATTCCTTCCATATAAAGAATGTCATCACTACTTTTTCTTCTATATTTTACTTTTGAATGGCAGCGCACAGGAAGAACGAAGGAGGTGCAGCAAGAAGGAATCTGTAATCTGTTCCACGATTTCAAGGTGATCTTCCCAATTTCAAGAATGAGGCTCAATTTTTTTTTCAAAGAAAGCATTATAATAAAGAGGAAAGTGAGACATAAGCAGCAAGCTCTATGTGAATAATTTGCTAAATTTGTGGACTTCTTAAAACATTATTAAACACATCAATGTAAGTTTACTGTAAATGGAAACATTTTTAAACTTCTGCAATTATTTAATATAATGGATGTTTTGAAATTGATCTTGCAAATCTTTTACATTGAGATTTTCTCCGTGGATATTTCTAATCATCCAGTACTGCAAAGTAAAAGAAACATAGAAAATCTTTGAAGGATATTGTTAACTGAATTTTTGATTTTAATATTTATATTATTGTTTATCATAATAATTAATATTTTTAATTCAAACCTTATAAAATCCTGGAAAAGTAAAATAAGCTGATCATAGGAATTTTGATTTTTTTTGAAAAACTAAAATAATGAACTCAATTATTTCACTTTTAAGACTACAACAATGAACACACTTTTTTATTCTTTCACTTTTAAACCTAAAACAATGAACACACTTTTTTATTTCTAATTTGTTTGCAAAGCTTAAAATAATAATCATTTATTTATTTTATGTTATCTGCTTAGATTTTTTTTGTCTCAAACCTTTTGAAGTAGAGTAACTTTAAATGTCTGGTCAAATCTTTTGTATCAAACTTTTTGACCCATACTGAATGCTGCTTTTTATTAATTTTGTAATTCTTTTATTATTAATATAATTTTTTATCTTTTAAATAAAAATGTCACAAATTTTTTTTCAATAGAAATTTAATTATCTTACTTTAATCTCTATTTAATCAAATAAATAAATTTTAATGTAAATTTTATTTAATTATCTTACTTTAATCTCTATTTAATCAAATAAATAAATTTTAATGTAAATTCATATAATTTTTTTGAAGTAATTGTAAATGTCTACTAAAATCTTTTATATCGTATCCTGTGAGGCATATTGGAATGCTGCTCCTTACGTGATAGTTTGTAATTTTGTTATTATTAATAAAATTTCTTTATCTTTTAAAACATATTAGAATGCTACTGCTTCTTATTGGCTTTGTAATTTTGTTATTATTAATATTTTTTTAGAAAAATAAATGTTACAAAATTTCAATCAGTATAAATATAAATTTAAACCTAAATTAATACCTAGTTATAATTTCTATTTGATAAAGTAAATTAGCTTTAATATAAATTAATATAAATCTTTTGAGATAAAGTAACTGCAAATGTATACTCAATTTTTTTGTATCAAACTTTTTGAGGCATACTAGAATGCTGCTCCTTATTTGATTCAATTTGTAATATTATTGGGTATATTTCCTTTCTTAATTGCTCACCATTATTCAATTTCCGTGAACTTTCCTATCCAGTTTTATGAAACTGGTGGGCAATTGGCAGCTCACTAGTCTCGATCCCTATTTCCTTCTCATCACTCCCTAGTAAAAGGGTAAAATGGTAATAATAGATTTACATATTCATTATTATTAGTTTAAAATTTGATAATGCAATTTATAATGTTTAATTTTGAAAAAAAAATATTTATTTTTGGATATTATTAAAAAAATTATTTTTCAAATATTTCATTGGACTATAATTTTGAAGTTCTTATTGCAATTTTTTTTTCACATGGATATCTATCTCAAACTTTTCTCCATAATTTATGGATGTAGTTGCAATATTTATGCCATGATTTTTAAATATTTGTGCAATGATATTTCATTGTTAATCTTTAGAGGAAAACCACTTAAAATTAAAATCCATGAAAATATTTCATACCCACGTAAATACTCTATTTACCATTAGTCACTTTCCACCATAATAAAATCCTTGAAAATATTTCATACCCACATAAATAATCTATTTACTATTAGTTACTTCCCACCATAATAAAATCCTTGAAAATATTTCATACCCACTTAAATAATTTAAGCAAGCATTTGAATAAAAAAGAAATAGGAACAAAATAGAAATATACTTGGTAGTGGTTACTACTCACCAAAAATTTATGTGAAGTCCTTATTCTTAGTAGGCAATTAAAATATAAGGCTTTTTATGTTTCAACATAAACAATTTTGTTTATTTTATATAATGTTTTATGTGAATTCCTTATCCTTAGTACACAATTAAAAGATGAAGGCTTTTTATGCTTGAAAATAAACAATTTCGTTTATTTTATATGATGTTTTTAAGGAGATAAAAAATAACAATATTTTGTTCATATATTTTTAAAACAAGTTTTCCTCAAAGAAATAAATTCAATGCTTATACTACATGGCTTGTTGAGGCATTACATCCAACAAACCTCTCCTTACAATTTTAGAATCTGAACGATTGCCCTAACTATTTAGATATATATTTTTCTTTTTGTTTCTGACTATTAAATTACAGTTAATACCATTATCACTGCAAAATATTAGATTCTTCATTGATAGTATGTATTTATATGAGTATACCATTATGGATTTTTGAGTTTTCTTTAGAAAAAACCTTATAAACATCTTGTATTTTTTCATTCATTTTGAAATATATGTACAAAGTGTTTTATAATGTTTCTTGTGTTGTTTTAATTCATTAATCTTTCTCTATATCACAAGAAGTTTTCATATTTTCTATTCCTTCATATATGGTTTAAGGTTTTTTTGGTTATGTAATCTATTTTTTTAGCAGCAAGCAACATTTTATCACAATTTCTCTTTCTATAAGCATCTAGGTACTTTGTGAATTGTATTTTATTGGTGTTTATGACCTCAAGAGATTTGGAATATTGTATGAACTAAAGATATTGTAATTTTATCATGTTCTATAGAAGAATATTGGTAGTCTCTTGGGCTATTGAACAGATGTGTTAGAAAGCTTGGCAGAAGATAAAAGAATTTAGGGTTTGATATTGCCGTATATGCACATATCATAACTTGCTCTTATGGAAAATATGAAAATAACTTTTATTAGAAAAAAAATAGTTTCCATTTTCTTGGGTTGAAATGTCTATGTCTTTTCAGTTACTCCCCACCATAATTTAAATAAGTGTTGTCATAAAAAATGAATAGGAACAAAATGAAAATAAATATACCTGTAACACCCTATGATTATTTATATTTTCTTCAATGCTTTAACATGCAGGAGTAAAATGTAAATGTGTAAACTTAGTAATGGTTTCTACCCACAAAAAATTTATGAAAAGCCTTATCCTTTAGTAGGCAATTAACTTTTCCACTTCATATATCAATTTGTTTTTTTTCTAAAAACATAACATCCACACTACGTGCAACACTTGTTACTATTATAAGGAAGGAATTGAACCATTTTACATTCAATTACTTCTCTTTGCATATTGAAATAATTTAACATGCACTTTAAAACGATTTGTTTATGTATCCAATTGAAATATGAAAATATAAATAATATCAACTTTATTCTTTTTTTTTCTAATTACTTTTAAAGTTGATATAAAATTATCTTATGTGTCCTTGCCAAGGTAGAACTATAGAAATCGATTTTCATGTTAACCACTAATAGTTTAGCATTGACCATGACAACTTCTAATGTTTAACTTTATAAATCATTAAAATATTTTTTATTTTAATTAAAAAAATAATTTGTTAGCATGTGATTGGCTTTAAATTTTGTCTTATTTCAACTTTCTTGACATGTGTCTCATGTCACCCATGAAATTTGGTTACCCTAAAATTTATCAATTTTCATGGGGATCATGGTTGACATCTTGTAATCAAAATAAAACTAAAACTAAAACTATATTTAAGTAAATTATAATCATATTACCTAAAACTGAATGAAATTAATAATACAATCAAAATAAGAAATAAAATAAAAAAATAAATAATTCAAGGTAAACTATAAACTAAAAATTAATAATAATTCCTCGATGGGGGTGAGTACTGAGAATAACGTGGTTGTCGAGCCTCATGAGGAGTGACAAATGGGCTTCTAGGGAGGTTCGTACCTCCCAGTCACCTCTCCATATACGGCGGAAGGAATGGCGTACAAGAACACTCAATCTGGGGCGTGTGAGTTATCAAGGTGCCTCAGGAAGGGAAAGTGTTGATGAGTTGACAAGCGGAATGAGGGACGAGTCAAGAATTCATTTCAATGCTTAGGACTGGTGGTGGAGCTACACCTGGTTTCCTGCTTGACAACAGAAGCAATGTCGGAGGCGTGACAAAATTGGTGGTTTATGGATTTCCTTCAGGGAATTGTGGTTTGTTGTGTATAACAGAGTTCAACTCCTAGTTTTTCTCAAGCCTTGCAGGGCAGGAATAGGTTGGCAATTGTTAGGTGGAGGAAAATGCTATTCCTGGTTTATTAGGGGCAAGGAATGTCTTTGCAAAAGATGGAAATGCCATGGTGAGGGCAGTGATCGGGAGGCACCAAGCTTCTGGAGAGCTATCATCCTCATGGTAGCCGAATTTGTACAGTGGATTGACTGGTGTGGTGGGGATAGAGAAGGTGGTGCTAGCAATGATGGTTAAGCTAACTCCCTGAGCTTCAAGTGCATGACCCTAGCTTTTAGGCATACTGGTGAGCAGAGTGAAGATGCTTTTGGCGTGCGTTGGAGCAGGCAGGGCTCTGGGGGGATGGTTTTGTGGACGGGAGGGAAGAAATTCAGGTCAGCTGATGGGGTTGCAATCTCAACTATTGTGGGAGCACTTGGACGGTGGCAGATGCGCCCCATTCCTTGATGTGGGCGGGATATCCTCTCAGCGGAGCCAGGGAAGGGGAGGGAGGAGGCCCTCACATTGGAAACCATGGTGGATGGAAGCGGGAGCAATCTGGTGGGCAGGGCTCGGGGTGCAGGTTTTGGAGCATGTGGAGGGATAGGTAGTGGAATTCGCAGAGGCTGATGTCCGACTGCTCGAGGAGGAGGCAGAGGTTAGGGATAAGTGAATCAGTGTGGGAGTAGTGGTGACACGAAGACATCCCACACTGACAATAGCTCTTGGACGCTTGGCTCTCGAAAGGGTTGTGGGCATAAAAGAGGTCAAGATTCTCAAAGCGATGACCATGATGACTCACTTGACCCACAGGGATATCAACATTGCTGATTGGAAAATTGTCATGGCCTAATTCAATCCTTGATGGACTAGGTAGATGTGGTAGAGCGAATTAATCGGGAAAAGCATGAAGAGTTCATGGCAATTTTGGAATGCATGCATTACTTCCAGTGCCAAGTCAGGGAGCGAGTGGTGGTAGTTTGGCGGGGACAAAACCATCTAGCAGAGAAAGTGGAAAAGCTGGAGACCTAGATGGCACACTTCGAAGGGCATGTTCAGTGCAACTTCTATCCTCCGCCTCCTCCAAGAAATGCTTCGGATAACCCAACTTCTATCACCTCAGACGATTAGTATGTCCTCTTGTTTTCTTTATGTTTTTATTGTCTATTGAAACCTATGGCCCTCTCGTTTGTGGACATTGTTATTAGCATATTTTTTGTATTTTTGCCATCTCCTGCAGGCTTTGATCAACAAACCTGGTCGGGGTGAGGCCACATGTTTTTTTAAGAATTAGATGTATCTCTTTTTTCTGAATGAATAGAATGTTGACATACAAAAAAACAAAAGTAATAATAATAATATAAAAGTACATTAACTAAGAATCAAAATATTTTTTTTTATGTTTTTTTTTTTGTTTTTGTTTTTGTTTTTTGTTTTTTTGTTTTGTTTTTTGTTTTTTGTTTTTGTGTTTTTGTTTTTGTTGTTGTTGTTGTTTTTGTTTTTTGTTTTTTGTATTTTGTTTTTTTTTTTGTTTTTTTTGTTTTTTGTTTTTTGTTTTTGTTTTTGTTTTGTTTTGTTTTGTTTGTTTGTTTTGTTTGTTGGTTTGTTTGTTTTGTTTTGTTTTTTTTCTTCGAATTAAAATTGAACTTTTCATTAAGAAAATAAAATGTTACATCTATTGATGCTAGAGGCATTGCTGACACTGTGTGATAAAAAAAAAATCACAAAGTGGGTGAGTATTCAGGCCTCTCCATATACTAGAGAAAACAAACCAAATAAATTTTTGTTCAAAAGTAATTACTGTAGCATTTAGTATCCATGAGAAAGAAAATAATACAACTTGTATCAATGAAAAACATGGATATACATATATCCATCAACCTGAGAAAATAGTGAAAATAACAAAAACATGTATATGAAACATCATTTGTTGAAAGGATGTTGATCGGTTCCCCAAATCCTTCCTTATTCAGTTTCTCTTATATTCCATCTCCCCGGAGCCTGTTGTATTCCATCCTTAGAAATGAGGTACGCCTCGGTATTGTGTTCCCTATATATGTGGCACATAGAAATATAGTCAAAACCTTGTTTTAAATGTAAAGTTTCTTCAAGGAGAGGAAGCGAAATGTGATTTTGACATCTCTGAAGTTCATTAAACCAATTTATCACATTTAAGGAGTCACCAAATATTTGAACTAAAACAATCCCAATTTCCTGGATCCAACATAATAATAGTTTCAAGGACATAAGTTCTTCATAATTGTTTGTTCCAGTCTCAAGGCTAACCAAAGCTTTTAAATTCCTTTGGATGTTGATGTGTAAAACAAAACCTTCCCCACATCTGTTCTGAGTATCTGAGGCTCCATCAAAATAGGCCCATGGGATTTGAGGATTTATTTGTTCCTCTCTAATGATTCGAGAAGGAGGGGATGCAAATGAGGATGGAATGAGAGAGAGAATAACGTCATACTCAATATCGATGAGGTAGGGAGATGAAGGAATGTCAAAGAATATGTCTATGTTTCTAGCCAACCAGATTCCCCATGACATTATTGGTGGGATGTTTCTCAAATTTTCATCATGCACTAAATTCCACTAAGCTTGCCAAGCCTCGATTATGTTTGCTCCTCTCCAGTTTAGAATAAGTCACCTAGAGTCTTAGGGTGTCCTCCCATATTTTTAAAGTAAAATGGCATCTTAAGAACAAATGGTTTATTGATTCATCTGAGATTTTACATAGCGTACACCAACCCGAACAATGTTTGTTTCTTTTTTGTAGATTATCCTGTGTTGGCACCTTGTTTCTAAGTATGCACCAGAAAAGCAATCTTGAATTTGATCGACATTTCAATTTCCATAGTAATTTCCGCCACCATGTCTGCTTCCCTTGTACCCTCCTATCCATTTGATAGAGGTATCAAGATTTAGGAGAATAATTACCTGTAGACACATAGACCCATCTGAGATCATCTGCTCAATCCCTTATCCTGACTTGAGTTCATTGTAGTTATCTAGTGTAGTTTTCCCAATCACCTACCCATTGAGGGTCTAAGTGAAGGTCTACAACAATTTTCCAACCTTGGTGCCACATTGACGATGCCTCAACATCTGCCACCTGATTCAAAAAAAATATACCTTGGTTTTTGAGAAAAACATATAAGTCCCTTGGAAGCTCATATCCTTCATTACATCCAACCCACTAATCCAGGCCAATTCTAACTTTCTCCCCATTCCCAATATGCCAAGAAAGTCTGACTTCTATATTAATGAAGGAGTCCACAATGACTTTCCAGATAACCAAAGCATTTTGTGAATTTTTATCTATACTGCATACCCATTCCTCAAAAGGAACGGGGCCAATATATTTCCTTTTCGCTACTACAGTTCAGAGATTATGCATTTATAAAATATGCCACCCGAATTTTTCTCCCAGAGATTTTGCAAATAGAGGGAGGTCCTTTATTCCCTAACCTCCCCATGCTTTTGGGAGAGCTATCTTATGCCAAGCCACCCATGGAAGAACTGCTTCCTCCTTTGCACCGACCCATAAAAATTGACCACACAATTTCCTGATCTGGGCAAGGATTAGTTTGGGGACCCAGGCAAGCATAAGCCAATAGAACAAAATTGCAATTAGGACCGATTTAATCAAAACCAATATGCCAACCCTCAAGATCCATTTATAACTCTAGTGTTTTTTTCTCTTTGCTGTTTTAGCTAGCAACCACGTCCAGTCATGTTTTTTTATATGAGTTCAGCTTGAGATGGAAGCCACGGTATTTGAAGCTATCCCTCATAGGTTTAGATTCAAATGGGAAGAAAATATGAATTCTAGAGATTTCTTCCAATGAGAAACCTTCATGAACTAGTGACAATCTATAATAATTTATGTACATACCGATAGATTTGAGAAACATGTCAAGTGATGCTTTCAAATTCTAAATATCACCTCTAGATCCATCGCTAAAGAGGAGAATATTGTCAACAAACAGTAGATGAGTTACAAACATATTTTTAGTTACTTCAATCCCTTTGAGGTTTCCCCTTAATTTTTCTGTAAGAATCAAGTGGTTCAGTCCTTTTGCTGCCAGTAAAAAGTGGAGTGGTGACATGCAGCACCCCTATCTGAGCCCTCTCTAATTCTGGAAAAAGGGGGATGCAACTCCATTAATTAAAACAACAAAACTAGCATTAGTAATGAATCCCATCGCCCAATTGATAAATCTAATGTTAAAACCCAGATGAGTAAGAAAAAGACAAAGATAGATCCAACTTATCCTGTAATATGCCTTTGATAGGTTAATCTTTACTATCAATCCTTTCCTTTTGCTATTTTTTATACTGTTCATAGCCTCCTAACCGACACCTTTGGTTTCATGAATCTTTCTACCATCTAGAAACCCAAATTGTTCCTTGGAAACATTTTTTGAGGGAATCGGTTTTAACCCAACAACAATTTTTTTTGCAAATATTTTTAGATACAATTACAAAGAGAGATTGGTTTGAATTCCTCAAACGATCTTGGGTCATCATTTTTTTGAATTATAGCCAGAAAAGGAGAGTTGAAAGGCTCATAAACATGTCCTTTTAATCTAGATTCTTCCACTACCCAAGTGGGTTCATCTCCCAGAATGTCAAAAAATGGAAGAATTCTACCGTCCAACCACCCAGCCTCAGACTCTTATTGTTCTGTATAGATTTTAAGACTCCTTCAACTTCTCCTTTTGTGACAAGAGCCATGAGCACTTCATTTTCTTCTTCCTCTGCAAATCTAGGGAAAAATTGGGTGACCTGAATGACTTCAACTATCGTCACTTGTTCTGGATCTATAAAAAGTGTTTTGAAATGGTCTCTCCCTAGAGATGCTAGCTCATGGAAATATTTTGCAGAGATTCCATCTTCTTTTTTCATTTCCCATATAGTGTTAAAATACTTTCTTCCTTTTGCATAATTTTGAAAAAAATTATGGTTTCCGTCTCCTAGTGCTAGCCAATTGGCTTTTCTTTTGAGTCTCCACTGATCTTCTTTATCATTTTATCCTTTCCTTTGGTTCTTCTATCACATAACCTTCTCCCTTCAGACATTCCATTTTTTCTATAGATTCCTTAATGATTTTTAGTTCAGAATCTTCCCTTATCCCTTTTTCCTTTGCCCAAAGAATAGTTGCCTGCTTCATTCTTTTGAGATCTTCCATAAAACAATCTGCAAAGGAATGATCCAGATCAGGGGCTAAAGGAACCCAAGTGGAATTTACCAGCTAATTGAAACTAATTTCTTTAAGCCAAGTTGGATTGAACTTAAAAGGAGAACCAAGCTTCCTACTGGTGCCCTTTAATTATAGGAAAATAGGGAAATGGTCTGAATATCCACTCGTCCCTACCCATTGTCTAAAAAGGGTGATGTTTTTTATTAGATCTTCCTTCATTAGAAAATTATCCTACCTTTTTACCACCCTAGCCTCACCCGAGTGTCTATTTCTCCAAGTGGGCTTGTTTGTTATTAAGTTAATATCAATAAGCTTACAGACCATAAATTTGTTCACGAAGAAATGTACAAGTGGGTCAACTTGTGCTTGTGGCCCGCAAGTTTTGGAGAAACCCAGAGAGAAACTGAAGTCCCTTCCAACCACCAATATTGGGACATTCATCAAGGATTTTGATAAGAGATAATTCTAGAAAACCACCCTGTCATGATATGGCCCATAAATGTTTATAAAATATAGTTCTATACAAATATCCGGGGAATAGACCTTAGACCCCAGGACCATATCTGATCCCCATGATTTTAATAGCCTCATCCTACTATCTTTAAACCCCATAGCTAAATCTCTAGATCTTCCCTTTGCATCAAAGGCCACAAAAGACGAACCCAACATCAATTTGCTTAGTGATTCCAGGACAAATTCACAATTTCCTAGGGTTTATTGAAGCATAATTACATGGGTTCAAATTTCTAAAGAGATATTTTAGTGCTAGTTTCTTTCGGGTGCTATCAAACCATCTAAATTTGAAAGATAATACCATCATTTGGTAAAAGCCACAAGGGATTGCGTCGCTCTAAGTGCCCCTTTTAGAGAGAGTTGTTTACCATCCGCTATATCTAACTTTTCTTTGATTTGAGCCTTAGATATGTTTGATTTCCTGCCTCTAGGCTTCCCTAATTTGGGGGGCTCATGTAAAACTCCTAGGCCTCCAAAGGATAATTAAGGGAGTTCCTTCTTTTCACAAGGTCACAAATTATAATGGAAAGGCAATGAAGATGAAACATGGGGAGAAGATGGATCTAGGTCGGTCAATGCAGACATAGATAACTTCAGAGCAGGGATAGATGTGATGATATTATCCAAACCACAAGAAAAGATTAAAAATGGAGGCGTTTCAGAACATAAGTTCCCGGAGGAACCAGGCCTAGGATAATTATCAAGTAAATAGTGAAAATATGAGGATAAAGAGGAAGAGGGGGAAAAAAATCTGCAATATGGGAATGAGGGTAAATGATTTGAATGGATTTTAGGGCCTCTAGCTGTCGTTCTTACTGCACCACTTCTTATTGTTCATGCACTGGGACCGAGATTTCTTCAGCCTCCATCTGCTCTGGATCATCAACCCTCTTCTCCCCAACTTCATGATTTTGATTTAATTCTTCCTCCTTTGCAATTACCAAACCTTCATTCCTAAGAGCTCCCCCGTGCCTTCTTTTTCTCCAAAACCCCAGAGGGAAATCACGCGCCAAATTACCATGTTTATGGAATTTGTTGCATTGGAAGGGAAATTCCTCATAATGAATAAGCTAAGTGTGTGTGTAACCCTAAAGCTAGAGTTCTATCTTTTCGCCATACCCTCCCTAGGATTGAGCTTTACAAGGAGCCGGGCTACGATCCTGCACTTTATTTCGCTAAAAGACATATATGCTTCAAGAAAGATCCCCAATTTGTTCCCTATCACCTTAAACACATCTTTTGTCCATAACTGAGGAGGCAACGATGGTAACTAGACTCGGACTAGTATTTTCTCGAGCTTTTCTCTTTGTGCATCAAATAATGACGTCCATTTCTTAAAGAGAATTGACGAAATCCCAAAAGGCAAATTTCTTTCAAAGACCCATTTGAGGGCTTCATTTTAGATGAATCTTACCATAAACCATCCCCACGCCAAGATGATCACCTCAACATGGTTCTCCGGTGCTCCCTTCCATGCCTTTGAAATCCATTCAAAGATGTATTTGACCAAATAATTCCTTCCCTTCGCTCTCCCGAATATGATGAGTTCTGATGCTTCTATTGCCTTATCAATTTGAATGGCAACCCTAAGGACAAGGTTCAGTATTTCTACCTTCTTTCTTATACATTTACCTTTTTTCCTTTTGAACCCAGAGGACTATCCTTTCTCCTTCTCAATAGATGCATGTTGGGTCTAATCTCCTTGTGAAGTATTAGGATCTTCAAGTCTATGCTCAAAAACTTCATCTGTCAGCACTCTATGTATAGTAATCTCCCTTGTTTCTTCATTATTCCTTTGCTTATCTGACTTTAAAGCCAAACCCTTGCTGATGACCCCCATGAAACCGAAACCTATTCCTCCACCATACTCAACTCTAGTGACATCTTGGTTGTTTACAAGTCCTTGAAACTGCTTTACTTCTACATGATGTTCATTGATTGCTCCGTCCTTCTACTGCAGATTACCCAAACCCTCTTCAACCTTCTACTTTGGTGAAAATTTATTGGTAGGTTTATATTGTAGCGGTTACAACCACCCTCCAAAATTTTTCCTATGCTTTGTTTTGGAGCCTCCTACTATATCCCAACAATTTATCTTACATTGACCCAGGTACTTCTGATTTCATCGAGTTTTATATTTTTCTTTATAACTTGTGTTTTCTTACTTTCTTTGCTATATAACCATAATCTGACCTCTTCACTTGGTTGCAATCTAGTTCTAGCACTTCCTTGGTAATCTATACAATCCTAGAGGGTAATGATCCTTGCTCTCAGGAAATGCGTAGTTGAAGCCCACAGTGAGATTTGGCTCCAAAATTGCATAGACCCAGCTGGTAGCTTGTCTTTATCTAGGAAACTATGCAGCGCATGAGAGGCAGCGAGAGTCACTCAGCCCTGGAATTGTGCAAAAGTATTCCCTGAACAACTACCTAATGCATTTTCCTATGAGTTACCTAGCTCTCCATGGAACTGTGCAATTTCTTCGTGCATGCATGGAATGCTAGAAAATTATATATTACGGAGCAATGGAACACATAAAATATTGTAGAAATATAAACACAAAAAATGCATAAAACAAGAGAGACACAAATATACGTGGTTCACCCAGTTTAGGCTACATCCACAGAGAAACAACCAGTCCTTCTTTTATTATATTATCCAGCAAACTGAAGAGATACAACCTACAGCAGATCCGTTGTAACACCCTCTTCGCTCTCAATCTCCTCTCTCTTCCTCACTCAGAATACAGATCTACATAGATGCAATACAATTCCCTCATATATAATGAGGGGTTACCTTCTAGAGAAAAAAACCCTAAATTAAACATAACTTCTACTGTCATATCATCCGCCTAATGAACGACCTAGATTAACTAGAAATTACTAGACTTTTACAAGGCAATTTTACATCTATTTTTATCTTTGGGGGCACTGCCCCTGGATGCCCTAACTGGGGGGGATTTACCCCCCCGCCCCGCATGGAGGGGTGTAGAGTCTTCCTTGGGTATACATCCGGTTGAAACATTTGAATATAGAAGATAATCAGGTTCCACACCCAACGATCTCCCACTTGGAGACTGATTATAGCAACTCCACCGTTACCTCATTTGCTAGACAGTGACTCCACTTTGGACCTGGCTATTTCTCATCTTCTTCATCATAATTGAAGACCAATTAAAACTGAGCAGGTTCTCAATTTCCCCTTGGTTACAACTTTTGTTAGCATATCTACAGGATTCTGGCTAGTGTGTATCTTTTTGAGCTTCAACTGTCCATCTTCTAATGTTGACTGTATGAAATGGTACTTGAGCTGTATATGTTTAGTCTTGGAATGAAATGTAGAGTTCTTTGCAAGATGTATGTCACTCTGGCTGTCACTGTATAACCTGCCCAACTCCTTCTTCTTACCCAATTCATCCAGAAACCTTTGTAACCAAATCATTTCTTTACTAGCCTCTGTAGCAGCAACATACTCTGCTTTTTTTGTTGAAAGTGAAACAAAACTTTGGATTTTTGAAACCCAACTAACAATTGTTCCACCTATAGTAAATACATATCTTGTAGTGCTCCTCGTGTTATCTCTATCACCTACCATATCTGCATCAACATATCCCTGTAGAGCAATGTTTGGACCACCAAATCATAATGATTGATTTGTGGTACCTCCCAAATACCTGAGAATCCACTTCACCGCCATCCA
Source organism: Pinus tabuliformis (assembly GCA_031772625.1). Taxonomy (NCBI): domain Eukaryota; kingdom Viridiplantae; phylum Streptophyta; class Pinopsida; order Pinales; family Pinaceae; genus Pinus; species Pinus tabuliformis. The sequence goes on along the minus strand of CM062814.1, from coordinate 763,141,793 downwards.
ATGTTCTTTTCCTGGATTGTTCATGTACCTGCTTACAACTCCCACTGCATGTGCAATATCAGGCCTTGTGCAGACCATTGCATACATTAAGCTTCCAACTACTGATATATATGGAACTTTAGATATATGAGCCATTTCTTCCTGAGTCTTGGGACATGCCTCCTTACTTAATTTGAAATGGCTAGCCAAAGGTATACTAACTAGTTTTGCATTCTGCATATTAAACCTTTTCAACACCTTTTCTCTGTACTCACTTTGACACAATGTTAATTTGCAATTCTTCCTGTCTCTAGTTATTCTCATACCAAGGATTTGTTTTGCAGCACCCAAATCCTTCATTACAAATGTGTTTGCCAATTTCCTTTTGAGCACATTTATTTCCTGCATGTTAGAACCTGTAACAAGCATATCATCTACATACAATAACAATATAATATAGCTGCCATCATTTTTCCTTTTGAGATAAACACAATGATCAGAGTGACATGTAGTATAACCTTGTTCAGACATAAACCTATAAAATTTTGGATACCATTGCCTTGGAGCTTGTTTTAAGCCATACAAGCTCTTCTTCAACCTGCACACTAGTTTCTCCTTCCCTTTTACCTCATATCCTTATGGCTACTGCATATATATATCTTCCTCCGAATCCCCATGGAGAAAGGATGTCTTTACATCTAACTGCTCAAGATGCAGATCTTCAGCTGCTACTAGACTTAAAATAGTTCTGATTGAAGTCATTTTAACAACAGGAGAAAATATTTCATCAAAATCAATACCTTTCTTCTGTGCAAACCCCTTCACCACAAGTCTAGCTTTGTACCTTTGTTTTCCTCCATCTTCTTCCTTCAACCTGTAAACCCATTTATTCTGCAATGTTGTTTTACCTGTAGGCAACCTGACTAAGTCCCAAGTCTAGTTATGTGCTAAGGAGTCCATCTCTTCTTTCATGGCTTGCTCTCACTTCTTCCTGGTTTCTACCTGCACTGCTTCTTCATAACATTTTGGTTCACCAAAATCAGTCAACAATACATAATATAATGAAGGAGAGTATCATTCAGGGGGTCTACTTATCCTGGTAGATCTTCTAACACCACTTTCAGGTGTTTGAGGTGCTTGTTGCTGTTGTGGTTGTTGTTCTATCTGTTGAACATTATGATTTTCAGGCACCATCACTTTTCCTGTGAAATCGTCAAGCACTGTGTATTCTCTATTTTCTTTTTCCTGTTTCTTTTCTTGCAACTGATTCTTATACAAGACATTTCATTGAATATTACATCTCTGCTCCTAATGATTTTGTGATTTTCATAATCATATAAGCGATAACCAAAATCATTAACAACATATCCAATAAAGGTACATTTCTTTGATTTTTCCTCAAGCTTTGTTCTATTTTCTTTGTTACTGTGGACAAAGGCTTAACAACCAAAAGTCTTTAAAATTGAGTAGTTTACCTTTTTACCTATCTATGCCTCCTCTGGAATACCACCATCCAAGGAACCTGAAGGCCCTCTGTTTATTAGTTAAACAAAAGTATCTACAACATCTGCCCAAAATTGTAAAGGCAATCCTGCATGCAATCTCATGCACCTAGCACGCTCCATGATTGTCCTGTTCATCCTTTCTGACACACCATTTTCTTGTGGTGTTCCTGGAACTGTCTTCTCTCTGTGAATTCCATTCTTTGAATATTACCTATCAAACTCTTTGCTACAATATTCACCTCCATTATCTGATCTGAGACACATCAACCTTTTTCCTGTCTCATTTTCAACCAAAGGTTTCCATTTCTTGAAAGTATCAAATACATCAGATTTATTTCGAATACAATAAATCCAGGTTTTTTTGGTTGCATCATCAATAAAAATAACATAATAACGAGAGCCACCAAGAGATGATACCTGAGCAGGTCCCCATAAATCTGTATGCACAATCTCTAATTTTTTGCTCTTCTTTTCTTTCCCAACTCTAAGGAATCTGACTCTCTTCTGTTTTCCATAAACACAATTCTCATAGAATTTTAAATCAACATGCTTCAAACCTGGCAACAAATTTCTTGAGTGAAGAATCTGCATCCCCTTCTCACTCATGTGCCCGAACCTATGATGCCACAATGTCGTATCTTCTCCTGTAGAGGTTAAAGCATTAATAGAATTAGAAATACCATTGCATAAATACAATGTACCAACCTTTTCTCCTTTCGCTATTACCAGGGATCCTTTAGTGACCTTCCAGGTTTTATCTGTGAAAGTAGTTACGCAACCTTCACCTCCCAACTGCCCTGTTGAAATCAGATTTTTCTTCAGATCTAGAACATGCCTTACCTCCTTCAATAGCCACTGATTTCCATTTTACTGTTTTATAAAAACTATACCCATTCCAATGATTTTACAGGGTTTATCATCACCCAATCGAACCTGTCCAAAATCTCCTCGAACATAATCATGAAAATGTTTCTTATCAAGTGTGGCATGGAATGAGGCCCCTGAATCTACCACCTAGGCATCAATAATATTTTCTAGTGAAAGAATCAAAGCATCTTGCAACACATCACCTGTTACATTCGCTTCATCATTGTTTTCTTGCTGCGCGTCTCCTTTTCCCTTCCGAGACTTGTAGTCTTTCTTCCGGTGTCCTTTCTTCCCACATTTCCAGCACACTATCCCTGATTTGGACTTGGATCTACCTTTTCTTGACTTATTGCGATATCCTAGGCTCTTTCCTCTTTCCATTTTTCTTCCCCTAGTCTCTGCAGTCAAAGCATTACCTGATGTCTCACGGAGCTTTTCCGTCGCATTTCCTTGCTAAGGATTGCACCGACAACATCATCAAACTTTAAAGTACTAAATCCAGAGACATAGTTACTAATGGCCATAAATAAACCGTTCCAACTTTCTGGCAATGAGCACAGAAATAATAGAGCCCTAACTTCATCATTAGAATTTACCTCTACAGAACTTAACTGACTTGTAACTGTATTAAAATCATTTAAATGATCTACAACAGATCCACCTTCTGACATCTTCATATTAAATAAACACTTCATAAGAAATACCTAATTTGAGGCTGAGGGTTTTTCATATAGTTTAGCTAAGGTCGACATTAAACCCTGTGTTGTCATTTCCTTTGAAATATTAAACACTACCGACACCGCTAGGCACAACCGTATTGTTCCAAGTGCCTTTCTGTCGAGAATATCCCATTTTGTGTCTGTCATACTCATTGGCTTCTTTGTCTTTCTGCTCAATGGTAGGTAAAGATCTCTCTGATACTGATAATATTCCATCTACATCTTCCACAACTGGTAGTTTTGGCCATTGAATTTTTCAACCCTAAACCTACCATCTTCTGTCATTGCTCCCACTCAAACTAGGAAACCTTCTCTTCTGTAAGTTTATCAGCCAAATAGACCTTCGGCTCTGATACCAATTGTTAGAAAATTATATATTATGGAGCAATGGAAGACATAAAATATTGCAGAAATATAAACACAGAAAACAAATAAAATAAGAGAGACACAGATATACGTGGTTCACCCTGTTTGGGATACAGCCACGGAGAAACAACCAGTCCTTCTTTTATTATATTATCCATCAAACTGAAGAGATACAACTTATAGCAGATCCACTGTAACACCATCTTCGTTCTCAATCTCCTCTCTCTTCCTCACTCAGAATACAGATCTACATAGATGCAATACAATTCCCTCATATATAGTGAGGGGTTTCCTTCTAGGGAAAAAGACCCTAAATTAAACATAACTTCTACCGTCATATTATCCGCCTAATGAACGGCCCAGATTAACTAGAAATTACTATACTTTTACAAGGAAATTTTACATCTATTTTTAGCTTCGGGGGCATTGCCCCCGAACCCCCGCTGGGGGACCGCTGGCCCCCAGACCCCCCAGCCGGGGGGGATTTACCCCCCCGAACCCCTGCGGGGGGGGACAACTCCCCCTTGCACCCCCATGTGGAGGGGTGTATAGTCTTCCTGGGGTATACATCCGGCTGAAACATTTGAATATAGAAGATAATCAAGCTCCACACCCAACATGGAAGCTTTTCCTAAAAAAGAAAAAAGTGAGAAAGCATCCCTAAAAAATAGGGATCTATTTTTAGAAGTTGGAGTTATACTTGAGTTATTTTTGGAAATTGCCACCATGTGTCCCCTTTTCCTAGATTTTTGGCCTTCATGTCATAAACCCCAAATCGATGAAATCTATTTAATGGGCACTACGAGAGCTCATTTTGACATTCAATCTTAGAGATCTAGCATTCCCAAGGAAATCTAGGAACCTTTGACACAACCGTCATAACTTTTCTAGGTAAGTCTTACTTTCCTAGTCTTTTGCTGCTTTTTTTGTTGCTTTTGTTTCCTTGGCTTGTGAGAGTGTTGTTTTACCTCTTTTATTGGAAAACCATAGGATTTTTGACATTTTTTAGCTTGTAGAAGTGCTTCTTTGAGTTTTGCATTGCATTTCCTAAATGTCGCATGCATAACCCAATTTTTGCACTAACAGTTTCCGTTGTAGCGACTCTCTCCATAAGCTTCATTGTTTATCTGTTTCACTGATTCCTGCACTTGTTTTGAGTGCATGCATCACCATTCACTCAGATTTGCACCAATCATCACTCACACTTTCAGATCTGCTCATATTCATGTTGCTCTTAGATAGATTTGGGTTTCCTTGGCTCGGATCTAGCTCTTCTTGGCATTCACTGCACATTTATGGATCTCAAGGCTTTGCCTTAGCTATGGAAATTTCTCAGAGGCTTCCAGTAACTAGCTCAAACTATGCACTGTACAATTCTAGGAGTCAATCCTAGAGCCTTGGCCACTAGGATTACGCAATGCACAGTCCTAACCAACACAAGCTAGTCTAAACTGTGTATTGTGCAGTTCCAGCTAGTACCACTTCCCCACTGGTAGCTGAGACTATGCAATGCACAAATCCACCTGACATTCCCTCACCTCTGAAACCCATAATTACGCAATCTTTCCCAATGGTTTCTCAATTTGTTGCTTGGTCTATCTTGAAGATATTTTGATTTCAAGCTAACATTTTCATGCCATGAGTGTCCTCTCTATGTCCAGGTACAACAATTGTTGAGCAGTTTTTCAGTAGTACAAGTAACATGCATTCCAAGAGAGCTGGATCAAAAGATAATGTTAAGAGTAGCACTCAGGATGTAGTTGAACAAGTGTCAATGAACTTTCCAGTCTATGTAGACACACAACTATTCATAGAGAAGGAAATGAAGATAACATGGCAGGAAATTAAGGATATCTTTGCAGGCAACTTCAAGGAAGATCTAGAAGATCGGTAGGTCTATGTCAACATCCACAAGTCAGGCTTTTATAAGGTTGCATGCAGGTACCTCGCCTTCCCATGTGTGGACATCATTCACTAGATTGTCTCACATACCAATCCCGAGATGATGACATTGAGCAGTGCCAGTGGAACACAACTTGCTACCTTTAAGATGGAAAACTATCATTAGATGTATCACTTACCACAACCGGTGAACCGCATGGATGCACTTTTCTATACCCCCAACAACAATGTGAACACTAGAGACATCATGAAGTGTTGGGTGAAAGAGTTGTTGAATTTCAGGTCGACACCCAATGATGTTTACGAGACTAAGTCACTCAGAGAGGCTTATCAACTCTTGAACATCTTTGCATGCCGCTTGTATAGTTAAGAGAGCATAGAGACCTTCCCACAAAATTGGGTGGTTATGTTGGACTAGTTAGAAAATGAAGTAAGGTCATTCAACTAGTCATATATGTTGGCTCTTCAGCTAAAAGTGCATGTAACTAATGGATCCACTTTGCATGTCCCAAGAAGCAATGTAGGCATTACTTAACATTGCAGATTTGTATGCCTCACCCGGTTACACCTTCATCAGGATGTTTGGTGGAGAAAAGCCTCCGCACATGCTACTAAGGTTTTCGACGAATAAGTTAGTCATGCAAGAGGTTGCATATCACATCTCCACAAGGTTATCAACAGGACTGCACAGGAGGAAGAAGGCACCATGGCCTACTCTTCCTTTGTAGATTGGATTGTACGCGATCTGGAGCTTAAAGGATGCGGATGTCGAGACCAAGGAGTTATAAAATTTTGAGTTTGAAACCAAGGACTACAATCCGTATGATCCCCAGTGCATATGAAAGAACCACTGTGCGGAAGTGTATTATCCATAGATCCATGGGACACTTCATAGAGCAGAGGAAGATCCTTGGAGGTACTGTTGCAACTCCTCTAGGATCAATGAACCGGTCATCATGGATTTAGAATGGAAAGTCGTTATTAAACAAGAATTCATTAAACAATGTGAAAAAAAGAGAGCCCCCATCTAGGACAGGTATTGGTTGATGTTCAGAGAAAAAATGCAATTAAAAATGGAAATTATTAAGTTGATGAGGAAAGTATTACACTTGCAAAAACATGTGAGAAAGAAAAAGAGGAATGTCGGTCAAATTGTCATGACTCTCGGAGCTGAAACAACTTTGGCAGTAGTACAGACGTAAGATAGGCCATTGACCTCGACAACCACATAGACTGAGTCATTCATGCATTTGTTTGAGTCTCGGGAGTTTTCGCTGACTGCAAAGATTCAGAAATGGAAAACCATTGCGTCTCATATTCAATGGGTATCTGTCTCTTTGGAAGCTCACCGGGAAGAGGTGAAAGGAATTCAGGAACAAGCAGCAAGAGTGGTGGCTGATCATGTCACCCAGATAGAGAAAGTTAAGCAAAAAGAAGAAAAATAGCAGAAAAAGATTGAAGAATTACAAGGGCAAGTGGAGTTACTGAGGGCTGACAAGGATGAAATGTTCAACCTAATGTAGCGGGTTATGGCATGCTAGCCTCCTACTAATAACTATGCTTTGTTTATTCATGAGAAATATGTTTTTTTGTGTTTGTAAAGTACCCAACAAGAAATTAGCCACTACATAGAAGATTTTATGCAGTTCCTGCAGAACCTGAGGGCTCACAATCTACTGAACCAACACTTGATGTCCAAACTCTATATGCACAATTATATCCCGGAGAATGATCAGTTGTTCAATCTAGTGCCATATGTGGGAGACGTTGAGCTAAGAGCATTTACTTCCTTCATGATTAATCAGGTTAAATGGAAGAAATATTTCGACACGTTTGAAGAGAATCAAGAAAATTGACCACTTGTGATCATAATGGAACATTGTCAATCAGTGGACATTTATAACATACATCACACCTTTTTGTAGCTAGAAGGATGAAAATATCAGATGTTGACAACATGGAAATGGTGTGTTGACATGTGTACAAGGAAGATTTTTATTTGTCAGGAGGAAGCCCGAGACGCCTGTCAGAAATGATGGATGTTGTCGTCATCAACAGTGAGGGTACATGAACCTTTTGGGGCCCCTAATCTCGCTCAGTATTTGGAGTGAATTTTGTGATATAATGCATGCATCCGACACTATGGAACCTAGTGGATAGGTTTGAGATTTCAGTTTCCCATTATTTGGCTGCCTTTTGAGTAGTACACACCAGGGTATGTGACAAAATAAGATTGGTGGAAGGAAATCATTCATACTGATGGTTTCAAACTTCCTGAGACAGAAATGGTTGCGAGATATGACCTTACACAGCTTCATGCCAAACATAGTGGCACCAACCCAGACCTACGGAGAAAATGAGCTGCACGAGGACATGTAGAAAATCTAGTTGGGGGGAGATGTTGGTTGCTAAATTTGCCTACTTTTTACCTACCTTTTTACCCATTTTTCCTTCACCTATTTCATGTCCTTGCAAGGTTAATTTGTATATCAAGCATGAAGGTATATCTATTTTCCATGTCTTTGTAAATTATTAATCAATGGAGCATAGTCTTAGGGGAGTGTTGCTTATGTGACTTGCTAACCTGCGTTTCTTTGCATATTTGAAAGGATGATAATCATCAGACTATAATTCATCATATATTATTATTGATGAGATGGAAGTGTTATCTTAAGATGTTGGCTATAATAATGATTCCACCCAAGAGATTCCATTGGACCAATATGTTTGATATCTTCATATTCTATTTATGTCTCGATGATCATTGTATATTTGGAGGCAAAAAACTGACATAATCTCTGTAAATCGTTGATACTATCTTTATAACATTGAATGTACAAGTAAGGTTACAGGGCTGGAAGAGCAAGCGACCACTAAAGAGAGATATGAGAGTTCTAAGCATGTAACAACATACTTATGTACTTTTATTTTGATTAATGCAATCCTGATCTTCTGAGTATTTATCAGTCTTTGATCATTTACCACAACCCTAATCAGGGAGTTGGTCCCACTCTCCTAACCAGGTGTTGTTGGATTAGTGGTGTGCATAGATTTATGTTCTGTTATGTTTATTTCTTTATTGTTGTAACCGTTTATTAAGTTGTGTTGCTGTGAATCTTAATTTGTTGTTACTCTTATCAATGTTATTGCTTGTTGTTACATGGTGTTATGTTGTTGATTGGATTCTTAATGTTGGGTAGGGAAACCGTGGCCTGCATAGACTTGCATGGTAGTCTTGAAATAACCACACAAGCCCCAGGTTGACAACTATTGTTGGAAAAGGGTGAATTCTATAATTCATATCTGAACACCAACAATGACCAACTTACATGTAATTGGCTCCTAGACTATGCATCTAACACTTATACCTTTATTCATGTGTTAGTTATATTATGTGTGCGGAATAAAACATGCAATCATAACACAAGTATAGTTCCCAATATTCAATTAACCTTCATCTTGTGCGCATGATTCTAATAATCACATCATTATAATCATTATTCTACAATACTATGTTACATTCATATAATATAATAATTCTCATAAAATGTACACCAATATAGAGAAGGGGACCCTATGTCTTTCCTCAAATTTTATTATAAATGTCTTACAAATACAATACAAAGCTATAAAACATCCAAGAGCTAGGCCCTTGAGCTACTCCAAAAACTACAATAATTAACAACCCACTCGATTTCCAAAAAAACCAAGCCCTAAACATAAGTAATGGCACCCCAACCTAATCCAGCCTTCCTTGCAAGACTCGGGTGCAAGAGCTTCTCGACATAGGCATGTGAGGCTACTTGTCTTGGCCACGACACATCTCAACCCTCTACAACAATGAAAATATCAAATCTCGTGGCTCACTCCTCTTACTTGCTTGCAAGGTAGTTCAGTTCACCTTCTCAGCTCAAATCTATTCTAAACTCAAAGGCCTTCCAAATGGTGCAAGAATAATATCAATCAAAGTTCATATGCAAAAATATTCCTACCACAAGTTGGCCTATAATTATTAGCCACCATGGTTTGAGAGGATGCCACACGATTCTCTTCTACTCATGCCAAAAAGGATATCGACACGTGGACTATGAATAATACTATACAAGGGCCAAAGTTTTATCTCTAGTTGAGAGTTGGAGTCAAACCTAGCATCTAGGTGGATATTAGGCTATTTAAAACCAAGCCATTGAGAGGGGAAGGTGTTCCATTCTATGCATTTGTGTCTTGTTATATAGTAGAGTAGAAAAAATGGGAGTGTGAGTGAAAGAGCATAATAGAGGCAGTTATTTCTCTATATTAGCCTAAAAACACATAGGTCTTAGGTAATTCCACAAAGAGTGTCTTATCCTTTGTACTTGCATTGTTCCCATACTAGAAAATAGAGCAGAGTAGCCTCACATTCTTGCCATGTTTTAATTGGTAAGGTTTTCATAAAGAAAATAACTTTTTTTCATTGTGGATGGTGTATGATTATGTTTTTTTCCTACAATTTTCTGCATTTTATCTATTTCATGCATAATAAAAAATAACTAATTAGCAAATCTAGAACCTAAATAAATTTAACCTTCATAATATAGATTTTAGTTTATTTTATCAAAGTTGTCATGGTGAACTATTTACCATAATATCCATAATAGTTTACAAATCACATACATCTAAGGTTATAGGGCCTTTTGGTTATGAGAATATATTTTCCAACTTACAAAGGTATGTGTATTGGCCCAAAATTCAAGAATATGTAGCAAGGTTCATTAAAGAATGCATAGGCGATTGTACTAGCAATCTTGATAACAAGAAATAGGGTATATACCATCCTTTACCTATACCCGTTTGTCCTTGAGAAAGCATTTCCATGGGTTTTGTGGGTGGCTTACCAACAAACAAGAAGGAACATGACTACCAATTTTTGGTTTTTGACATGTTTAATAAAATGTGAATTTTCATGCCTTGTAAAAAAACCATCAAAGAGAATGAAGCAACAAAATTGTTCTTTGAATAGGTCTAGGTGCACTTTGGGATATCAAGGGGGATCATTTTAGATAAGGACACCAAAATTATCAATTCATTTTGGACTATATTGTGGGATAATATGGACATGAAGTTAAAGAGGTCTACAACATTTTATCCATAGATATATGAGAAAATGGAAGCAGTCATTAAGAATTTTGGTGTAGCTTTTGATGGGCTACAATAAGAAGCATACAAAGACCTTGGATGAAAATCTAGCCTATATAAAAGACTCTTATAACAAATCAATCCACACTTCTAATGGTAATTCCTCATTCAAATATTATTTTCGATATTTTCCACCTTCACTTATGAGAAAAAAGGATGAGTGAGGGAGTATTTCATAGGGGATGCATTAAGAGTAGACCATTTTATTGAGAAGATGAGGTAGATCGATTTACAGGTATAGGAGAAGTTAAATAAGTCATAGGAAAAATACAAGGCCAAGCATGATCAACACATAACAAATAACTGATTCATAGTGGGAGATAAATCATGGTTGTAGTTAAATGAGGAAAGATTACAGGGTCCTGGTAAGAAGATTAAGGATTTGCAATATGGTCCATTCGAGATACTAGAAAAGGTGGTATATAATGCCTATAGAATTAGGCTACCCACATACATGCACATTTACTCCATGGTTAATGTGAAAAACATCGAAATATATGAGCCTTCCATGGTGGATGAGGAGGAGGGGAACGTCCCACCTTCCATAGAGGACTTTGCACTACATGCTCAAGAACTATTGGAAAAGGACATAGTTTTACAAAATAGGTATAGAACTACAAGTTAGGTGTAGCATTACCTTTGGAAAAATTGATTGAAATGGGAAACTTCTAAGAAAAGTGGAATGGTACTCAAGGGATAAGGTAGAGGAAACAGTTTCTCACCTCATGCAGTAAATTATTTTTGGAACCAAAAGCATTACAAAATGGGAGGTGTGATATATATTGAATAATTACATTATTTTTCATCTATATTAATGTTTTTAGAGTAGGAAAATTGGAGGAATCAACTTGCAAGGTAATTTTTACTAGTGGGTCCCAATTCAGAGAATTCAGGTCTAAAACCTTCTTGGGATATTTTGAGGCATTAAATGACATTTTTTTAGTTCATATCTCTCTCACTTAAGCATAATACCCCATGAATTATTTTAGACTCATATATATTTCCAGTGGTGCAAGAAAGACATTAATCAAAGTTCACAAGCAAAAGTTATGACTCCTATAAGTTGACCTTTTGATTTGACCTTCATGGTTCAAGAGAATTGCACGTTAACCCTTGTTACTCATGCAAAAGGAGCTAGCCATGTGTGGACTATGGAAAATACTATAATATTCAAAGTTGTAACTCTAGTTGAGAGTTGAAGGAGTCAAACCTAGCCACTGGTTGGCTATTAGGATATGTTAAAATTGGGCCACTATGAGGATAAAGGGTCTCATTCTTTGTTGTTGTGTTTTGTTCCTTAGTAGAGTAGAGAAACTATAAGTTGGAGTTAGAGAGCATAAAAAAGAGGATTATTAGTTGCAACAACCTAATAGGCCAAGTAACTCCATAGAGAATGTCTTCTCCTTTGTACTTGCATTATTTCCATGCCAGAAAAGAGAACAAAGAAACCTCACCTTTCAACAAGGTGTAACAGTTTCCTAGAGAAAACCATTTTGTTCGATATTTTTGGTGTGTGACTGTATTTATTGTTCCCTTTTTGTGTTTCATATATTTCATGCATAACCAAAAAATTAGCAATTACTAAATACATAATGTAAAGGAATTTAAACTTCATAGTATATATTTTAGTTTATTTATTAGACATGTTGTGATGAATTTCCCATGGGAATATCCACGATAGTTTTCAGATTAATTTTTATGTCTAGCTTTGTAGCTAGGGATTGTTTTTAGTATCCTTTTTTAAGAAGGAGCTTGGGGCATTGAGTTATCGTTTCTCAACATAATTTAAAATACCCCATATTTTTATTTAATCAAATGTTTAGTTCATTAAACACACTCCTTTCATTTAAATGTTCTTTATACAAGCCAAGGACAAGGGGAGGGACTCATAACAAGGTGGCACTAGCTCAAGCTTCAATTTGTTTGATATTTTACTTTCACTTCTTTTCCCCTTTAGATATTCTATAAATAACCATGGGAGTTTTATGTTAAATTAGGATTTCAATGGCTTCATTCTTACATAAATAATTTAATAATGACTCTTGGGAACCTAAGCATGAATGGGAAAAATCCCTTTTTCATGAATGGAATGAATGTGAAGGGACAAGGTGAAAAATGTTATATGTGAAAGGGAGATGAGATGGCACCTTATAAAGTGACCTAGTAACATAACTTGACCATAGGAGATGACACCTTTCATGAGCATATGATGTCCTACATAGTATAATATGGCAATTATATAAATTGAGGGGACTATGAAGTGCCGCTAAACCCCACTTCGGTAAGAATCGTTGTCACCAATCTCTAAAGGCCACAAAAACGCCCAATAAAATATGCATACATCCAATGATCATGAGAATTGCATTACATTCTACCATCTGAGCTAAATTATAATTTTGATACTTCATGGTTGAGCTAGCATGAGGGTATGAAGGAGAAAATGAGTGGGTTTTATGGATGTGTGATGACCACATGTGAGAAGAAAATATCCAATATGTTTAGTAACATACACCCTTGGGGGTGCCTCTTCATGTGGTTACCCCTTGGGGGTGACATACCCCAAATTGTATTGTAGATAAATCTTTGAAATATGTAGAACTTGGAAATTTTTTTCATAATTATAATTATGTAAATAATATGAAATAATTCATAGTAAAAACTCTACTAGACCTTTGTCATGCATTGCATGTTTTATTTCACAAACCCAATTGTATTGACAAATAATATTTTTGATACTTTGTGCTTCTCACATTGATTTTGATCACTATATCTTAATTTGGACTCATCAATATGGTTTGTGATATCTACACCAATTGTTTATTCCCTTCACCTCCAAATTTTATGCTTGAATTTTCTATTTTAAAAAGATTCAAGGAGGTGAATTGGGTAATTTGGAACTTTATTTCTTTCCATTTTTGTTAGATTGAAATCGACATTCATGAAAAAGTTTTGTTACATGATTTATTATTTATTTGTTTACTAAAATTTGTAAAATAAATGTGGTGGGAAAAGTAAGAAGGAAGGAAGTTGATGGAAGGGATAGAGCGAAGGTGATATACAAAGAGAAGAAAGAGGGGATTAAAGCTCTACATTTGGATCAAAGAATGGGTCTAAGTGAAAGTGATAATTAAAGGGATTAAAGAGCTATCTATATTCCACATCTTTCCCAGATAATGAAGGATGGAGTAAAGGAGATGGATGGGCCAAAAGGACGTGGGCGATAAAAAAATGGTGGAAGGGAAGGAAAAGTAGTTGGGGTAGATCCATATCATGCCAAACTTGAAAGGATGATGGGAAGAGAAGGATGGGGTATAAGGTAGAATATTGAAGAAAGGGAGGAAAGGATGCTTGAGAGTTATGCATCTTTCATGAAGGATGAAGGATGAGGAAAAGGAAGTGGGATGATAAAAGGGAAGAAAGAGGGATGAAGAACTCCACAACATACTAGGGAAAATTTTAAGGATGGAAAATTATCTTGAAGTTTAAAAACATTGGTGAATCTCACTAGTCCCTAATATGCAAACTATAAAATTTTTATTGATGTATTTGTAAAATTTCTCAAATTTATAATGATTTTGTATATACTCTCTATATAATGTTGGTGAGTTTTAAGGTAAAATAGTTTTATATTATAAAATTTGGGCGAATCATTTTTTATAAAAAATGGAAAATGACAAATCTTTTTTTTTGAAAAAAATCATGGAAAATTAGCCCACCTACGAATATTAGCCCCTAAAATTTCCCATGCAAGATACCCCACTTGAATGGATGATGGGAAGATATGGATGGGGTAGAACAAGAGGATGACGTAGGTTTTAACCCTATATAATTAATTACTACAAACATAACCTTAATAAAATAAAAAAGATGAAATGGAAGACACATAAATTAATGGAGATATTTTACCCTGGAAACCCAAGCCAAGAAAAATAAAAAGATTTTCAGTATATTCTTATTTACAATGTTACAATACCATATATATATATATATATATATATATATATATATATATATATATATATATATATATATATATATATATATATATATATATATATATATATATATATATATATATGATACCACCAATCCATTTATATATATATATGATACCACCAATCCATTTACCATGTATTATAATACAATTGTAGTTCCTTGAGCGAAACTACAAAACCATGGGCTAAACCAATGTGCACCACAGATCACTAAAGGTTAAAATCATGTGCCAAAAACCACCAAAATAAACACATAAAAATACCTAGTATTTTTCAGGGGAACTACCCCCAAACCCCCTGAGCGGGGGGGGTGTTCCCCTTGCGACCATCTTTCTACACCTAAGGCAATGTGTAGCATGTAGAGGTAGTCATGCAAAGAATATAACACATAACAAACATTTTCCCACTTGTTGTTTTATTTGCACACAGGGGGTCACAAGAGTACATGCTCAACAATTTAGGGAAATAATTCCCATCATTTCTATACTCCAATAGAACTTCTTAGCGGCCATATAGTTTATTAATGATTTTGTAACATTCTTCAAAGTGTCCACCTTCACTACTAGCACCTTCTTTTCTTCAATCATATCTCTCACAAAGTGATATTGAATATCAACATGATGTACATTGGACTTTTATAATGGGTTCTTTGATAGGAAGATTCCACTCAGAATGTCATAATCTAACCTCATAGCTTTCTATACCAACTCAATACCTGAACATAATCTCTGCAACCATAATGCTTCCTTTCTTGCATGAGTGGCTTCCATTTATTCAACTTTTGTAGTTGAGAGTGCCACTACATATTTTTGATCTTTCTAATCCAATCAATTATTCCACCAAATAGGTTAAACACATACCCACATGTAGATATTATATAATCTATATTACCGACAGAATATGCATCAATGAATCCATGTATGTCCAACACTCTATCCATTCCTTGTCTTCTTTGGTAGCATAATCCATCACTAACAATGATATGAAGATACCTGAAAAAACTATTTAATATTGTCCATTGCTCCTTCCCTAGTTTTGACATATACCTGCTCAATACTCCCATTGCATGTGTAATGTATGATCTAGTACAAACCATTGCATATATTAAACTTCTAGTTGCATTAGAATATGGAACATGAGACATGTCTTCTTCATTTTCTTGTATCTTAATGACATTTATCTACATAGATATTTATGGCTATAGGAATAGACACATTTACTTATTTACTTTCCTAAATATTAAACCTCTGTAATATTTTCTTAACATTTTTCGTCTGATTTATTCAAAGTGTCCTATTTTTATGATTTCCTAATTTCCATGTACAAAATGAAATTTGCAGTGTCAAGATCCTTCATGTCAAATTTAGAGGACAACTAGGTTTTCACTTCCTAGATGATTTCCTTGTCATTTCCAATCAACAACATATCATCCTATTACAAGATCAAATAAATAAGATAATCATCAACTAATTTGAATTATACACATTGATTAACTTTACTCCTTGTGAAGCCAAGTCCCAATACATAAGTACCAAAATTTTCATACCACATCCTTTATGGTTGCTTTAACCCATATATGAAATTTTTCAACATACACATTGGATCTTTCTTTCCTTTCACTGCAAAGCCTTCTAGCTGCTTCATGTAGATTTTTTCTTCCAGATCCTCATCTTGGAATGTTTTCTTTATTTCCATCTTTTCTACTTAAAATCAAAAGCAGTAACAATAGACAAAAGAAAAATAATAGAAGTTAACTTGGCAATAAGAGAAAATATCTCACCAAAGTCCACTTCCTCTACTTGGGAATAACCTTTTGCTACTAACCGAGCATTGCATTTCTCCACTCTACCTTCTACATTCAAATTTTTCTTAAACACCCATTTGTTGTTAATGAGATTTCTTCAAGGCAACAACCCCAATAGATCCAAAGCCTCATTCTTGTCCAAGGATGCCATTTCTTTAACCATGAACTTTTTCTAGTGTTTCCAATCCTATGAATCCATTTACTTCCTAACAATTTTAAGACGATTATCAATAATAAACAAAGAAAAATTTGAATGGAAATCAGTTGGATTATACCGTTATGGCTTCCTTGTTTCTTGAACTAATCTCATGAATATGAGAGTATGTTGTTCTTCTTCTTCTTTTTCCCCTTCTTCTATAGAGTCTAATTCATTATCCTTCAATTCAATATATATAAATTTTTTGGTTCTTTCTCCCTTGGTAAAATATCTTGTTTGAAAACACCTTTGATTTCTCTAAATACCACATCTCCACTATACACAACCTTCTTATTTTATGGGTTCCAAATTTTATAACCTTTCATACCATCTTTATATCTAATAAAGATACACTTTCATATTTCTTATCCAAATTAATCCTATTCTATTTTGGAATGTGTAAATAAGCATTATACCAAATATTTTGAGAGATTTAAGAGAGGGTTTCTTACTAGTCCATACCTCATATGAAGCCGTGTCATCTAACCCACATGAGGGTGATCTATTTACTAGGTAACAAGCAATGTTCACTGCCTTTGCCTGTAATTATTGTCCTAACTCAAGTACACCACTAAGCATGCTCCTTATTTTCTTCATCAATGTCTTATTCATCCTTTTTGTAAATCCATTTCGTTAAGGTGTGTATGGAGTATTATTTTCCCTTAATATACCATACTTAAATATTATTTGAATTCATTCTAAAATAATTTGACACCATTATCTATCCTCAACACCTTAATTTTCTTATTTGTCTAATTTTCACAAGAGCTTTAAACTCTTTGAATTTGTCAAAGGCTTTAGATTTCTTATTTAGGAAATAAATCCATGTACTCCTTGAGAATTCATTCATAAATGAGACATAGTACATAGATTTACCCAATAATGGAACTGACATAGGTCCAAACACACCACTGTGCACCAATTGTAGTATTCCCTCTGTCATTGTAGCACCAAAGGAGAATATTACCTAATTTTCTTTCCCATATAAATAATGTTCATATAAATAAAAATCCAAAGATCTATTAGACATACCTTCTACCACACCATTACCATGTAGTACTTGAAGGCCCTTCTCTTTGATGTGTCCTAGTATTTGATGCCACAACATAGTGTTTTCTCTATAGATTGTAGGAGTTTTTCAATCTTCATCTCCACTCTTAAGAACAACGAAATTGTTGCATCCATCACTAACAATGATTTATAAAAACTTATGGAGAGTTCCAATCTAAAATCCCCAAATAATATCGTTGCTCGAACCATTCTATAGGTATTCTTTCCAAACACTATTTTTACACTTGCATTACTGATGTTGCTTATATAAATATTTCTTTTTGGAAATCCTAGGATGTGTAGAACAACAAGGAGTGTTATAATCCTTCCACCCATGACTTCCAACTTGAAATTTTCTCATCATATGATTTTAGTTGTCGAGTCTTCTCCTAAGAAAACATCAACACCATCATATCTTTCATTCTTACAAAACCACTCCCTATGAGGAGTCATATGAAAGGATGCACTTGAGTAAACTAGCCAAAGACATAATTATATTCTGCTCTTTGGATTTCAATCCAACTTGGTCCAATCTTCTATCAACATCCTTTTTGGTGGAGTGCCTAGATCCACAATGATTCACTCATCTTTGTCCATGAATATATCTCTCTTTTTGAGTTTCTACTACTCAAAACCCTGCCCATCAAATTTGTTGATTTCTATCTTTAAACTACTCACCATTTCCTTTCACCACAAGAATATGTTCTTTAGATATTCCACTTTAATACAGTCCAACACATGCCCGAGCAAAACCCCATTAGCCACAAAAGTATCTCTTTGAAGTCGAAACCACTCTAATACCAAATGTAAAATATAAAAGATGTAATGACAAACACACACATTAACACATAGATTTACCTTGGAACCCAAATTCTAGAAAACTCGAAAGTTTTTTTAGTATATTCTTCTTTATAGTTTAACATACATACATATATTGTATCGCCCATGACAACCATAAACCACTAATCCATTTGCTTTGGATTAGAATACAATTGTAGTTCCTTGATTGAAATTATGAAATCATGGGTTAACCCACCATGTGGCACAAAACCACTATAGGAGAAAATTTTGTGCTAAAAATTGCCAAAAACAGACGCATAAAACAACCCAAATTTTTCCTAGGGTGATGCCTTGAAACTCCATGTAGGGGGACTTTCACCCTCTTAACTTCCCCATTGCACTTGGTGTAATAAACATGTGCGGAGGTAGTCATGCAAACAATATAATAAAAAGGGAAAGAAAAAGGAAAAACAAAGTCCCTAAATATCTACCTTAAAATATCATAAAACTTTTTTTAAAAATATAAATGTAGATGTAAAATAAATTATTAATAAAATTTTATTGTGAAAATATATGTTTATATTAATACCTTATATGTGATAGTAAAAAAACTGAGATAATAACCACTAGAAGATCTTTGCATAAATCATGGAAAGAATCTTATTCTCGTCATGTACCAGAAATGAACTACATGCTACATAGTCCTATTCAAACAAAACTAAACTAGATAGTTGGTGATACGGCTATTTTAAAAGAATTTTTCATCCTAAAATATTAAGATATTATTTGCAACACATCTCTAAAATAAATCATATTATTATTGGTAAACCAAATTCTCTAAAATAAATTATATTTTTATCTGTAAAAAAATAGAATGGATATATTATATGCCAAAAGTTATTTAACTGTCATTATATGAATATAAATGTGGTGGATAAAATTTTTGGTTAATATAGACCTCGAATCTTTTTAGAGATGACAAAAACCCTATATAAGATACTCATATAAACCACTTCAAGGGACTTTTTTGCATCATTAGCATCTTGATATACTCATTGGGAGGCAATATGGTAATTGACATCTTGATGAACACATTAATATTGAAATAGCATACAATGTATAAAGAATGAAATATAATCTTTGACCATTTTCACTTTTGATAGGTCCATGCACATTTATATTGTGTATTGCTGCAAATCGTAATCTTTATATATATATATATTTTGGAAAGCAAGATAGAGTATTTTTTTTTAGGTTAAGACTAAACTAAGTACCCACGGGGAATTGAACCAGTGACCTATCGCAAGGAGTGCCTTAACAGCTCACCCATTCACCATCAATCCAAAGCCCCGTGGGCAAAGCAAGATAGAGTATTATGGCAATGTTAAAAGTGTAATACATGAGTCTTGAGTTAGAAAGTACGGTACGATCTGCGCATGTGAATTGTATTACATTCCTTTAGTTTGTTATTACCAGATATTTTAGATGTTTTTTCCTATATTTTTATTTTAATGGTGTAAAAGGATTATATATATATATATATATATATAAAAGTATTGGTATTTATGTATATAGGGTTTTGAGTGATATTTTTTAATAAAATTTATTTAAATTTGACAAAAATAAATTGGAATCACAAATTTTATTTATAAGTTTCACACGAATAAAATATCTTAATTTTTTTAAGAAACTAAATTTATATTTATATTTATAAATAAAAATTAAATAATATAAAAACATAATAGAAGTAAAATTGTTTCACATCCCATCAAAATATGATATTATGATTTTAACAATAAATAATAATAAGTACCGTGAATGAATACTATTAAAATTGGATATAAATGTAGAGAAATGAAGGATAATAACAAACACATTTAATGAATGTCATTAAAATCTGGTATAGAGGAGATTTTGAATTTATATGGAATAAATCTAATTATCATATATATGTATTATCATATATACGTATATAGTCTACTTAATAGAAGAAATAATTTTTTATTGAATATTTTTTTTTGGTTAATTTTGTCTAAAATGTAATAGAGAATTTAAAAATCATAGGTTTAATTAGTTTTATTTGTAAAGATTAAATGATTTAAAAATCATAGGTTTAATTAGTTTTATTTGTAAAGATTAAATGATTTAAAATTTTTTTAAAGTGTTGAATTCATTTATGCATTTAAACAATAAAAAGTTACAACTTTATTAAAAATTGTTTCCACATTCCAGCTAAAAAATTATTTCATTTATTAATTAAACTATCTTATAAAAAACAATTATAAATATATAATAATAAATGAATAATAAATAATTTTAATATGAAAACAAATATAATAATTGAAATAAATAATTAATAAAAAAAATATTGAAATAAAATTATTTGTTTTAATTTAAATTATATCCTTACGCAAATTTATATGAATTAAGAGAAAACAAAATAAATTCAATATAACACTTTCAAATTTTAGATATTGAAATGTTCAAAATTTTTAAATCTAATATAATACTTTAAAATTAGGCAATATTTTCATATAAGGGATTTTAAGGATTATTAAAAGTTTATTAAAATTATGAATTTTATAATGATGTCAATATTTCCTTAGAAGGGATTTTAAGGATTGTTAAAAGTTTATTAAAATTATGAATTTTATAATGATGTTATACTAAACTTCATGTATTAATTTTTAATTAGTATATTTTATTTAATAATATTAGATATTTGATAATTTTATATTAATTATTTAATTATTTTATATTAAAAATAGTTTTATATTAATTTTTTAATTATTTTATATCAAAAGTAGTTTTATATTTATAATTATTATATAAATATAATAATATGGATCATATTAGTTGATTAGAAATGTTGATTAAAATTCAATAATATGATTAATCCAAAAAACAATTTTTTTATTAATATAAATCACAAAAACCTTAAATCTAACAAATATTTATTTCTTAATTTTTAATTATATTTATTAATTTAATTAATTATTTAAATTTATATTTAAATTACTAATTAAAAATCAATTTTGAAAATTCTAATTATTATATATTCTTTTCCTATTAATTTAAAAACATATAAAACAATTCATAAATTTTTATTAAAAACATAAAACCACAATTATGTAAAACATCATTTTGAATTTAATGAAATATTAATAACTATTAAACCTTTGCGAAACTTAATTTTAATGATATCATTTTAATAAAATTCTCGATTTTAATAAAATATATATTTAATATTTAATATTAATAATACAAAATATATGTTTAATGATGTGAATATATGAATGTGTTTTGAGTTTTTTATAATTAATTAAAATAATATTATAATTTAGTTAATTATTCTTATTATTTTTTACTTTGTTGTGTATATTTATTTTGAAATAAGATTTTCATAATTTTAGTTTGATGATTAATAATTATTAAATAGATGACAGGATTTAATTTTATGAAAATATTGATGGAATATTTTTAGAGTGTGGATAGAAAAGTGATATTTATTTTAAAAATAGTTATGTTATTTTAACTTTTAGTTTAATTAAAAAAATGTGAGGTCTATAAGTGTCATTCTACTCTTATTACTTATTGTTGTTGTTTTTTAATGTTTAGTTATTTTTTTTTTACTTTTAGTTTAATTAAAAAATGTCAAGTCTTTTATCATTATTGGTTATGGTCTTTGTTGTTTTTTTTAAAAGGAATATGTTTCACTCATATATTGTAACACCCCTAGTTGCATAAAAGATTACTGAGATCATTAAGTGAATGTTTTACTAAAAGACATTTTAAATATTATTATATTTTGATGAATAATATAGATGGTAATTACCTAGATTATAGGTAGTAATACTTTAACAAAAATAAAACTGTTTTGTTTATTTAAAAGAAACAATTACCAAGAAAGAGTTACCCTCTGCCTGAGAAGGGTAATATAGAGAGGGAAGAAGAGCATAAAATGGTCCTAGAGCTGGGTGGAATAAACCAGTGGGAAATTTGCTCAGTACAGTCAACTAGAGAGTACAGAGATAGTGGCTGGACAGAAGTCCTGAGGCCCATAGTACTGACTGTGACTGGACTAGATCTAGCGTAAAGAATAGAAGGTGCTCGGGGAGAGTCTGGATGTGATTTCCAGACTCGTGGTTGGGAGGAGAGACCTTTCGAATACAATTACATTACAGGTTTTTCAAATAACTGAGATATCAAACTTTTAAGGAATTTATTGCTGAACTATAACTATGGTTTTGTAGAAGAAATATAAAATGTAATGTCCAGTAGTTATGCATATCTATTTTACAGGTTAACAGTCGTTGAATAGTAGCTTTTAACAATTAAAGTACATGTAATACATAATGTAGATGTTAATTGTTGCACAAATAACCAGAGTTAACCAATAATGACAAGACAGTTACACCTATATTCGAAGTATCCATCTATCGCATGAATGAAATTAAGAAAAGGTCTTGCGTGCGATTAAGAGCAACATACTGATATAGAACCCCCTACTTGAACGCAGTCATTTGCATTTAATCTATTGTTGCAGTATTACAACCTATCTATAGAATATGTAAAAGTTGTAACTATTAATGCAAACAGAAGAAAATAGTCATCAATCATCATGGTATGGTGGCATTGATAGATGACATCATAAGTAATCCATATACATATATATAAATATATCGAAACCTGTGAATCCTGTAGGAATCTACTGTAGAAATTAATACAGTAACGCAAATAAGAATTGCGGTAACTCTTTCTTAACACAGTAAGACCAAAAAGAATACAAGAGTTTATAATTGTTTAAACATAATAGACCAGACAGTAATGAAGCCAACATGACAGCTGAATTAATGGCCTTATCGGCCTCCTTACAAACCTAACAAAAACAACCATTACAGTCTCTACTCAGCATAATCAGAAGCAGGCTTGAAGGCCCCTTAAACCGTTGCAAATTACATATCAAAAACTGGAGAAAAGACGACAGTCGTAGCTGGTCGAACAACCTAGAACTTTTCGGTTCAAGACTACAAGTGCTTAATCAAAAACTACCCTATTGCACCATTAGAGAAACCCTCTTTTGAAACCCTCATCTTAAACCCTCAAATAACTTAATTGTGAACAAAGACCAAGGGCTTAGTTCCAACCTGAAAAGCCATGGAAACGCCATCAGTTTCTACAAACTCAAGGGTTGCGGTCCCGAACAGTAAACCTTCTGGTAGATGGCATACCTACATTCAAAGATTACGAATTAGTCACTGCTGGCAGAGGCAATAAATCTGTTATTCTACACATAGCCTCAACCCAAAATCGAGATGGGTTCTTACCTGATTTAAGAGTGCTGCCTCGGCGAGTCGCCAACCTGCAAAGACAGGAAAAAACATTTAGTGTTATAACCATTTAATTAAAGAACAAGCTAGAATGTTAAACCCTCCTGCAATGTGATTGGGCTCAAACTTTCAACAAGGGAATTTGCCTTATGATGTGAAAATACCTGTTGTTGATGGCCCTGTAAGCATTATGTCTTCCTTCATGTCCGGAACTGTAAAAGTCTCCCCTGAACAATGGCGAGAAAGCTTTAGCACAGGCGTAAAACTGATACCTAAACTCCTAACTGACTTCCAACACCAGAAATCAAAGCTTTGGGTTGCAGAGCTGTGAGGTATACCTGCTATGATGGTGGTATCGACCTCCTCGGCCATCACCTCACGCAAAGCACAAAAACCAGAACCCTCGCAGAGCAGCGTGACACAGAGGAGTGACAACAATGAGAGCTCAGGGTTTCAGCGCCCAGAGTTAGTTAGGTTAAACCCTAGCTCATCTCCACTGTCTGATGGCCAATGGAGGATCAATGACAGACAGTCACGATAGATGGCAAGGTCAGATGGAGTTGACATCCCACAGCATAGATTGTTGCCGCGTGGAGCTACAGACGAGGGCCCATACGACAGAGAAAACCATAGACTCATGTGCTTAGTTAACGAGGAGGATCCCTGGTCGGATCTTCCCACTTGTCCAATAAATTTATCATTTAAACACATTTAAGTGTTGTACAAAGTATCATGATGTTGTACATTGCCGTGGATACGAACCCCTTAATAACAATGTATATATATGGTTTAATAGGTTATGAGTCAATAGTTATATGCCACAATTTTTTATCTTTTGTTTTTCGTAAAGTTTATAGTGGAACTGATGTTTAAATGTTACATATAATAATAATAATAATAAGTTCACATGGTGTAGGATAAATGGTGATGGAGTGAGCTATTAAGCCATTGGTTCAATTCCTTGTCTTATTTGGGTGTTATTCTTGGACATGACCATAATGTAGCCTCACCAATACCAAACTTAAAAAAAATAAAAGTTATAATTTAATTATTTTTTATGTTCATTCTTTTCATACAACTTGAGTAGGCCTAATGGTTAAGAGCATATATTTCTCTCTAAAAAGTTACAGATTCAAACCAAAAAAATTAGAGTATGTATGCCTTAAAAATCAAAAGAGACAAAAAGATCTCATACACCAATATTGAAATATATCCAAATATAAATATCTTAATACTCTTACTATAAATGTAATTTATATATTCATTTAATAATTTTTTTAATTTTAAACCTATAATTCGAGCTTATATCCCATAGTAAAGCTAAAAAGATTTGTGAAAATCGATGTGCAGAAGAAAACAAACAATCCGTTGAATCAATAAAACAATGCAACTCGCATTCTAAAATAATAAAACAATGCAAATAAACTGTCATGCATTGTCTTCTGAATCCACCGTGTAATAGAGGTCCCACATATTGACCCCTGCATTGGCTGAACGATAAGCCCATTCGTCACGTTACAAATTCACAATGGTTGTTAATACTTGCGTGGATATCGCATACTCATCAACCACATGACCAAAGCCTAAGTTTGGCGACTGTTGACATTGGGATAAGAAAATGCAGCGCTTGAGATTCACATTCGATGGGCACTCGAAAATGGTGATATCGATCACGTGTTACTTTCAAACTCGATAGCAATTTCCAAAGTTACCACTCCATCCGAACACTACTGTCCCCGCCGCAGAATTGCCCAAACCTTTTGAAGGAGCCGCTATAAAGGACTGTGAACGGCAGCCTGTCACACAAAAAATCGGTTAAGTACACAACAAAATCCCAGATGCCTACATGGCATAAAAAATTCAACGTACGCTTTATCAATAGGAGACTGAGATGGTTTAAATGGACGAATTAAATCGAGTGGAGGAAGAAAGAGTGTATATATATCATGACTGTATATATCGCTCGCGTGATATATGCAACCACTGTATATATGGTGGACTCGACTTATCCTTGCTATATCCCATTATCTTCTCAATGCTTTTTTTCATTGTATGTGGACTTTGGAAAAAGAAAATCAAGATACGCAGTCGGCCGCAGAACTGAAGATAAGGCTACTGAAACCCTTTTACACATCAGAAAAAGGTCATCAATTTTTTGCTGTCTAACTCCAAAACCAGATTGCTTCCATATAAAGAATGCCATCACTACTTTTTCTTCTTTGTTTTACTTTTAAATGGCAGCCCACAGGAAGAACGAGGGAGGTGCAGCAAGAAGGAATCTGTAATCTGTTCCACGATTTCAAGGTGATCTTCATAATTTCAAAAATGAGGCTCAACTTTAAGGCAAGTGAGACAAAGCAGCAAGCTCTATGTGAATAATTTGCTAAATTTGTGGACTTCTTAAAACATTATTAAACACATCAATGTAAGTTTACTGTAAATGGAAACATTTTTAAACTTTTGCAATTATTTAATATAATGGATGTTTTGAAATTCATCCTGCAAATCTTTTACATTGAGATTTTTTCTGTGGACATTTCTAATCATCCAGTACTGCAAAGTAAAAAGAACATAGAAAATCTTTGAAGGATATTGTTTATTTTAATATTTATATTATTGTTTATCCTAATAATTAATATTTTTTATTATAACTTTATAAAATTATGGAAAAAGTAAAATAAGCTGATGATAGGAATTTTGGATATTTTTGGAAAAACCTAAAATAGTGAACTCGCTTATTTCACTTTTAAGCCTACAACAATGAACACATTTTTTTATTCTTTAGCTTTTAAGCTTAAAACAATAAACATATTTTGGATATTTTTGGAAAAACCTAAAATAATGAACTCACTTATTTCACTTTTAAGCCTACAACAATGAACACATTTTTTTATTCTTTCACTTTTAACCTTAAAACAATGAACATATTTTTTTATTTCTAATTTATTTTCAAAGCTTAAAATAATAATCATTTTTTTATCTGCTTAGATTTTTTGTTTCATTTCATACCTTTTGAAGTAAAGTAACTTTAAATGTCTCCTCAAATCTTTTGTATCAAACCTTTTGACCCATTTTGAATGCTGCCTTTTATTAACTTTGTAATTTTCTTATTATTAATATAATTTTTTTAAAATTAAAATGTCCCAATTTTTTTCTCAATATAAATTTAATTATCTTATTTTAATCTCTATTTAATTAATTAAATAAATTTTAATGTAAATTCATATATATTTTTTTGAAATAACTGTAAATGTCTACTAAAATATTTTATATCAAACCTTTTGAGGCATATTGGAATGCTGCTCCTTATTTGATACTTTGTAATTTTGTTACCATTAATAAAGTTTCTTTATAGTTTAGAACATATTGGAATGCTATTTGACTTTGTAATTTTGTTATTATTAATAAATTTTTTTTAGAAAAATAAGAGTTACAAAATTTCAATATCTAAATTAATACTTGATTATAATTTCTATTTGATAAAGTAAATAAACCACTTGATTATAATTTCTATTTGATAAAGTAAATAAACCTTAATATAGATTAATATAAACCTTTTGAGATAAAGTAACTGCAAATATGTATTTAAATCTTTTGTATCAAACTTTTTGAGGGATACCAAAATGTTGCTCCTTATTAGATTCACTTTGTAATTTCATTATTATTAATAAAACTTTTTATCTTTTAGGAAAAAAATATATTTATTTTCTTAATATAATTATTATAATTATGCAATTTAAATAGGTGATAACCATCAAAAATACTTATAAGCCATTTGTATTACTAAAAACTATTTTTGTTCTTTATTGGATCTTAGTAACTGGTTTTTCAAACGTAATGGTTCATCCGCATGACGTGTTCATCCGAGGAAAAATAAATTAATTAATTAATTAGAGTACTGCCATGAGGGTAGGTTATGAGAGTCAAGTGTCTCGTTTCTGTACAGTCCAGATTTTCATAATTTAGTAATCAGATTCGTTTGAAAATGGGCATATTTCCTTTCTTAATTGCTCGCCATTATTCAATTTCTGTGTGCTTTCCTGTCCAGGTTTATGAAACTGGTGGGCAATTGGCACCTCAAGAGTCTCGATCCCTGTCTCCATTTTTCAATATAAATATTAGACTTTCCAACTTCGAGGACAAGTGCCCAGTGGGACCTTTGAAAAAACAGTGTCACAACCACGTCATATACAAGCTTTTATTTAACCTGCTGAACGAATACATATGTACAGTCCAGAGCCAACCTGGATTTATATTCTCTTTTCTTGAAAATCAACAACTTCAAACCGTTTCTCCACGGGGCGTTGACGCATTTATCGGCGCAGGGTGTAGCCCAGCACAATCCCAGAGTAGGTTTGCGCAAATAATTCACGACCAGAATAGCACCTACCACGTCTTATTAAGAGTCAAATCCCACTACAGACGTGGGCAGATAGAAAAGAGCACTCACTAGATCTCACCAAAACCGAGAAATTTGTGGAACAGGTGAGCCAATTCACAGTCTTAAAAGGACCTTCTGATTTTCACACAGGCTTAATGAAAATCACAGTTCAAGAATCAAGATGCCGGAGCTCAAAATCAACCGATATTAGTATCTCTTATCCTTTTGAGAACAAATAAATAAATGTCAATAGTGTAAACAGAATTTTTGGTGACAGTTACACGTGCCATGAAAGATCAACATCAAGGCTTAACACAGTTCTTTGGGGGTGCTAGACCTTCAATCCTATGAAGCACTGGTGCATACAACATGCTCAAACGTGGGTGCCATTAAAGTAACTCGCTTGCCTGTGGCCAGATGTTAAACCCCCATGTAGCATTTTGTTTAGGGTTGAGAGATTAATGATCCATAAGTCTGCTACAAGCCCCTGTGAAATGCCTTTATTTTCCAGAAGATTAATCATTTTCTGCATGTTTTTAGATTGTAACAGCTCAATTCATGATCAATAGTACTGATTATCAAAACGGTGGTAACATGTCTGTGCTGACAGAATCAGTGAAAATTTCTTTCAGTGCTCTTTCATGAGTGACCAAAGAAAGGTATGCCTTTCTAAATTTTATGGGGTCGGGGATTTGCAATAATAATCCATATAAATTCATTTTAATCAACGATTTAATTTAGCATTCATTTTAACCATGGATCTAATCGAGCAAGAGTCGTCTATCAATGTAGCAAGAGTCTAGAGTATCAAATTAGTTGATATGTAAATTCCAAAAAATAAAATATACACCTTCAAATAATACATCCTTCTAAGAGCTTTATAGATGATGGTTACAATGAAAATCAATCTCCCTATATAATTTTTTATTTTTTAATTGAATATATGAAATAAAATAACTTAAACTTTCACAATGTAAAATAATAATATAATAATTTATTTTTTTAACTAAATTATTATTATTATTATTATCATTATATAAATGGTCGAAATAAAAATAATTTGGTCAATAGGAGCATTGAGATATTTTTATGGGATAGATCTCACGTTCATGTAAAAGTAAATGTAAACTTAATGTTTAACATTTTTAATTTAATATAAGCCCTATTTAAAAATCAATTTAATTATTATTATGTATAAACACAATAAATTTCAAATATAAAGAGGTTTACCAACACTTAAAAAAGTATAGTAAATAAATAAAAATAAAAATAAACCATAAATATAGTAAATAAATATAACGTCGTTTTTTTTTTTCTACACTACAGGTATAGTAAATAAATAAAAATATGGTATATTAAATAAATATAAATATAAATACTATAGGTATGGTAAATAAATAAATTATTATTATTATTATTTTTATATATATTTACTTTAGAGGTATGGTAAATAAATAAAATCTCTTTTTATATTTACTCCATAAACCTTTTTATATTTATCAAAACTCAAAAAAGAGGTTTTATTTAGGTGAAGCTTATGGGCCAAATACCATGGGACTAATAATTATTAATACCTTGGGCCAAATACCATATTTATAAAAGAAGTCTGGTAAATAAATAAAAATATATCAAAAAAAAATTAGAAATCAACATCTAATTATATACCAACCTTATGGGCCAAATACCATGGGCAAAATTATTATTAATAACATGCCAAACAACATTATTAACCCTAATATTAATATTATTATTATTATTAAATCTAATATTCATATTAATATATTAATATATTATATTAGCTTTAATAACTTTGGATTAATACAATATTAAATTTGTTATTCTAATAGATATATATTAATATATCATGATATATATTAACTCTAGATATATGGGAGGGAAGAACAAATGCATAGAGTGAGAGGGGAAGTGGTGGAGATACATTGAAGGAGAGGGGAGATGGGAGAGGACGAATGAAGAGAGAGAGGGGGAGAGGAGTGAGAGGTAGAGAAGGGTAAGAGAGGGAGAGGGAGACACAAAGATGGAGGTGGAAGAGAGAGGACAGAGGGATAGTGATAGTGAGAGGATTGGAGGACAGAGAGAGAGAGAGAGAAAGAGAGAGATGGGGGAAGAGAGAGGAAGGTAGGAGAGAAAGGGAGAGAGATGAAGGACAAGAGAGAAGACTTCCGATAAAGGAGAGAGGGGGGGTAAGAAGAAAGACATATAGAGTAAGAAGTGGAGAGAGAGAGGGAGTGACAATGGAGAATATATATATATATATATATATATATATATATATGTATAATTTTTTAATTACTATTAATTTTATATTAAAATTGAATTAATTATACATCTTTCTCTTATTACTCTTTTCCAAGGCATAAGGCACGATTATAAATTTAGCATTGAACAATGCAAGTTATAATGTTTAACATTGAAAAATAAATATTTGTTTTTAGATATTATTGATTTTTTTTTCAAACATTTATTTGGACCATAACTTTGAAGGTCTTATTGCAACCTTTTTTTTCCATGTGGATAACTACATCAATTTTTTTTTTCGGTAATTTCTCAATTGTAATATTTATGTCATGTTTTTAAAATATTTGTACAATGATTTTTCATTGTTAACCTTGGAAAACAACCTAAAATTAAAATTCTTGAAAATATTTCATGCCCACTTAAATAATCTATTTACCATAAGTTACTGCCCACCATAATTAAAAAATGAATAGGAACAAGATGTAAATAAATATACCTGCCATTATTTATGTGTAGATGTTGGTTTATAATCTTATTTGCTTACTTGCACTAGATGCATTGATTTCCGTGTAGATTGGTTTATAATCCTATTTGCTTACTTGCACTAGATGCATTGATTTGAGTGTAAATGTTGTTTTCTAATCCTATTTGATTGCTTACATTATATGCATTGATTTCATTATAAATGTTGTTTTCTAATATTTGATTTCTTGCATTAGATGCATTGATTTCAGTGTACATGTTGATTTCTAATCTGATATAATTGGTTGTATGATGGTATTTCTAATTTGATATAATTGGATGTATGATGATGCATTAATTTTAAAGTGATCGGGTTAACATTGTGCATTGATTTCACTACACAAAAAAATTATTGACAATGTACATTGATTTTTGTGTTATAGTAATTCAACCTATTAATATTGGTGAGAAAGAAAGACAAGTGGTTTACCATTTAACCTTTCCTTTTCATATAACAATCAATATTGGTGAGAAAGAAAGACAAATGGTTTACGATTTAACCTTTCCTTTTCATATAACAATCGATATGAAAAGATGAAAAAAGTAACAAGGGTAACAATATGAATAGTAGAAGAAAATAATATCGATATGAAAAGATGACAAAAGCAACAAGGGTGACAATAAGAATAGTAGAAGAAAATAGTTTGAGATTAATCACAATGAAGACTATTTGACTATATTCTTATTATTCACATTTTCTATCATTCAACACTATTACATTGTCACTTTACATTCAAAATTTTTATTTCATCATTAAAGTTAATTAATCAAATTTAAAATTAAAATGGCCAAATTAATTTGCAACATATTTAGCATATTTAAAATGGTTATATTAATATTAGATGAATTTACATATTATTGAAAAAGTAATCAAATGTTTAGATTTTCTTTGGCTACACGATTGAAACCAGCCTAGATCCATCTTAACTTTGGATCTATTAAGGGCCAGAAGGGATCTCAATACCCAAGTAAATAATCTATTTACCATAAGTTACTGCCCACCATAATTAAAAAAAAAATTAGGAACAAGATGTAAATAAATAAACCTACCATTATTTATGTTTATTATGAGTAAAAGTGTAAAATGTGAAAACATAGTAGTGGTTACTACCATTAAAAATTTATGTTAAATTTTTATGTGTTCTTCAACCCTATAACATGTAACTTAGTTGTGCTTAGTGCCCACCAAAAATTTATGTAAGTACTTATTACTTAATAGGAAATTAAAATATGAAGGTTTTTTTTATGTTTGGACATAAACAATTTTGTTTATTTTATATAATGTTTTTAAGAAGATAAAAAATAATCATATTTTGTTCATATATTTTTAAAACAAGTTTCCCCAAACAAATAAATTCAACACACTACATGGCTCATAGAGGCATTGCCACCAACAATCTTCGCCTATCTAAATGATTACCCTAACCGTTTGGATGCATATTTTGCTTTTGGTTTTTTCCTTCTATTTCCAGTTGTTAAATTACAGTTAACGCCATTATCAATGAAAAATACTGGATTCTTCATTGATAGTAAGCATTGATATGATTATTCCATTATAGTTTTTGAGTTTTCTTCTAAAAAAATGTTATAAACATCATGAGTTCTTTCATTCATCGTGAAATATATATACAGACTGCTTTATAGCATTTTTTGTGATGTTTTAATTTGTCTATATTTCTCTATATCACAACAAGTTTTCATATTTCCTATTCCTTCATATAAGGTTTAGGGTTGTTTTGGTTCTGTAATCTGTTTGATATTTTCAGCAACAAGCAACATTTTATCACAATTTTTCTTTCTATAAGCATCTGGTTACTTTGTGAATTGTAGTCTTATAGTGTTTGTGACTTCAACATATCTCGAATATTGCATCAACTATATATCTCATAATTCTATCATGCTCTAAAGAAGAATTTTGATAGTTAGTTAGGCTGTTGAATAAATGTGTTAGCTAGCCTAGTAGAAGATAAAAGAATGTAGGTTTTGATATTTCCTTTTATTCATATATCATAACGTTCTCCTATGGAAAATATGAAGATAACTTTTATTAGAAGGAAAATACTTTTCATTTTCTTGGGTTGTAATGTTTATGCCTTTTCAGCTACTACCGACCATACTTTAAGCAAGTATTTGTTAAATTTCACACTGCCCTATGTTGATTCAATTACTTTAGCCCAATTCAATTCTTCAATTAGTAATATTTCAACAATTAATATTTCCAATCATCAATAGTAATTAAGGATAGAATCGTAAATTCAATAACAAAGGAGACAATTAACAGATCAACAAGGGACACCAGATTTCCGATCAATGACCATGGAAAAACCCACTAGGGGAAAACCCTTTGAAATTATATTTTATTTTGTTTTCATAAAATGTTCAACAGAGACTACAATGAGCCAATACAAAATCATCTAGTAAGGTTAACCCAAAAAAATTCAAAAATATGTTTCCAGAATCAATATTTAGCAGATAGAACTTTTCCTGCATATGGTCAACTGTGGTCAACTACAGTCAAATTTCAAATTGTAACCCTAGATCCCAACCACATGGAGGAAGATATTTGTGTGTAGTTGAGAGCTTCCAACTGCGTTGATGAGCCTGCATGCCTGTGGTTTTGACCGGAACTTTCCTGTGTCAAGCCTGCGATTAGATAGCAAAACCCTAAACATATGTGCGAGCTTCAAACCTTACAAGCTCAGACCTATACGAACTAATCAATGAAGAAAAGAATAAGAATACCCTGGGTGATATCTAAATGATCTTGAGGTCACTTGTATTTATAGGCTTCCAAGGGTGTTCATTTTCCTATTAGGATCAACCTGTCCTTTTGTGCACATGTGGGATTTTCTTCAAAAATACACTTTGCCTTGTCCAAATTGAGCGCTTCAGTAGTTAAAATTGGTCCTCTCAAAAAGAGGAATATAGTACCATGGTTGGAATTTGTTACTGAGCTGCCAAATTAACAACCCCTCTCAGTTAGGGCTAAACTCCAATTGCATCATGTAATCACCATATGTATCCTATCATCATATCATTTCCCATCTTAGCTCAAGTCTATCTCCCGAATCAATCTCGAATCTAAATAATAAGAATCATTGGGGAGATAAATCTACCACCCTCTTAAGACAATGATGAAGGTCCTATGGGACACTCTCACCTCATGTCTATGATAGTGGGGAAGGTCCTATGGGACACTCTCACCCCAAGTCATCTCATTGAGAAATAGGAAAGATATAACTTACCATGCAAGGATCATAACCATCCCATTGTGCAATCAATGGGTGAGATACAACTTACTATATAAGAGGTAAGGATCACATCCATCCTATTGCCTGCCAATCTTCTGAGAAATGACCCTAAAGAGTCATGTGGTAGAACACCTACATTATAATCAGCTTGGGTGAAATAAAAGACTTGATAAAGGTAAAGATCACAAACCCCCAAGCTCTCTCTCATCCCATTGGCCAAATGGTGAGTGATAATGCCAACAAGCTCGACTTATGGGTATGATGCCAACTAGGGTATACTTTGCATAGGACAAGATAGGGAAGTAATATCTTCCACCATATGGGTAACAAATAGGGGTGATACCCTATTGTTTAGAGATCTCTCAACCCGGGAGCTCTCAACGCTCCATTCCCTCCTTAGGGACCTCAACAAAGGGGGAAGAGCTATGCTTAGTGTTCTCGATTAGTGATGCCCCTTATTAGGAAGGGTCACATTTGTTAGTCCCAGCAGTTCTCTGAAGACAAAGAAGTTCCCTTTCAGCAAAGCCTTTGTGAGAAGATATATAATATTCTCATTTGTTGATATGTGATGGAGTCTAAGGACTCCTCTTTGTACCATGTCCCAAATGAAATGATATCGAATCTATATGTTCTTG
Source organism: Pinus tabuliformis (assembly GCA_031772625.1). Lineage (NCBI taxonomy): Eukaryota > Viridiplantae > Streptophyta > Pinopsida > Pinales > Pinaceae > Pinus > Pinus tabuliformis. Next base: position 763,107,077 of record CM062814.1, on the reverse strand, counting down.
GACTTGTCATGAAATACGAGATTCTATGCTAGACAGATCCCACTCTTGTTGTCACAATATATCACAATAGTGTCTAGGACCTGTTCTAATAGATTTCCAAAGAGCTTCCTCAACCTAATTGATTCATAGCTAGCCATGCTAGCAACAATGTACTCTGCCTTGGTGATACTCAATGCTACGAACTTTTGATTCTTTCTCATCCAAGATATCATGGCAGATCTAAGGCTAAAACAAAATCCAAACGTATCCTTCTTGTCGACAATGTTTCCTGCCCGGTCAACATTGATATATCCATGAAATCGAACATATTTGAAAGAATAACTTAGACCATGGGTGATAATCCCATTCAAATATCTCAAAATGTGTTTGGCAGCAACCCACTGTGCATGGTGAGGCTCGGTCATGAATTGAATCAAAGTGTTTGCTGCATATCATATGTTTGGATGGGTGTTCACTAGGAACATCAAAGCCCAAATCAAGTGTCTATACTTGGATAGATTTTCCAAGTCAATTCCAACAAATTCTCCACATAGCTTTTTGAAACTCATTTCCATCGGTGTGGGTAGGGACTTGCATTCTGTCATTCCAAATCTCTCCAACAACTTCATGACATATTTTCCTTGTGAAAGGAAAATCTCACTGGGCCTTTGCCACACCTCGAGGCCTAGAAAGTAGTGCATGAGTCCAAGGTACTTCATCTCAAATTTGCAGGTTAACTCCCTCTTACAGTTGATCATTAGGGGCTCACTATCTGTCAAGAATAAATCATCAACATGTAAAACCAACATCAATGGCATAAATTGGACTACGTTGAAGTAGTGGTTGGGATCAAAATTGCTTCTTGTGAATCCCAACTTCACCAAATAATTATCTATGTAGGCATACCATGCTCTCAGGGCTTGCTTCAAAACCATACAATGCCTTCTTCAACATGCAAACATGTGTCTTTCGATCCTCTACTTGAAATCCCTGTGGTTGCTCAAAGGATACTTCTTCCTATAACATGCCATGGAGGAATGTTGTCTTTATGTCCATTTGAGGAAGATTCCATCCTTGACTTGTGACAAGAGAAACTATCGAATGAATGGTTTTATATCGAGCCATAAATGGAAATATATCATCATAATCTTCTCCCTCTTTCTAGGAGAATCCTTAGGCCACAAACCTTGCCTTATATTTCTTAATGCTTCCATCGACTCCATGTTTGATCTTGAATAACCATATTGAAGTTACCACTTTTTTCCCCTCGGGCTCGGCACAACATCCCATATGAAATTCTTCATAATTTATTCATATTCTTCAGCCATAACATCCTTCGAAACTTTCATTTTCACAACTTATTCAAAGGTGGGAGGTTCGACTTGAATCATAGTGCTCATAAATATAACATATCCTTCGTACTTGCATGACTTCTTTGTTTCTCTAAATGATCTTCTAACGGGAACACGTCTCTTGTCATCATGTAATGTGTCATGAAGCCAAAGTGGCCTCTTCCTGTTGAGAGGATCACATGGAGGAGGATCTAAGGGGTCCATGCGCTCCATGGGATCATCAACAATGTCTCACTCAGATTCAGGCATGGAAGGACCATCTAAAATATTTGTATCATTTTTGAGTCAGTTAATTGTTTCTAAAAGTACCAACTAATTACCACACATTAATTTTTCAACCAGAGGTTTCATTTTTTTATTTCAAGGCTATCGACATAGTTTATGCAAGAGAAATGATGGTATGACTAGTTACTGCTATCCTATTGAAAATCAAAGCTGTAATGTTAAAGAAATCAACTCGTAATGCAATTTATAACTACAACGAACCATTCAAAACATCAAATTCTAAATGCTTTTTGAAGGAAACAACAAAGGAAAACCTATTGAGCATTAAGTTGTTACTTAGGGAACAACAACTACAGAATGGAAAAACAGTATTGTAGAATCATACCATCGAAAGCAATTAAGTATGCAAGATAATGGTCTATGATAATCTACAGGAAACGACAGGAAATGACGATATTCCTAACAGATTAACTACAACAAATCTACTCTGTAACAATATCGATAAATCCTATTTAAAGAAGAGCATATGATTTAATGAACAAGCAACGAGAAATTAAGAGCAATTACACAAATGGAAATAGCTGAGACAAAAGAATTAAACACCAACTTAATAGTACAAGTAAAGACAATGTTGCTTCTAGGATTGGGCCCAAATCACTAGAATCAAACTGCCTTATGAAAAGAATCAACACAATAGATTAAATTTGAGTAAAAAATGATCCCATTCAATTATAGAGAATTGATTACAATCAATGTCATGCAAGTCTGAGATTATGTCAAAAATAATATTACAACTGAACAACCCCTTTTGAGGCTTAATGCAATTTTTTATATCATGTCAGTAAAAGATAAGAACAGTGAATCTATTTCTGATAAAGAGCGATCTTGAGAATCTAAAGATTCTCAGGATGCTCATTTTAAGCTACAAGAGATCTTAATGCATCCATAGGACCAAGTCGAAAGCCCATTGTTAACTAATTTGCTCCAAACAAGGTGTAACAACCTAAAGCTATCCAATTTCCCATGATCATTCTAGGAAGCAACATCAAATTCCAATTCATCAATAGATTCCTGTCCAAAATAAGGATCCATTTGTAAGTAAATAACACTTTAATGGTCAAATCTGTTCATAAGGATAATAAAATAATAAATGCATATAAAACACTCCTAGAATTCATACATAAGTTATCATAGCCTAATTACAAAAAATACTTAGAAAATAATATAAAAACTAAGGAGTAAGGCAAGGAAATTATGACAATTATGAGGCCCAACATCACCCCCCAACTGACCTTTTTGCATGACCTCATGCAAACAAATGATTAATATGTAAGGCAGTTAAGGAGTAAGCTTCATAAGCTTCCTCTCCTCTATGTTTGAATCCATTTCTACTTCTGAGTTATTCAAAGGCCACATACTTACATGCTTCTGATAAGTCATAATCAAATTTATAAAAAGATTGAGGGCACCAGATCATGGGGCATCTGTACATACATCCTATCCAATTGATACCTCTTTCCAATACCAAGTGAACATAGTCCTCTACTCTGGTCATGGCATACTAAAAATTATGGTAGCCAAAGGGTTCTCTATTTTTTATTTCATTAGGTGATGCTTGCCATCTCACTTTAGGTCCATGAAGAGCCTCATTTATGATATCTTCCAAATATTCCATCCCTGAATGCAAGACATCATCATGAATTTGGGAAAGTGTAGGAGCAACACCAGGTTTCTCAATGAAGATACCAAGACGAATTTGTGTACAAAATGGGTTATTAGGATCCCCTTTGACCCAAAGATCAAGATCATGTTCTCTCCTCTGGAAGGTGTGATAAGATTTTTCCCATTTCACTTGGTTCCTGGCAAATGATATGAAAGCCTAAAATTGAATGTCTCCAATAAATGGAACAAGATTTTCTTCCACATGCTCTTCCAAAAAGAAATTATGCATATATAATTCACACAGAAGATACTGTGTATACTCATCCTGTTTATGGAAAGTAGTAATGAAATCCAGTACATTTCTAAACTCATATGGTTGTCCAGATTGTATAGCTTTAACTTTGAGCAACAAATATCGCTCAAGTAAATACAAAGCATAATTCCAAGTTGGGGACCTACATGCCAAGGCATCTGAATAAATGGAGCATATTTCTTTTGTTTTCTCTACAACCTTATTAAGGTGGTCCTTTAAATTATGTACTTTCTTCTTAGATGCTCTCAGTTACGCATAGGTCTCATCTTCTGTTGTTGTCAGTGCTCTGAATCATTGGAGAAACTCTTAATGTTCCCTCCAAGGCACCACTTCTCCTTGGTATCTTGTTATGGTCTCCTGTTGTTTCTCCATAGTTTTGTGAAAGAATTTAATGGTCACCTCTACAATCAAGGGAGTATAGAGAGGCACATCCTCTGTTTGTACTCCTCTATCATTAAGGGTAAATGGTGGATCATTCTTAGTTCCTATTTCGACAAGGCTAGGAGGAACATCAATCATCTGTACCTCAGAATTAGTGTGAGTTCCTACTTTAGTAGAAACGGGTACTTGCTTCATTAGAGACAGGTATGAAATCAATCTGGATTTCCACCCCCTAATTTTCCTTCTTTCTTCTAGGTTTCTTCACATGACCTTTATGAAACTACTTATTTCCATGCAACCAATTTTTTAGCTGTCGTATCTTCCTTCATAGTTTATTATGTTATTCCTTCAATTTATAAATCTTATGAAATTTTGATTTTCCTTTATTTCTCATAGCTTTGGTACCTATGGTCTTTTGAACAAAACTTCTAACCAAGGCTGCTAGATTAAAAGGAGAAGAAACAATAACTACTATCTCGATCTTCTTAGCTATAATTTCTTGAGTAGGTTTCACTGTCAAGGGTCCAGTTAATCAATTATCAACTTCCATCACAATCACATCATTTCCAGGTTTAAGGAAGTCTTCGCCAGGAAAATCAGTCTAAGTTTCAGTTGAAAATCCAGTGCCATCATGTCAGTCTTCATCAGTCAAATCTTCAAGGGATTGTGGAGTTGTTTCCTCCAGAGAGGAGGGATCTAGTAAAATAAAAACAAAGTCTCCAAAAAACTCTTATAAGTGAACAACTTTAGGGTCGTCATTTGATTCCAGAATAATAGTAGCTGAAGAATTAACATGAGAGGTTGCATCTAACAAACTAGGTGAAGCCCCTTGGTCAAAATACTTTTCAGGATGAATTACATGTTCTTCTACTGAAGTGGTCATTGCTTCTCCTAAATTCGAAGTTTCCAGTAAACTCTCTGGCCTTTATAATGCTTGATTTATTTCTATTTCCTTCTCTATTTTTTCTGGGACTAGTAAATCTTGAACTGATTCCTCTCCAAAGGTTTCTTGGTGCATCTCTTCTATATTAGAGAAACCATGAGTCGAGTTTCCTTCTAGTAGCGGCTTAAGAGGGTTCAAAGAAATCGAACCTTTCTTTACAAGTCTAGCTAACCTCCTCCTTCTCTTAGGTAATGAAGATAGAACATATGCCATTCTTTTCTTTTCTCTACTCAGTTTTTGAGGCTCTACAGTTTGTGCAGTTGCTTGAGGGGTATCTTTTATCACTAGAATTTCATTTAAATTATACTCATTTCCTTTTTCTAGCTGCTCATTACTAACTGAAACATTCCTATATGTTCCAATAATTGTTTCATTCCCTAAAGGAATGTCTTGACCAATGTCAGGGTTTCCAAGGAACCCTTCCCAAGTCTATTGAACTCGATTGAGACTTCTTATGGTTAATAATTTGATAATTGCATGTTGACTGATGACTGAGACTTGGTCTTTGTAACTTCTTAACCTAGTAGTGATCTCATGCAACAATGACTTGAGAAAGTAGGGAAGGTTTAAAGTTAGCTTTCACCTTAGGGATGCCATTAATTTGAGATGATTTCCCCTCACCACATGATATCTTCTGTCACAGGTAATATGTTGTTAGACAATCCTTGCTACTTCTTTCCATGGTTCTAGTAATGAATTGGGGTAATAACCCTTTCCTTTCTTGATCACTTCTTCACCACTATTCAAAAACAAGAGGGACACATTTTGGAGAGAAGTGTGTATCTCGTACCATTTTTCTCCTTCTGTCAGAAGACCCGCTACTTGAGCTATTGCACCTTCACTTACTTGTATCTGTTTGTTTCTCATCATTTCTATTCCACTGTCTAGATTCCTTGTGAATTCTAATGTTACCTCAATATTGAAGCCCTGTAACCATTCAAAATATTCTTATAAGACCCCCTCCTCCCAATTCTACCTAAGCAACTGACCAACCATGTTAAACATGCGATGGTTGAAGTCACTATAAGGGCTTCAACCTCTTTGGTGAGATCAAGGAAATGGAATCGATGGAACATATCAAACAAACTGATCCACATCAGCAACAACACCCTCAAGAGACATGTCAGCCACTTAGACATCCTGTCCCTGAGTCCCATTGATGTTTTAAGCCTTTTAACCCCTGGTCGTTCTCATCCTATAGGCATGAAAATGTCCAGAACCCAAATTTTCTCTCACATGTCTATGTGCCAATGTCCTTGGACTCTTTTTAGTAGACCTATGCCACCCTGATATTTGAGCCACTTTTCTAGCCCAAAATTCCGACCTCTTCCTAGAACTTGCTACAACCTCCAGAATCCATTAAAGACATGATGAAAATATAAAAAAATCAAAATTCAACCTCAGGAATAGGCCTGAACATCTCCAACTAAGACTTACATTATGTCAAACACTTGGCATCAATGCAACCTACATCTCTAGGATACTAGACAGTGAATGAATGACTCAAAGAACTTATGAAACATAATCAGAAGGATCACCACCTTATCCATTGAATTGTTATAACATCAATTAGGTCTTGCATCCATCCATTTAACAATTACAAGTAAACACATGAAATAACCATGACATGAACCAGTCATATAACCATTCTTATAACTAGCATAAAACCATGTAGATATCAAAGATATGAAAGCCATTAAATCCACATATAAACTAGTGAAAAAGTAAGAGAAATTAGCTTTTATTAATCATAGGAAAATCTGACCAGGTTCAAGACTTCGACATATTACCCGACCATAGACATGGTTAAACCAAATCTCTCTTTCATCTAGTCACTCTTGTGCCATATCCCAAGCATGAATGTGGGATCTCATAGAACAACCAATCCAAGAACAACCAAGGGAATCCAGAAGTTAAACCACCTTCACCCTCACCAAACCGTGATCACACCAAAACCAGTGCTCCAATCACAACCAAACCGAACTTGGAATGCTATCCAGAATCCATCACTATCCTTGACAAATCTTTCGTCTACTTGTCTCTTAGGCTTTACCGCAATCCAATCCCGGATCACTAGCCACTAAATCGAGACCAGTCTCTTAGGGTTTATCACAATCCAAACCTGGATCACTAGGCCCTAAATCGAGACTCCTCCCTTAGGCTTTACCGAGTTCCCCTCCAAAAATGGTCAAGGGATTCCTAGGCCTTTGGGAATGAAACTTGAGACCACCTCTGCCTCAGATTCCGAAATCCATCTAGCAAACCAAAGCTCAAAAACAAAAGTAAACATCCTAACACCATGGCATCCTAGAAAAAGGTAAGGCTAGGTTGAAAACCATTGTCATAACCCGACAAAACCATGCCACTGCCAGCAAGAGAACCATACACCAACATGAAAATCCATGCATGTCCAAACCAGCTAGGAAATTGTACATGCAAAAGGGTACCCACAAGTATTCCTGTTTAAGATGCTTGATCCTTCTTTTCTTCCTTGATCATTGATTTCCTTTCCTTTCCTTTCCTTTCTTTTCCTTCCCTGATCTAAAGCTAGAGTGCTCCAAGAAAACTTTAAGTGACCAAGAGCGAGAGAGAGAGAGAGAATAATGAGAGAGCTCCAAACTAGAACTCACAAAAGGTTACCAAATGATCCTCAAAAGCATTTTTATTAATGAGGCCTCTCATTTCTTCATTTTCCATTATTTTCCTTCATTTTAATCCTCACATGCAACATGTGACCTTTCACATTATTTTTCTCCTAATTTCCTTTATTTTCATAAATAAATGTGCTAAAAAATCCTTTTTTGCCTTTTAATGCCTTTGCCTTAGCCTTTTCCAATTTTCCTTAGCCAAAACACACATCCAGTGATGCTCACTAGGATATCTTTGCCCAACATTTAGCTTGGAATAAGTGTCCCTTAACCGTGGTCTTATTTTTCCTTTATTAACTTTTTTTAAATTAAATTTTCACCAGGGTTATTATAGAATCCTCCCCCTGGGGAACACTGTCCTCGGTGTTAGACCACACCAAGACCTCAACAAAAATGATGAAAGAAAACATACTACCCAAGGAGCTTTATAACTTAGCTCGTTGCAGTATTTACAATGAAAGACCTACTAAAAAGTAAAACATCATGACAACATGACAATATAACAGCCATAATAACATGACACCCATATCACTTATTGGAGATTTATAACTTAGCCCATGGCAATATTTACAATCATATGCATATATATACATATACCAAAACACCAGCAAAACATATGCCAAACATATACCAGCACCAAACCAAAACTTCTTTGCCTCAATCAGCAAACAATGAAGGATACAGGGCCCACATATGATCTTCCATCTCCCATGTGGCTTCTTCAGCCCTAAAGTACTTCCACTGCACTTTAACTTGCCCTATGGCTATGTTCCTGAGCATGAGATGGTTCTATTGCAATATGCATTAAGGCTCCAGCTAGAACTCTCCTTCTTGTTCCACCTGCAATACAAACCAATCAATAACATGATCAAAATCCTTTATATACTTCTTAAGAAATGAAATATGGAAAACATCATGGAATTTAACTGTAGGTAGTGCACGTTGATATTCCATTGGTCCAATCCTCTCAAGGATCTCTAAATGCCAGCAATACCATGGTGCCAACTTGGCACATGAACCAATCCTCAAAGAGATTTTATTGGGTTTGATGCACAAATACACATGCTCCCCAACCTAAAACTCCTTGAATACCCTGCGTTGATCTGAATAATTCTTCTATCTATCACATGCTTCCTTTATATTCTTCTTTATCACCTACATTTCCTGCTCGATTTTTGCCAACATATCTGGTCCAATAAGTACCATGTTCACTGGATCACTCGAGCTGATGGGAGTGTTACAACTCCATCCATACAATACCTTGAAAGGACTCATTCTCAAGGAATCCTAATAACCATTGTTGTATGTGAACTCAACCAATGGAAGATACTCCTCCCATTTCCTCTGATGGTGCATCACGTACATCTTCCCCATATCCTCCAAGATCTTATTGACCCTCTCTGTCTATCTATTTTTCCGCGAATGATAAGTTGTGCTGAAGGCCAAATATGTACCCAAGCCTGCAAATAGCTCCTTCCAAAATTTGGCAGTGAAATTTGCATCCCTGTCTAACATAATCTTCTTTGGAACACCATGTAGTCTCACTATCTCTCTGATGAAAACATGTGCTACCGCACTTGATGAATATGTAGTCTTTATTGGAATGAAGTGAACTACCTTGCTCAACTTATCGACCACGACCATAGTAGAATCATGTTGCCTCACTGTCCTCAGAAGATCTGTAATGAAATCCATGGAAATAACCTCCCATTTCCATTCTGGAATCACTATAGGCTACAATAAACCACTTGGATGCTTACATTTTGCCTTTACCTATTGACAATCTAAACATCTAGCCACGAACTCTGCCACTTCCTTCCTCAGATTTGGCCAATAGTAGAACTTCTTCACCGCCGTCAATGTCTTATGATATCCTGGATGACCCGAGTATGGATTGACATGAAACTCCCTCAAGATAAGTTCTTGAGCTCACTGTAATTTGACACATAGATTTTATCCCTAAATCTCACCAAACCATATGCCTTGAGATGATAGTCTACATCTCGATCACCTATACATGTACTTGCACTTGTACCTATAGCTATGCTCTACTGTAACTTGTGCATAATCTCCATGTATTTTTCATCCCACTGTCCTTCCTGCAAGATCCTATCCTATAACTCTGTCCCGTAAGAGCTCATAGTTTCTATATGATTTACCTATACCTTCCTGCTAAGAGCATCTGCAACCCAGTTCTCCTTCCCTTTGATGTATCTGATCTCAAAGTCGAACTCACTAAGGGTAGCCAACCATCTAGCTTACCTGGCATTTAGATTCATCTGGTCAACTAATTACCACAACCCACTGTGATCACTCATCAATGTAAACCTCTTGCCAAGAAGATAATGCCTCCACATCTTCAATGCATGTATAATCATTGCTAGCTCAAGACCATGCGTTGGATAGTTCTGCTCATGCTCATTCAGTTTTTGTGACTCACAACACACTACCTATACTTCTTGCATGAGAACTCCACCAATTCCTCTCCTGCAAGAATCTGTACACACTCCAAACTCCTTGTCCAAATTTGCAATCTTTAGCACTAGTGCATGTGTCAACAACTGCTTAAGCTTCTCAACACTAGCCTCACGTTCTTCTGTCCATTCAAACTTCTTACCTTTCCATTGTAATGATGTGATAGGATATGCAATGTGTGAGAAGTTCCTGATGAACCTCCTATCGTAACCTACCAATCCCATAAATGATCTCACCTCATCCACATTCTTAGGAGCTACCCACTCCATGATATCCCTTATCTTTTCTGGATCCATTGCTATGCCATCCCTGGAGACAACATGCCCCAAATAATGCACCTCAGTCTAAAAGAAGTTGCACTTGCTAAGTTTAGCATATAATTGATCATCTCTTAGCAATTTCAACACCACTGCTAAATTCTTAGCATTTTCTTCCTCATTCTTAGAATATACATACAATAAAAAAATTGTCCAGATAAGGACACAAAACACTATTCATCAAACACATAAATGTAGCTGGAGCATTAGTCAAACCGAATGGAAAAACAACAAACTCATAATGCCCATACATTTTCATGAATGTAGTCTTGAAGATATCCTCTTCCTTGATGCATACTTGATGGTATCTCGATCTCAAGTCGATCTTAGAGAACGTTGCTTCTCCCTTCAACTGATCAAACAAATCATCAATCCTCGGCAATGGGTACCTATTCTTGATCGTTACCTTGTTCAACTACATGTAGTCAATGCACACTGGTGTGCCCCAAGGTGATACTCTTGGCCTAATGTATCCCTTGTCAAGCATCTCCTTTAACTACAAATTCAACTCTACCAACTTAGGTGTGCTCATCTTGTAAGGTGCTTTTGATGTTGTAACTACCCCCGGCACCAACTCAATAGAAAAGTCTACCTCCCTGTGAGGTGGAAACTCTGTAATTTCCTCTAGGAATACATCTTGAAACTGCTACAAAATTGGGCACTTGCTTAACACATCTGCATCCTCAACTTCGTTACCTTTATCACTAGAAATATGTACTGCAAACATCACACGACCTTTTCTGGAACTACGCTTAGCCTACATAGTAGTAACCATCCTCATTGATGTAGGCTTCTTCTTCCTAGGCAAAGTCCTCTTTCCCCACTATCATCCACACACTCAATGGCCTTGTCAAAGCGATCCACTTTGGTTCTATGAAGGTATAGCCAATCCATACCCAAAAGCATACTATATGATCCCAACGACAATACATTCAAGTGTGCTACTATAGGCATACCATTTAACTGAAATGAACAAGCTCATACCCAATGGTGAAATCACTTCTTTGTACTTGTAGCCAACTGCCTACCAATATTCTGCATGCACTTCTTTTCTCAAACCACACTTATCCACTAGGTCAAGATTAATATAACTATAGTTAGATCCAGGATCAATCAAAATAGAAACAGTTTCATCACAAATGTTACCGTCCATCTCAATGATCGATGCTTGATGATCCACCTTCCTATTGTCCACAACTGCATAGGTCTGAGGAATGGTGTGACCAACATCGCCAACTGTATGCAACTCTTGAGAACTGTAGATCAGGGGTCTACCACCACTTTGATACTATGGATAATCCCTCTTATGATGATCCTTAACACATATCCAACACTACAATGGTTCCCTACCACCGCCTCTAGCCTAATTCTCTCAACGTCCCTTCTCAGTTGTATTGAATCTCTTGTAAGGAACTGCATTTTGTTTCTTACTTTCATCTTGAGGTATTCCTCTCTTTGGTAGCCATTTTTCTTTAGCTTTCTCATTTATTTTCAAGTCATGTTTAGGTTCAACTTTGTGCTTCAACTGCTCATAACAATGTTTCAACTTTCAGATGGCCACCTCCAATGATCTAGGCTCATTGAACTCAATCTAGTCTTTGTAAGCTACTGACAGTCCACTGATGAATCTCTGAATCTTGGCCTTCTCCTCCTTGAGGTAAGGAACATACCTCAACAACTCCAAAAATCTGCTACTATACTCATCATTTGTCATAGAACCCATCCACAACTCATAAAATTCCTTAGCTCTGTCATCATAGTACCACTCCGACAAGTACCTCTTCTTGAAGAGCCTTTCAAGTGAATGACAAGTCAAATATTCTTCATGTATACCTTTGACATTCTTTGCGTCTTCTCACCAAATATATTCTATACCTTTGAGACTGAAAGTGGCTGTATTTGCTTTCATGTTTTCTGAATAATCATGCATTCGGAATAATTTCTTCATACCAAGAAACCATGCCTCTGCATCTTATGATTTTGTCATATCTCCATCAAAGGTAGGTGGATTTTCTTTCTTAAAATCATCTGGCAAGTATCCCCTATCACTCCTCCTGTAAGGATGATGACGATGATGATCATGATGCATGTCAGAACCAATGTTGGAATAGTACTTGTGTCTATCACCTCTCCTATCCAGAGTGTCCAACAACCTACCATCTTTGATCGTGTTAGATATATTCAACCTGTGTCTACTAGGAGACCTACTTCCACATGCCCCATTAGTTTTTTCCTCATGTCCATGGTTGATCTGAAGTGGACCTTGTCACTGCAATTATGACAAACTCTGAAGAAGTATAACATTCACCTCTGCTTGTTTCTCTTGTGCCTGCATGATTTTGTCATTGTTTGTTTTGCAACTCCTTATTTCTTCATTCAGGTTCCTCAATGTGTCTGCCAAATCATAAGAGTGCCCCACACCACACTTCCCATTTGATGCATAGGGAGATTCTATGTAGTCTACCACCATTCTAGCCATCTGATCTCTTTCCTACAAGGCATACTATGTCAGCTAAACCAGATCACAATAAACCAATGTACCTTAGTGTAATTCGGGGAGGATACCTTGTCAGCAAGAACATAAAATCAATGTGATACATGTATAACATAATCATAACAACATATAGACATAAAACATCATTCTAGTTAGGGTCCAGTCATCAATGCAATCCCATATCAACAATGCATGCTATGGCCTCATGCATGACAAGAATCATTACTCCATTATACACATTGCCATACATGCAAGTATCAACATGCATAAGCAATGCCTAATTAACTACACATACATATGAGTGTGTGTAGTCGAGCGTAAGTGAATCAATTCTTGTAACCAACCTACAAGACTGATACATGTAATCAAACAACCAAGAATGCAACCTAACATACATGGACGTAATCAAGCTGCATATAATCTGGTAACCCGTCATATACTTCTGATGATGCATTTCAAAAAATCAACATCAAATTCCTCATTACAACCTTACTACAATCATGATAAATGATTATGCAATGCAACAAGCACATGGAATACAAATGTGGGAGACAAACCTCCAACTTATATGCATGCATGACCAATGCTTCACCCAAGGAGAGTGTAACCACACTCTGATACCAATTTGAAACACCCCCTCCTCTAAGGTCTACCCAAGCAACCAACCAGACAGGGTAACATGCAATTAGAGAGGTCACTATAAGGGATTCAACCTCCTTGGTGAACTTAAGGAAATGGAATTGACATAACATATCAAACAAACCTATCCACATCAGAAGAAACACCCTTAGGAGACATGTCAGCCACTCAGACATCTTGTCCCTGAGTCCTAGTGATGTTTTAAGCCTTTTAACCCCTGGTCGCTCTCATTCTATAAGCATGACAACATCCAAAACCCAAAGTCGCTCTCACAGGCCTATGTGCCAACATTCTTAGACTCTTTTCAGCATACCTATGCCAAAGTCCCCGAGATTTGTGCCACTTTTGTAGCCCATAATCTTGGCCTCTTCCCATAACTTGTTACAACCTCCAGAAGCAATCAAAGACATGATACAAATATAAACAAATAAAAAATCAACCTCAGGACTAGGCCTGAGCATCCCCAACTGGTACTGACATTATGTCAAACACTTGGCATCAATGCAACCTATAGGTTTAGGATACAAGATAGAGCATGAATGACTTCTCCCTTAGGATTTACCATGATCCCGTAAAACTCAAACACCAAAGTAAATCCATCTGAGAAACCAAAACTCAAACACCAAAGTAAACATCCCAACAACATGAAATCTAGAAAAATGCAAGGCTAGGCTGAAAACCACTGTCATAACCCAACAAAACCATGCCACTGACAGTAAGAGAACCTACACCAACATGAAAATCCATGCATGTCCAAACCATCTAGGAAATCATACATGTGAAAGGTTACCTACAAGTATCCCTGATGAAGTTGCTTGATCCTGCTTTTCTTCCTTGATCTTTTCTTTCCTTTCCTTTCCTTTTCCTGCTTTCCCTTCCTTGATCCAAAGCTAGAGTGCTCCAAGAAAATTCTAAGTGAGCAAGTGAGAGAGAGAGACAGAATAATGAGAGAGCTCCAAACATGAACTGACAAAAGGTTACCAATTGATCCTCAAAAGCCTTTTCATTAATGAGGCCTCTAATTTCTTCATTTTCCATTATTTTCATCCTCACATGGAACCTGTGACCTTTCACCTTACTTTTCTCCTAATTTCCTTTATTTTCATAAGTAAATGTGCCAAAAATGCCTTTTTTGCCTTTTAATTCCTTTGCCTTATCCTTTGCCAATTTTCCTTAGCCAAAACACACATCTAGTGATGCCCACTAGGAGATATTTGCCCAATATTTAGCTTGAAATAAGTGTCCCTTAACTGTGGTCTTATTTTTCCTTTATTAACTTTTATTACAGGAACTTTTCATGAGGGCTCTTACAATTCCATCCATCTAGCTTGGATCAAAATGTCGTGCACCTTCTCCAAAGCCTGTAATTGAGTAATTTTATATCGGAACGAATGGCCACCCATTGTTAACTATTCAACATGACGTAATTTTGCAGCTACAAATAGCATGATTCAAAATGTATGCTAATAGTAATTATGCAAAGAGTATAGAAGCTCAGTGATCATGACATGCAACGATATTTGAGAATCTAGATAAGAAATCGTATCTTAGTGCCGACTTGCCCCCCCCCCCCACCCACCCCCAATAAAATTGGAGGTCCTTGTTATAGCACCATTTACCACTCTTGGTAGATCTAATGCTCTGATTATGGCCTAGGGCAACCCTTCCTTCTAGACTTGGTCCAAAATCTAAAAAACAATGTTTTATTCCCTATACGCTACTTTTCCCTGTGATAAAAGCGTGTACATGCAGGTCATAATATATCCAACCCACGTACATATGTTAAAACACTTAAAAAAATTAAATTTCCTTAATTTCGGGCGGAGTTCATGGGTTTTACCTGTTACTCACCTCCTATTGCTCATGGCCCAACTGTTTCCCAACTGAAAAAACTAATTTGGAGAAGTATAAATAAACCTCCATGGGAAGGCCTTAAAGGAGAAAGGATGAGATATTGATACTATAGTGAGATTATCCCTGATCGAGTCTGAAGAATCCCTGTGCCTCCTGCACTCCCCAAAGCTTCAGGAAACCCTTGTTTCCTTGATTATAGATATCCCCCATATTGCTTGAGATATCCTTGTATTAGTGATGGAGGAAGATTGCTGAAGGCCAGGAAAGGATGGATTTGGATGATGGTTCCGCTTGGAGCCAGAGAAGGACTTAGGTCGTATTTCTCCACCTCATTTATAACTTGCTTCAATAAAAGGAATGTTGTTCTATTTCTAATATGATATGTGTTTATGCATCAAATTATATTGTAATTCATTTATGAACCTTATATTGATGTATAATTAGTCATTAATTTATATGATTTAAAGTTAACATCATGAATATGATTTATGTTTCTACTGAGGTAGAATCATTGGTTGAGGGTCGAGGTGGCTTGGCCTTTGGTAGCCTTGGTTTGGTTTTGTTTGAATGGTTTCACAAGATCCCACATTCATGCTTAGAATATGGCACAAGGATGATTAGCTGAAAGAAGGATTTAGTTTAGCCAATCTATGATCGAGTGGTATGTGGAAGTCCCAGACCTGGTTACATTTTGCATATGTTAATAAGAACTCCTTTCCTCTTGTATTTGATGGGTAAATATACTTGTTCACATGTGTTTTTTATGGTTGTTATATATATTTTTTATCTCTATTGAGTATATTATGGTTATGAGGATGTTTTATGGCAGACTTGATGTATGGCTCTCAACATGTTTTGATTAGGAAATGAATGAAAAATGAATATATGACCTAATAGATGATAATGCATCTATTTTGATAAGGCATCAATGCTTCCTTACGAATTTTAGATAAGTATGAGACCCATATGCTTAGATTTGTTGTTATGACTTGTAGTTTAAATATTTGTGACATGTTTGATTAAATGCCTGTCATGGCTAGTAGGGGTCAGATCAATTACTTGTACTAATGATGGATTAGTAGCCTTATTGCATTGTTATTTAACATTTCATAAAGTTTCATGAAGTTTTGGGTAGTGGCCTAAGCGTTGGACCAGAAAAAGTGGCACAAAAATCCAAGGTCGTTGGCTCAGAACTTGCTGAAAAAGTCCATAGTCGCTGGCATGCCTTTCTGTGGGAGAAACTAGAAGGAATCAGTTGCATGCATGGCTTATCTTGGGAGTGAATGAGGGTCCAGATCAATGAAACATCAAGTTGTCTCAGGGTTGGTCACTTGGAAGGGTTGGTTGGCTCCTGAAGGTTCTGTAGTGTGTGTGGAAGGTTAGAATGGTTTTGTTTTTTTGGTTCCACTTCCTTAAATGTACATGGGGAGTTGAATCACATCATAGCATCCTCTCATCACATGTTTACCCCAGCGGACCGGTTAACTTGGGAAAATGTGGGAGGAATGTGTTATGTAAACAATATGATTTACATATTTCCCAATGCCAATATCAAAAGGAGGAGGAGAAGGAATAAGAGGAGTGCTATATTCCTCCTTTGAAACTAGAGATGTGTCATTATTAATGAAATTTGTGGGAGCACTATTAACCAAGGATTCATTTTCAAATTTTTTCAAGGAGATTTGAACCAAGCGTTAAAATTTTTCTTGAAATAAATCCCAATCCATATATTCTTTAGGAAACTCGTAACATAGGTGAAGAAACCTATTATCAAAATACTCTATTGATTCATTGGGCTTCATTCTAAGTTGAATAATGTATTTGTAAACACCTCGGTAATCATACCTATCAAAGGTTTAGTGAAGCTCCTTAATGGATTATTCAAATGAATGGATGGAAGCGGGTGGTAGGGTATGACACCATCGCTTAAATCGACCTTCAAGTGTGAGAACAAAAAGTACACAAGTAACATATTCACAATCGATTTTGTAAGATTCACAAAACTTGAGAAAATGAGATATATCCTTGGCTATGAAAGTTTCACCCTCACCATCGAAATTTAATTGAGACAAGTTATTAAAAGGTTCCTTAGGGATTAGAGGTTTAAAATTGGACTTATTATTAAATCATCTCGGGAGTATGATTTGGGGATGAGCCATTTAAGATGAGAGAATCAAAATAGACTCAACAGGAACACTTTTTCATCTGGCCCTCCTTCTAGTGCCAAAATGTTGATAGTGTTGGATACTAGAAACCCCCAGATGTGAAGTCCCAATTAGGCCTCACACCATTTAGAGTAGGAGCCCCATCTAGAGTATCAGCTCATCCACCATAACTCAATGGTTTTCCTTAGCTGTACTGAATAACATAAGAGAGTATGCACATAACCTTTGAAATTAAAAAGTAAGTTGACACTGTGAAACACCAATTGTAATGTGTAAAAGGAGGTTTTGACAAGAGGGAAGATAAGAGTGGGTCTCTAGAAATAAAGTAATAGTACTATTTTAAGAGAGGCACATGAGAGAAAGGAAAGATTCATTTGTTATCTTTTGAAATAGTTCACATAGAAACAACAACCATTTAGAAAATACAACACACATTCAACAAGATGAGCACCAAAGCTAATGAAATAGCTCAGTTTCTTTAATATAAATGAACATAACATATACCACAAACATCCAAAGAAAAATATTACAATATTGACACAATACATGTATGAAAATGTGTTGTCTCAATGAGCTTATGATTATTAAGTGAAAGATACAAGTACATAGTCATAATGATGAGACACTAGTTCCAGTAATGGAACATTAAGTCACTTCTTTATTCTCCAAGAAATGTTATTCTCTCCTATGCCAAGCTAGATAAGCCAAGGCTAACTCTCCAAAGTATTCGACTCCAAAAACACCTTTTCTTGAGTTATGAGGTTTATTTTATAACAAGAGGAATTACCTCTCATATCCTCTATGACTCTTGAGCTACCCCCATGACTCTTGCACTCTTAAATGAACTTTGAAATTCTATTGACTCTTTGGTCCACATGTTACTTTTCATATTCCACATGTGACTCTTAGACTTTCACATATTTACATTTTGTCATTTTCCTTTTGATAATACATAATTTAATTCCACATAATGGAAATACACATTGACACATATGACATTGTGATGACATTTGTGCAAGCCATAACTTGGAATTGATGACATGGAACTTCATGATGATGTGGCAATGTCAAGATACTCGTCTTGCTAATTTTTTTTCAATATTCATGAAATATATTTTTCGTTCTTCATCTTCACCCTCCAAATAATATTGGATCAATATTGGAATCTTCCAAGTCATCATGAAATGTCTTCATTCTGTCTTGGTCCAGGATCTCTCCATGTCTCCTCGATGGTTCTTCTTTTTTCTTCTTCTTTGTAAGTGACTCTTCAATTCTTCTCCTTAGCATATTTCTTGAGCATCAACTTTTCATGCTGAGATGGTAAACTTTCCAATGAATTTCACTCATGACAAGGAAAGATCAATGTTGAAATCATCTAGTCTATCCATAATTTACTCAAGGAAGAAGATACTTTTTCTTGGCCTATGAAAGGACTGAGAAGGAAGAGGCCTGTTGGGGGTAGCGCAATTGAGCTCAAAAATGGTTGGGGAATACACCACTACTCACTAGAATTGTGTCATGCACTATGAGGAGGGGCTCTTTAGGGTCCAACGTAGTGAGAAAGTGTAAGAGACAATGTGACGAGCTTGCTAACTGAAACTACGCAGTTCTCAGAACTCAATGGATAAGGACATAATACAATGTATTTGAGCTTCACAGTGACTAATGGAGGCCCTCACTATGGACTATAATTGCAACATTCACCAGGGAGGCAAAGAAAGACTCAGTGACTGCACAGTGAGGGAGTCTAGTGGACAAGGCTTGATGGCTTACTCACTAAAACTATGACATGCGCTATGTATGAGAGGTGGAATTTAGGAAGAGTGTAGTCTTCTTCATAAGTGATTTATGAGAGGATGCATTATCCATTAGAACTATTACATGCAATATGAAGACAAGCAGAACAAGTCATGGCACAGTGAGCGGTTCCAGTCAATAGAGAAGCAAAAACTAGGTACTACAACTGCAACATGCACAGTGCCTGAGGGGCAGGTCGCTATGCTAGCATAGTTGAGGGCTGAAGTGGATGAATTTCCACTAGAAATGTGACATCCACTAAGGGAGGCTCACTAGGAATGAAGATTGTGCATTTGGTTGAGGCAAGTAGTAAAATGTCAAGTCACTTTGCTAGGAGGGTGTGCACTGCATTGTGAAGGGAGGAAAACCATTGCATTACACAATTTTATTTTGCAAGGGGATGAAGGGGGTCCTTTTTTTTAGCTATAAGTGCTCCATGCACCATGCAAGGAATAAGTGATCAAATCTCAATGCAGTGAGTTAATACAAGCAACAAGGGTTAGTGGCCATGCTTTGAAGGTTCTCAATGTGTAATCATAGGAGATGACCTTAAGAAATCATCAGTGCATAATTTTGGGAGGAATAGATTTCATCAATGAGGCCCATGAATAAGTTGTGCCCATCAGCCAGTGAAGGATTGAATCTTTCATAACTTGCACTGGTAAGGAGGACCAAGAAGTGCTCCAAAATGACTGTGTGGGACCAATGGAGTATGAGAAGAAAGAGACATTTAAGCAAGACTCAAACAAAAATTACACACATGAATGCCATTAATACAAGCCACGAGAATTCACATAACTCATGATCATCAATCACAACTTGAAACGATAGAAAATCGTCACTTATTTCTATGTGTGACGATTGAAATGTAGCATTGTGACACTTAGAACACAAGTTGTGACACAAGTGTCCACTATGACTAAAAAGTGCACTAAGTTGTAGGAATGTGTCTAGCACATATTCATATGGCATAAAGGGCCATATAATGAGGAACAGTGTGCTAGAGCTACCTCTAGTGATGTGTGAAGGTGTGACACATGCAAGAGTGAAAATAGTTAGAAGCGACACTTTTGACAATAAGAAAACAAGAAAATGACACTTACAAACACTAAATAAAGTGAAAGAGACACATGCCAGAATCGAGATAACATAAAAAAAAAACACTTTCTAAAGTGAAAGAAAGAAAAAAGAAAATCATGAAAGTGAAAGTGACACTTGTGAAAGAAATGGTGCACATAAGCGACAGTAGATAAATCTCACTGAAATAGAAGTACAATTGCAACTAAAGTGAGAGATATTATCAAATGACGTTGCACACTGATTGTTGGCATGGGTTGAACATTACACAATCAATGTCCTTATGGAATTCATATCTACTGTCAACAATGACTATGCAATCATTGTAAATGAGCATTGCACAAGCTCTATTTCTAGATATTGCGCAAGCCTCACTCTCAATAATTGCACAATGCCTATCTAAGCTTGCAAAATAAAGGTGCACTCATGAATTCATAAAGGACTGAGCATGTGTGAGAAAGTGACTTTGACACTTAGATCCTAAGAAGAAGACTTAAACACTTCACAAAAATTAATTGACCATGAAGTGACCATGGAACAACAAATCACAAGATCCTCAGTAGGCTCCAAAATTGAAGTGTATGCAAAATTTTGGAGGGTGCTCGTCGGGGCAACAACAAATATATACACATTTTCATTTTTTTTAGTGACCCATATATAATATATACATAGTTGACATTGAAATATTTTACTTATAATGTGCATTGAAATATTGCAAACCTTATTGTCCACATTAAAATGTCTTTTTGTTATTAATATATTTTGAAATACACTTGAATATTACTTAACCCTATATCTTGAAATATTTTATTTAGAACCCACATTGAATTGTTTTACTATTATTATTATTATTATTTTTAAATTCCATATATCAATTTTATATTAAGGAATGAATGAATTACACATATCCCTCTCGATTAATAAGTAATTGAATTTTTTGTACTTTGAAATATATTAGATAATATTGATAGAAAGAAGTAATTCAAAGTAAAAAAAAAACCAATTAATTATTAATTGAGAGGGACATGTGTAATTCATTCATACTTTAATATAAAATTTATATGCAAAATTTAATAATAATAATAATAATAATAATAATTCAATGAGCGTTATAAATAAAATATTTCAAAATAAAGAGCTAATTAATATTCAAGTGTATTTACTGGATCCAGGTGCTTCTATGAAGGTGGCAACTTTCCAGTCTAGGAATGACATCCTTCACTCCCAACATGATTTAAAATACCAAGTGGCACTCATGCATGGTCGACTCCCTCCAGGCGATCAATATGAAAATAAATATAGCTTGTGTGCTCACATTTCTCACACCTTCTCTATGATTCACCTCACCTCAATTTAGTTGTACCCATTAATTCTCTTTTCCTTCCTTATGTCACTACCATATGGTCTCCCTCCGCTTCCTTTTATGTAGAGGTTCACATCGAAAGACAAGCTCAAGCATTTTCCTTCTCTCCAACTCATCATTGTTAGAGACTTTAGCTATTCTGCTCTTATGCACAACACCATGGTACGTGGAAGAGGTATATTTCAAAGGGGTGGTAGAGGAAAGGGATGCCCTCCCCAAATTCCATGGATTAATTACCACATGGAGCTCTTTGATCCTAACATCCCTTCCCATATCCATAATAGAGTGGCATGCCTTGACACTGAGGAACATTGTAGAATTGGAGATAGACACTAGGTTGTTTGAAACCTGTTGTGTTGACACATCTGGACTATGGAGCTTGCCAGATGGGACACATAAATGCAGAGGGATAAAACAAATTCCCAAATTAATTGGGCACGTCTCTCATTACGCTGCCTCTCTAGATCCATATGCATAGACTTTCTTCCTACTCCAGTGACATCCTCCAACTCTCCAACCAATTCTAAAGATATAAATCCATCCCTCCATCTCCATTCCACTATTCAACCTTCCCTCATGATAGGTGAAGTGCAAATCACAAGGCCCACTATCTATGATTCCTCAGGCCCAAATACTGAAGCAACAACATGTAACTCAAAGAAACCTCCCCGTCTACCCCAGATGACTATCAAAGTGCTCCCAGCAGGAAACCAACTCTTATGGTAGCCTCATTATTGAGGAAAAGATGAATGATGTGTTATAGGGAAATGTTAGAGAAGATGAAACCAATAGAAACAAATTCTAGCACATTCAATCAAACTCCAAAGGCAAACAAGTGTCCTGAACAAGTTTCATTTGTTGCTTTCTTTGTTTTGTTTCATTTATCTGTAGCTCTTTACATGGTGCCAGAATCAATGTCTCTTGTTTTGATGGCCGAAGCCAATTTTGCAAGATTTGTTTTGTTTTTGTATGGTTCATGTTAATTTGTAAAAAATCTACTCCATTTGAGGGACCATCTAGTTTCCCCTTCATGAGGAGATGGTCCATGCACTTCTCTTGTCAATTTGGATTTGGTTTCAAGCCTCTTCTTGCCTTGTGGAATGTATTTTATGTAACAAATTTTAGCTAATATAAAGTTGTCTACTTGTATACAAAAAAATATATTCAAGTGTATTTAAAAATATATTAATAAGAAAAAAACATTTTAATGTTGACAATGTGGTCCAAAATATTTCAATACCCATAGTAAGTAAAAGAATTCAATGTCAACTATGCATATATTATATATAGGCGATTTAATATCTCTCTCTCTCTCTCTCTCTCTCTCTCTCTCTCTCTCTCTATATATATATATATATATATATATATATATAGATATAGATATAAGGTTAAAACATTCCAAATAATCTTACTATTCTACTTTTTGCCTAATTTCTGAGTATATTTTTTGGTCAATTTTGTCTAAAAACCAACAATTGCAAGCCTACACAATCCAAGTTTCAAGGTGTTAAATCTAATTATATATTCAAATGGTCTCTTTAAACAATTAAAATCTACACACAATGTATATATATTATAGATCCATCTTAACCACTGATATATTAACTTCCAAGGGATCAAATCTCTTGATGCAAAATTCTTTCAAGTTTTTCATTCTACAAAGTGGTTTACACCTCAAAAAAAATTATCTCTAGACATTTGCTACAATATATAAGCTTCTACCTTTCTATGGATTCTAATTATAAGTGATAATAATTACTATTTTTGTAAATATGTAGTATACTGCCAAAATTGGTATTTATGGAACTTTCAAGGAAAGGAACACATAAATGAAAAATTCAGCCATGAATCTCTATAGATCCAAATAAATATTTGAATGTTAAAGCATTATGAGTGGATATTTCCACAATTATTCATATTGATAAATTTTCCTATAGCAAAGTGTGTAGAGGACTAAAACATTGTCACTCTAAATCTATTAGAAAAAATTAATTTCAACAATGGTGGATTGTGGATTGGATAATGTATTATAATTTTAAAAGATATATGTTTATGGATAATTTCTTCTTAAAAGATTATAGGATAAAATTTAGAGGGTAAATTATATACACTTTTATGGACTTTAGTAGTCAATTTTTTGAATGGAAGTGGGTTTTAGTCCCACAAAAAAATAGGTCTCATACACCAATTTAATTTTTAGATTAACCATAACTTGAAAAATAAATTATTGTTATTATTATAATATATTTGTCAGCTCACTCATTTGACAAACTTACAAACTTGTCCAGATTTTATTTTAAACCTAACCCAAATTCTTCTAATATTTATCATAATATATATATATATATATATAATATTCAAAAATTTACATTAAGATTTTATATATATATATATATATATATATATATATATATATAATATTAATATTCATATTAATAATTATTTTAATTTTTTATTATTATTATTTGTGTTGCATGTACGATGGCTATGGTATCGATTATGGAACAAAAGGAATTATTGTTTCGTTTAATTAGCAAAAGAATAAATATAAAATTATATTACAAGTTAACGTTATATGAAATTTCCCAACAGTGTAAAAAATTAATTTTATTAAAATATAATTAAAAAATATTTTAGGATGGCTATGGTATCGATTATGGAACAAAAGGAATTATTCTTTTGTTTAATTAAGAAAATGATAAATATAAAATTATATTAGCAGTTAATACATAAATTGAAATTGTAAAATGATGTAAAAATATATAATTTTATCAAAAATATTAATTAAAAGTATTTTTTGTATATTTGTGGTTGTAATGTTGATTTGATTTTTAAAATTTTGAATTTAAGTTGTTTAATTTGGAGAATTAAAGTGCTGCAGGGTTTTTTAGGGTGTTGAATTTGTTTATACATTCAATATAGTATTTTAAATAACAAAAAATCACAATCTTTCTTGAATATGTATTATGAAATTTCAGTCAAAAATAATATTTGGTGTATAAATTAAACTAAACCATTATATAATATTATGAATTTGTACATTATTTTTATTGAAATTTAATATTTAAATTAAAAAAATTATATTGCTCAATTATTAAGCTCACTCAAACTATACACAAAACATTTTATATTTAACCATTTTTTTTAAATTTAAAAATATAAATCATAATAATTAAATAAAATACAAAAAATACATTAACAATTATCAAATATTAATATTCACAAAATTATATTATAGAATATTTTTATAAACCTCATAACCACTGATTATAAACATTATGAAATACAACATTTTAAAAAATTATTAAAATTTATGATTATATATATATATATAAATAAAACAAAGCGCTTCATTATCCACTTTATAGCTAAAATAAAATCCCAACAAATAAAATTCAAAGTAATGAGTTTAATATATTTAAGTAATGAGTTTAATATATTTATTAAATTCTTTAAAGAAGATAACAAACACTTCTCCAACAACTTAAAATAAAAGAAATTCACAATTTTATATATATATAAATAATTTCGTCTACTTTCTAAAAAATTATATAATTTAAACTATATTTCGAGTTGATAATTTTTTTTTATAAAAAATAATAATAATATAAAATTAAAATATTTTATTAATTTAAAATTTTAATTATTCTATTCATTTAAATTAATATAAAATTGAAATAAATTATTAAAATTATTAAACTAATTTAAATTAAGATGGAACACCAAAAATATTGTTTAAAACTTTAATGTAAGCTTCTAAAATCCTTACAGTTCTACTTCTTATCAAAACTTTTAGCAATTTTTTTATCATAAATGCGACTAAACCAAAAGTTGATTTTATTATATAAACTAGTAATAAAATTCCATTTACTACAACAGCTTTCTATAATCAAACATGTTAACGTTGTATTAATATTCCACCCAGATGTTCAAGCCTCTCAACACCCTTGGGTCATAGCGGTTTTGTTATTTGGAGTCTATAAATCATATAGAAAAAAAAATAAAAAAAATTCCAACGAAATCATGTTAAAAATAATGAAATCTATTATTATGAGGGTCATAGCGGTTTTGTTATTTGGAGTCTATAAATCATATAGGAAAAAAACAAAAAAAACTCCAACGAAATCAGGTTAAAAATAATGAAATCTATTATTATGAGTCGACCAAACTCTAAAAAAAAATTATGTTTTTAATAAAAACATTCACTTTACAAATATGTTCAATATATAGTTATTAATTTTTTAATATAACATTATATTAATATTTCAATTTTTTAAAATATATGTTCAATGTATGTTTATTAATTTTTTAATATAACATTATATTAATATTTCAATTTTTGAAAAATAATTTAATTAGTGATTGCCATAGTACTATGTATTAAGATTTTCGAATTTTAATTTTTTTTAATTTAAGGTAAATGCATACATTAAAAACGTAACATTAATATCATATTTGGAAGTTTGAAATTATTACTCTCTTCCTTCTCATAGGCTAGAATTTTAATTTTCCATATGACATTAAAGTAGCTTGACTTGACATTCTTGATTTTGTTTGAAAACCAAAATTAATTTTGATTTTTTAAATTGTTATGAGCTTGGTACGAAATTAATGATGCCATTAAATAAGCTAGTGTGTAGTCATATTATCTCAGAAAAAATGAAATCAAAGTAAAACAATTCCATTACATGTGCTTAATCCATGTACAATTTTACAATGACTTTATTCCACTTGGTATTTTTTGAAAACAAAATCTTAATAAAGTATTAATACAATTAATGTTTCTTAATTTACACACTTCCCATCTAATTTAATATTTCAAAATGTTGTCATTATTATATAATTTTATAATTTTGAGTACTGTTCATGTGTAATGATGTTTATTTTATAGTTGAAATATTTGTTTATTATTTTGAGAAATATTTTTAGTTTAGTATGATATAGATGTTATAACATAATGTTTAATATTTTCATTAAATCAAATTTTATATATATATATATAAATTAAAAAAAAAAAATAATGTAATGTAACATAAATATTTTAATTTGGTAATAATAATAATAATAATAATAATAAATAACCATATAAAATAAAAATAAAAATTACACATAGTGTTAAGAACTCATGGTATCTATATGAAATATAACTTATTTAAAGGGGGACATTAAACCAACTGAGATCTATCTTAACTCTATATCTACCAAGTGTCAAGAGGGATCAAATATCCTGAGATGCAAACTTCTTTTCGCTAGAGTGAAAAGAAATTTGATCCTCTCAGTGCTCAAATATCCTGAAATGCAAACATCTTTTCACTAAAATTAAAGTAGATCTAAACTAACTAATACAACACTACGTTGCTTTATTCATCTATTAAAAAAAGTATAAACATATTTATTCCAAACTCATAATTAGTAGTATTTAAATGTACTTGTAAAGCATAAAGAAATCTAGTAAATTAGGTGAAAAGAAGAACCAAAATGGTGAAACTGAGTTTTTCGGAGGTGACTGAGGTTCTAGGGTTCAACAAACAGAGCGATAGAGTGTAACAAGTAACCATGGAGGCACAGGGAGGAGGGAGCTACACTCCCTCCTACAGCAATGTGGTTTCAAACAGAGGAAGAGTAGGGAATGAGAACAAGCCTCCACATTCCTTGTAGGACAAGACAAAAAACACTGAGAATCAAAAGGCAGAAGGCAGCAAAACCCATGCAGAACAAGGGATCCACGAGGAAGAACGACAAGAGGAGAAAGCGGAAGACAGAGGTCAGGGAACAGAGAATAGATCAAAATGGGGCCCTGTAAACCCAAGACCATAACTAAACCGTGGGTTTTATTGAATGATCCATCTCTGCAAGAGCACAGGGATCACATGGCTAACTATGCCATTATATGCAAGTTTATGGGAATATGGCTGTCAGAGAAAGCGTTGTACACTTGGATAAAATACAACTAGAAACCAAAGGGAGAGTTAAAGATACATCTAGGATCCAAAGGTTTTTTTACAGTGGTGTTCACGAGCATGGAGGACAGAGACATTTTTTTAAGGAGGACCATACTTCTTTACAGTTGTTGGTCTCTATATGCAGCCTTGGACGATGAACTTTGTGCGAGAATGAGAAACCTTCACTTCAGTACCGGTATGGATTAGACTCTACTCCTTACCCTTAGATTACTGGTTGCTAGAGTCTTTAAAAGCTATAGGCAATAAATTAGGTAATTTCTTAAAGATTTCTGAGGCAACCCTACGAGGAAAATATACCTCCTATGCTCGTATATGTGTGGAGATGGACCTATCAGGAGCCCTTCCAGATGAGGTCATTCTAGAAGTCTATGACGAAGAATGGGTACAAACAGTTGACTATGAGCATATCCCGTTCAGATGTCACAAATGTCATGAGCATGGGCACCTATCTAGAGACTGTTCTCTTAATAAAAGGGAGGAACACCTAAACACCAGCAAAGGGAAAGATCAGATAGGTTTCACCAAAGTAGGAGGAAAAGGAAAAGGAGGGGGAAGGAAGTCACAAAAGAACCCTACTGAGAATGAGAACAAAACAAGAAGTCACAATAGTTTCGAGATCTTAGGAGAAAAAGAAGTAGATGGAGATGATCATAAGTGCACAGAGAATCAGGCAGCAAGGGGGAAAGAAAAAGAGACCAGCATGGAGTTCACACAGGGACAGAATGAACACACGATGGACCCTTTGAGTACCATGGACATAGAAAAAGACCATGACATGACTCCAAGTGAAAGTGGCACAGAGGACCAAGACTTACAGGAGATCCTGGAAAGGGAGAACCTAGAATTGGAAAAGTTTCTTGAACAAGGAGGAAACCTAGGAATAAACTCCATACCTCAGGAGGATGTGGAAAAGGTACAACAGTTATTCCTTAACAAGTCACATCAAACAGCTGTAGGAGTCAGAAGAGGTCATGATAACCAGGAAAATAAAGGGACTTCCTCTATAGGATTATTAACAGGAAAATTAATAAAAAATCTAGGCAAGAAGAGGGGAAGGAAAAGATAGAAATAATTGTTGCTGGAGTGTGGAAAACTCATGATTGACTCAGGAAGGATGAAAGACCTTTCCAATTACTCCTTCAAAACCCCACCCCAATGAAAATCAAAACCTGGAACATTAGAGGACTAGGGAGTAGAAGAAAATAGAGGAATCTAGGTAATAGGATCAGAGAGGAAAAATCTGACATAGTATTCATTTAGGAAACAAAATGCTTAGTAGAGAAGATTAATGAAAAACATATCAAATGGTTAAACAGATATGAATACCTTGAGGTTAAGGCAAATAAATCTGCTAGAGGAATTCTCACTCTATGGGATCCACAGAAATTTGGTGTGATTGATGCAGAGGCATCCAGACACCACCTTTCCTTGATTATCCAACTGATGGGTAATAGGAAATGTTACATGGTCACCAATGTCTATGGTCCTCAGCCAGTGGAGGACAAACTTCGACTCCTCACAACACTGGAGGATATGAAGAAGAGACACCCAGCTATACCCTGGATTCTAGGAGGCGATTTTAACATGCTAAAATCACTCATGGAGAAGAAAGGAGGAACTAGAACACTTGGTAGGGATTCAGTTGCCTTCCAACACTTCCTCACCAATATGAAACTGGTAGATATGGAAACCAACAATGGAATTTTCACTTGGAATAATAAAAGGGGGGGCTCTTCCTAAGTAGCATCAAAATTAGATAGATTTATTATCTCAGAGGAACTACTTCTCATGGGAAGTAGCCTAACTGCACTCATCCTACCTTTTGGAGGTTCAGACCACTAGCCCATTCAATTGGAAGCTTCTCTTTTTGGCAAACCAAGGAACAACCCCTTCAGGTTTGAAAACGCTTGGCTCACACATTCAGATTTCCTTACAAACATTGAAAAATGGTGGAAGGAAGAGCTACACCTCCAAGGTACAAAGATGTTCCTTCTACACTACAGACTCAAACACATTAAAGATAGACTCAAAGAGTGGAATAAAAAGGAATTTGGCAATATCTTCAAAGCTAAAGGAGAAGTGGAAAAGAAACTAAAGGAATTAAACCAAATTCTTATCACAGAAGGCTATACAAACGAAAGGAAAGAGATGGCAGAGTCACTTCAGCATGAATGGGAAAACAGATGTCTACAAGAGGAAATATTTTGGAGACAGAAATCCAGAGTACAATGGATTAAGGAAGGGGAGAGAAACACCAAATTCTTTCACAGATCCACCATAGCTCATAGAAACAATAACAGGATTGTGAAACTTACAGATCAACATGGAATAGAAAGAAACACTCATGAAGAGATGGAAGAGGTCCTAGTACAACATTTTAAGAGAATTGCTGAGGAAACCACGGTGGATAGACATCAGTCTATGAAAAGGTTCACTCAGTACATTCCTAAATTGGTATCCAGAGAAGACAATTACAATCTCAACAGACCAGTCACAGAGGAAGAGATTGAGGAAGTTATTACAGAGATGCACAATGGGAAAGCACCAGGCCCAGATGGCTTCAATGTGGACTTTTTCAAAACATGTTGGAGGATAGTAAAATAGGATATTCTGGAGGTAGTGGAAGACTCTCGAAGATTTAAAACAGTCTTGAAGGCTCTCAATGAATCTTTTATAGCCTTAATCCCCAAACAGGAAAAGGCCACCTCTCTAGACAGATTTAGACCTATAGCATTATGCAATGTGGTGTACAAAATAATATCCAAAGTAATTGCCAACCATCTCAAACCACTCCTCCCTTCCCTTGTGTCAGAGGAGCAAACAGGCTATGTGGAAGGAAGACAAATTCTTAACAACATAATTCAAGCTCATGAAGTGGTTCATTCACTTAACACTAATAAACAGGCAGGGATGATAATTCAGCTGGACATAGCAAAGGCCTATGATAAACTTAGTTGGTCATATATAAGAGCAGTTCTCAAAGCATATGGCTTTGATTACAATTGGATTAAGTGGGTCATGGCGCTAGTTACCACTGCCAGCTGTTCAATTCTTCTCAATGGCTCTCCCTCCAAAACCTTCAAGCCTACTAGAGGTCTCAGACAAGGTGATCCTCTTTCTCCTTTCCTTTTCATTCTAATGATGGAAGGGTTAGGGAGAGCAATCAGAGCTGCTAAGGAGGAAGGGAGAATTCAGGGTCTGCGACTCACTCAAGGTTGGGACTCGGTAACACATCAGCAATTTGTGGATGATACTATGCTTCGAGGCACACCCACAGTCAAGGAAGACAGAGCATTTAAGAAAATTCTGAGTGAGTTTGCCATGGCAGCTGGCACAGAGGTAAGTCTCACTAAATCAAAGATTTTCTTTTTCAACACTGATATTTCGATTCAAAGAAATCTTTCCAAAATTTTGGGCTTTCAAAGAGAGTCATTGCCCTCGAAATACCTGGGAGTTCCCCTCACTGCCAAACCATTACACAAGGAAATCTGGGAGCCTATTCTAAATAAGCTAAAAGATAATATTAGCAAATGGACAAATAGAGCCCTAAATCTAGCAGGGAGGCTGATTCTAACTAAGGCTATCCTCCAAACCATCCCTATCTATATGCTATCAGCTATTCCGGCACCAACTGGAGTAATTACTAAAATAAGAAACACTCAGAGAGATTTCCTCTGGGGTAAAGGTGAAGAAAAGAAGAAATGGGCCCTAGTGGCATGGGATAAGGTTTGCAAACCAAAATCCCATGGAGACTTAGGGCTTCATGACTTAGGAATTCTTAACAGAGTTCTAGGAGCCAAAGTCTGGTGGAGATGGCTAAAGGAAATACAAACCCCCTGGGCTAAACTATGGAAGCAAAAGTATGCAAGCAATTGGCAGGAAAAGAACCTCATAAGAATGACAAGACAAGTAAAGGGTTCACCAATTTGGAATAGAGCATGGGAGAACAAGGCCCTAGTCCAAAAACATAGTTTCTGGGAGATCAAAAATGGATATCTGGCCTGGTTCTAGGAGGATAATTGGTAGCAAAAGGATAAGCTTCGTAGTGAAGAATTAGCATCCATTCACACAGATACCATCACCAAAGGATTAAGAAGGGTAAGTGATTATTGGGATCAATCAAGTAACAACCGGAAATGGCGAATATGGAAACTTCTAGATTACAGTGAAATGGGCATGATGAAGACCCAAGCTATAGCCCTTAACGGTCTTTTGGAAAATAGACAAATCTTAACCTCAACCTTAGATGATCAATTAAGATGGGGAAAGAATAAGGCAGGTCGCTTCACCCTTAAGGAAGCCAAAAGAATAGACACAGGGCTCAACTTTCCAAACACTGATAAGACATGGAAAGAACTATGGGATAATCCTCATTGGATGAAAGTCAAACTGTTCAAGTGGTTGGTGCAACAGGGCAAGATTCTGACATGGGACAACCTAAGGAAAAGAGGCTTTGTTGGCCCCTCAAGATGTCATCTGTGTGGTCAATAGGAAGAAACCACTAATCATCTCCTGAATAGATGCTCATTCACTACAACACTTTGGAACTGGGTTGGAGATGTCTTCGAGCAGACAGACAGACATGTAAATGACATCATTGCTACACTGAAGAACTGGCAGAAAAATTTCTCAAATAATGAGACAATAAACTCCGCCTAGGTGTTGACCCCATGGTTTGTAATCTAGAATGTTTGGAAGGAGCACAATAACAGGATTTTCAAATATAAGATGAGCCCGGTGAGTAGCATCCTTAAGCTAATCCTTAAGCAACTCAAGGAGACTATTCACATCGTGGGGGGTGTTTCTTCAGGAAAACCCATAGGACACAGAGAGGTCAGAATCTTGGAAAAGTTGGAGATTCAGGTTTATCCCCCTCAGTTTCCTCTGTAGATCAATAGGATTGCCTCATAAGGAAAGACTCTCTGGCAACCCCCTTCTCAAGGTTTTTTAAAATTTAACATAGATGGAGCCTCTAAAGGAAATCCTGGAGAAGCAGGCTATGGAGGGGTCCTGAGAGATGAGGAGGGAAACATACAAGTCATTTTCAACAGTTATCTAGGGAAGGCAACCAACAATATGGCTGAGCTCATGGCGATGGAGCTTTGCTTGGAAATATTGTTCAAGCACAACATTCATAATGTCATCATTGAGGCTGACTCGGAATTAGTAATTAATTCGGTCAAACGGATTAGCGTTGGAGCAGCTCCAGAGAAAATCTCAGGTCACTGGCGGCTTCTACAAGTCTACCAAAGAATTCAATCACACCTAAGAATTCTAAAATCTCTCATGTTTGTGCATGTTCACAGGGAAGCCAATAAATTGGCGTACTAGCTAGCCAATGAAGGGGTTCGAAGCAAGCTTACTGACAGGTGCTGGTGGTGGGAGGAGGTAACAGATGACAGAGTGAGAAATGAATGCTCATCTCAGGCACTCATAGACAGACAACAATATCAGAACAGATCGAGAGACACCATTTCACTTTATGCAAATGAGGAATAAGTTCACTTTAGACAGATTCTTAGTGGAGGAGCACTTTAGGATTGCTCAGGATTTCAGCTCAGTCTACATTAGCCTGGGTGCTATTGGGAGTCTGGACGGAGGAAGTCATAGGGCCAGAAGCTCTCTGCGCAAAAGGAAAAGCTCCCAAAAAATAGGCTATCGTGAAGATCGACAAAAGGTGACCCTTCAGGGCACGACTTCCTCAAGCAGAACTTTGGGGACCAGGAGAGTAGCGAACCAGAGTCATAAACTGCCTGGGATTTACCACCTGCATCGGGCACCCTTTGACCAAGAAACGGTTTTCATGGATTGCATGTGATGCCACTCAGCAATCGACGCGTGGCCAGGGAAGAAGAATGTATACCGCCCTCATCGCACGATATTCCTCGTGCATATGAGATGTGCGATATTGCTTGGGGCCATAGGATCAGGAGGGGGAAGATCAACGGCCACAGATGGTCATGCAAGTTTGTGGGACCGAAAGGTAAAAATAACTAACGGTTTACCACCTTTATCGGGCGCCCTCAAACCCATTGGTGGTTTTAAGGAAAAGCTAGCGATGCCTTTCAGAGCGCGACATGTGGTGGGGACCGAGGAAGGAATACCGCCCTCATCGCGCGGTATACATCTTGCTTCTAAGCTGTGCGATATGTATACCAGTCGTTGGATTAGAAGGGGAAGATCGACGGCCATAATTGGTCGAGCAGTTTAGGGGGTTTTCGCGGGCCACTGCTCCGCGCGTTTTGTTTATGGACTATCTGGTTTTAGGGCACATTGTTTATTTCTCCCTCTTCCTTGTGGGGGTTTGCGCTTTTGAGCGCTTGCTGTAACCTATGTAATTTATTTTCTTTTTTAATTCAATAGAAGGACCGTCTCTTGCTTAAGCAAAAAAAAATCTAGTAAAGTAAGTTGATTCAGTACTATAAGTAGAATAAATATTTGGCATCTCTTTAATAATAAATATTTGGCATCACTTTAATAATTTATATATTTCTTTAGTTGAGTGGGTTACTATAAATGGTTCAGTGTGAATTCTTTTAATGCGTCACTTTAATAATTTATATACTTCTTTAGTTGAGTGGGTTACTATGAATGGTTGAGTGTGAATTCAAAGCGAGAGGTGACAAGGTTAAATTCTCAATTTTCAAACTATTTGCTTGTAAATATTATTAGGCCTCATTTGACTTAATTTTTAAATTAAGTTGCAAAAATTGTGATTGGATAACTTAGTAGGGGAAGTTTTTAGACAGTTTCCAAAGATATACTTATTAAAAAAAAAAAAAAATTGTACTATTCTTTTTTGTTTATGAATAATTATTACATTAAATAATTTAAATTTAATAGGAAGAGAGCTTAAAAAAAATAAAGAGCTTGAAAAATCCACTTCATTTGTAACATGGAGAGCCATATCATTAGTTAGAATAACCATGGAAATATGGTGGAACGCTGCAATCAATACATTGACGGATTGATTAAATAGAAAATTAGAAATACTAAGACAACCTTAATCTTGTATCTATCGTAACCTGGATAGCCCTACTTACTTAAGTAGTCATATTCTCTCTATTTGAAATCATCTTCACACTATCGCTTCACACATCATTTCCAATTATGATTCTCTACCATCAATATGCTATTCCAATTACATTGTTTGCGTGAATTCTGGTCATCAAAGCTCATTTGATTATCATATATATATAACCTTATTTTCACAAATTATCACATAAAATAAAATAAAAAATGGCTAAAAGACCTTACTATCATTTTTTTAATTTGTCTTTCATTTTTATTTAAATAAACTTTAAACATTTTTATTTTTTACTATTATTTTTTTTAATTTATCTTTCATTTTTATTTAAATAAACTTTACACATTTCTTTATAGAAATGGTGTCACACAGTTAAGATTAACATAAAATTAATTCAACGAAGTCGAAAACTAATAATAGCCTGGGTCATATTCATCCCTGTCTCATTTCCACCTACTGAGCAAGTTAGGTGTGGGGCTTTTGTTGCGTTTTTGGCTAATATGTAATTTATGATCACCATTTCCCTTTCACAATTGTTGTCTCGGTAGTCCTATTCACCATCAACGTACCTATCTATAACAAAGGCACAACTAAAGGCTCTCTAATTTCTTTTTTATTTTTATGAATTTTATTTTTATTTAGCTTTTTTTCCAGTCGAATGTCAATTTTCATACCTAAATTCCTAAATTCTTTATCCTTCTTGAACATCAATTTTCATAAATAAAATCCAATTTTTTGGGTTTTTCAATTCGTAACCAAAATTTCCACATATTATATATTATGCCCTTCTAAATTCCAACCTTAACAATGTTGAATAACCTAATAAATATTTTGCATAAATCTCCTGATTAAAAACAACATACCTGATATATACTAGCTCATCTTCAAACCACACTTTCCTAGTAAATCATAAATATTCAATATTTGGGTTTAATATATTATTACGAAACTATTGTATTGAAAGAATTATAAAACGCAAATATAAAATTGTACGGTGAAATTGAAAAAAAAAAACAACTTATTTAGAACTTCAATTTGGCACGCCATGCTTAGCACCAACATATAGATGAAACAACAAAGTGCAAAGCCAAAACCTTAACCTTTTCTCAAAGTGACCTATAGTGACATAGCCTAGATGTTGCTAACGCACTTTCGTTGAGTCTCAAGTTGACTTAAGGCAACAATTCCACAACACTAACGACATTACATTTTAGTTGCAAGTATAGCTATCACTTTACTCTTTTTAAATATTGTTTCTTAATTAATATATTTTTGAGAAATAATAATAATTTTTTATTAATATATTTTATTTATTATTGAAATTTGAGAACAAAACCTAAATTTTAAATATAATGTTAAATAGTTACTTCAATTTATCAATTAATAAAAATTATGTTTTATATATTATTTACTCATAAATTATGTAATAGTTTTTAATAAAAATCTAAGTGAATTATTTCAATTGATTGGTAGTTGTGCATGAAATATAAAAAATTATTCTTATTTCAAACTTGTTTTTAAATATAATAATTTTAATAGTAGGAAAAATATATTAAAATATTTTTTAAAAGAGGACCGTATAGTATGTAGTTTTAAGATTTATTTTTATATCATGAATATATTTTAAAAATAAATTATATTATTTATGAAATATAGTTTAGTTAGTTTGTATGGGTTTTAATTTTTATTATATTTGAAGTTTAATTTTTATAAAAAATAAATTATAAATTAGAATTTGTTTTTGATTTTATTTATCGAAATTTGAAAATATATTTAAATAATTTTACCATCTAGCTCATAGGGTTTTGGATTGACGGTAAATGGGTGCACTGTTAAGGCACTCTCTGCTATAGGTCACTGGTTCAAATCCGATGAGTGATTACATACCACCAAAAAAAATAAAAAATAAAAAATAAAAAAATTATACTGATCTAAAATATTTATCTTTTTATAAAATATCTTTCCAAATCCCCACAAAACACATTAAGCACTCATAATTTTGATGAAATCAAAATGAACTTGCATTTTCATCCCAATGATCCATACATTTAAAAATTGATTCTCCCAAAAACACATGAGCAACTCATGATTTGAGTGAAAATCAAATGTTTCCATGATGCAAATCTATAGATTTGAAAATCCATTTTTATTATTGGAAAACCAAGTATCATACATTAAGCTCTTCGCAAAATTTTAAGTAGAAGAACTCACCGCCAAACTCACTTATCAAAATAAAATAGGACATTAGTTTTACTGATAAAACAGGGCAGTTACATTTTTGCAACCATCTCATTTTAAGTGACTCCATTTGTTATATCCCAAACAGGGTAGAGAGGGAATTACTGAAGCCTGTTAAATTTATGTCATATTTACGGCTTGATAGGCTGATAAAAGGGACCCAAGCAGAAAAGAAAAATGCAGAAATCAAATAGAATTAAGCAATTATTTAACACAACAGTATATGGTGTCAATTTATCCACGGCTACAAAAATTGGGAAGCGTATAATCTGACCACACTGCTTCTTGTAGTTATATATTGTTTCGAAGAATGGGCGGTCGCCAATATAAAAATTTTCAAAATTCAACTGGTCTGCGCCCATCAATGGAGATGAGAATGCCATGGTCGTACTGCTACCTGCAAGTATGAAGATGCAATGATTGAGATGAAATTTTGAGGAAAGTAATATAATTAGTAATTAACGGAATAGTTCATGGCATAGTTTAATTAGTAATTGTCACTTGTATGAAGTATCCTATAAATTATGAGATTCAATTCAAAGTTCAAATTCTGGCCGCAGAAAAAACAAATGAATGAAATAAATAATTTTCCTTAGTATCAGAAGCAGTCATTGGTGGCCGTGGAGAAACCGCAGCAAAATCTGCAGAATCCGAAGTCTGAGAAGAAATTGCCGATGATGCTGCGCCTCTATCAGAAACCTGGATGGAGGGATATCCCACAGCCATGGCTGCAGCCATGGCATTTTCATGGCATCTGTATCTCATGATTTCTGAGCGAACCGCATTAAGCTCCGCTTGAAGGCTCTGAGCTTGTTGCTGAAGTGTAGAAATGACACCCATGCATCCGTAAACTGGGTCTCGGATCCTTGCGTTTGCTTCGTACACTAGGCTATTGGCAGCGTCCGCGCGCTGGCTTTCAGGTACTTCCTGCACACTCCACAGAAAATAATTTAAGTCCCATGCCACTAAAAGACCTCCATCAACAATACTGAAATTTTATTGAGAAATAGTGCATTTTGCATGCAGAGGTATAGTATGGCAAAGTCTTTCATAGATCATTAGCTGGTATGGTATAGCCGAGTATTTCACCAGGAATGGTATGGGTGATAGAGAGGAAGGAATAGGAACATGATATTTTTATTTTAATACACTATATAAAGGAAACAGTTGCATGTAAAAGTATGGATTATTAAATTGAAATATAATTATGTTTTTAATATTTCAGGTATTTTAGATTGGATATCATTATAATGGATTGGTTTTTTTTAATCATTATAGGGATTCATTTTCTTTTTATTAACCTTTTTGTTATTATTACAGGGATTTGCTCTTTTGGTTTTCAAGTTTTTTAAGCCATGATAGGGATCTATTATTTTTTCTTTAAGTTTCCATAGACATTACATGGGTCTATTTCTTCTATTTGTATTCGGAATTTTATTGTTAAGTGTCAAACATGGTGCCTCACAAAAACAACAAAGTGAAGAAGTCTCTTAATCAAAATGAATATTCAAAATTTGTTGCAAAAGGCACTCTCAATAAGTGTCATGTTAGTATAAAAGAAAAATGAGCAAAATCACATGAAATAGAAACCTTCAAATAAGAAGCAACTATCAAACCTAGCCATATTTTTCTATGTATACATAAAAACCATTATTTCAATAACCCCACAACATTTATCCTTTTCATGACAAGGTCATTTTTTAAAAATGTAGACATATTAATCGAATACAAATAATATTATGAGGTTCATTACTTGCTCAATAATTCAAAAATTACCAATTCCTTTCTGCCTATGTTATTTTTTTCTCAGTATGCATAGACTGAAAAATGTTGGGAATCTTGAGATATCATTTTAATTTGGAACCTACGGATTTTTAAATTTTGTAGGCCATTTCAATCTTTAAAATTTTTGGAGGGGTCTAAGATAATGGTAAAAGAGGCAAATTACTATTTCATGATGTAGACCTTCCAATAACATCCAAAAGTGTATCATACCATTGAAACAAAGTTTCTACTTTAAAGTTATACTCCATAAGTTAACCATTTCTATGTCCATCATAGTACCATTTGGAGTATATGTGGATCAATTTAGGTATGGTTTTCCAAGAAAACGTGAGAGGATCCAAAAAAATACTTAATCTAAAGGAATGGATCTAAATCCCTAAACCTAAGGGATATAAGGATGAGTTTTAACCCTAGAGACAACGAATGAAAGTAGAAAGGGGTTTTTCTCCTATTGTAAAAGTATTTTTTTGGTAAGGTAATAATCTTATTGCCTTCAAAATAGGAATGTCAAGCAAAAACTAAGACTTCTTAGGCCAGTATCTCACTAGGAAGAGTTGACTAACTCCAAAAATGGCTCTCCCTTAGGAGGATAGGGCCAAATGAGTAAAAAATGAGTCAAAAGTAAACCAAAAAGACAGATACACTAGCCAAAATAGCTTTGCATTAAAGAGTATATAGCATATGAAACAAAAAAATATAGACATGATAAGTAACTAGGTAGAGTGATATGAATTAGAAATGACAAACTAGATGGGTTCCTTGGAGACCTAGGATGTTTTCCCCCTAAAGGGTGAATATCGAGAAGTTGTTCAATTCACTCAATCCTTTGATATAATTCCCTCAAATTTTGGCGTAGGTGTTCAAGGGAATGGATAATATCTACTCGAAGCTTGTTTCTGTCCAAGAGCTTGTGGCCCAAAAGAAATTTTGCCTACAAATAAATATCCAAAGTTTGCATATATTGATTGAAGAGACCTATTGTGTAATTTGTGTCCTAGATCCAATCTACCCATTCAATGAGAACCTCTATGTTGGAGAGCGGGTGTCTCTATGTAGAAGATTCTCCTTCGGCACATGTAAGTTCTTTCTAAATATGCCCTAGCATGATTTAATGGTAGCACAATGCATAATCATCCAACCGATGATGCATGAGGGAACTACCCGTTGAAAATGTAACTGGTATTGGTCTTCATAATTATTGTCTAGATCATGATGAAATGATGTAAATTTTATGTATTTGTGAAAAGAAAAGAAAGAGAAAAATTGTCGTAAAGAAAAATTATTTATAAGCATGGGTTTCATGCTTTATTTATTTTTTTTCTAAGTCAAAGCACCCATTATGTGCTTCTAGGGTTTGTTTCATGAGTCATAGTCCTTGTCATGATGCATTATATGCTTCATGGGATTATTGTATCAAAGAAGAAATGTATTTCTATGTCAAAATTTTCAAATATTCCTCCTCCACCAAGCTAGTCTACCCTCTCTTCATGTCGACCTCATTAAGGAGCTTTAACCACTATATATAGAACTGCATTCAACCTATTTTGATCCATATCCAAGAAATTTTTAATATGTGGTTGCAAAAGCAAGAAAAGGAGTGCGAAAAGCCTAGAAAGATAGGTTTACATCATCACGAGAGAAGGTGAATCATAGCGAAGGAATAGAGACACTTTTATAGCTAAAAGGAGCCAAAAATTCTATTTTTTTGCCACATGTGAGAGTGAAGAAAGTGAGTTTTACGGCCAAAGGTGTAGACCAAAATTTTAGAGTTGCAAAGAAGGGTCGAGACCATTGAAAGAGTTGATGTGTGTTGTCATTTGGAGAAGTTTGACTTGACTTGATTTTTAGAGTTTGGCTAACTATCTTAGGAGGCTGACTTGGTGGATTGGAGGAGGTCTTTGTCTTGGTCAAAGGGTCTTGGTTTTCTCATTTGATTTGGTTCTTGAAGAAGAGAAGAGAACCTTTGGTTTTCCCTTAAGAGAGGGGTTTTGTCATGGCTAAGAGCCTACATCCTGTCTCCTTGTTGTTTTCATCTTCATGCATTTACCTTTTTCATATTTTCTTGATGGTAAGAAGATAAAATAAGACATAATATAAGATAATAAGATTCTTAAAAAATCACAAGTAATTATCTAGATAAGAAAATATGTTTTCCTTTATGGTTTTCTAACACTACCCTTGTGGGCCCACTGATAGTAGTATGCAACACCCATCCAGACTCGCGTTGCATTGGGGATAGGTTGGGGCAACATAAAATTTTAGGTAAAAACTAGGACAGCTATGTAAGTCAAGAGGATAGGGGAAGATCCACGTCTGTCGAGGGCTAGACCCAATAAATCCACATCCACAACCACCTCCTACTAGGTAATGTTGGAAGGTTCACATAGGAGAAGAGACAATAAAAAAAACACACCCAAACATAATGACCACCAAAAGACACCAAAAGGGAAATATGCTTCTTTCCCACCTGGAAAACAACTGTTGAAGTAGAGAAATCTAGGTGGAGGGAAAGAAAGGTGATATAGTTGTGAGGATGGGAGGCCTGATCTAGGAGCCACAGTAGAAGGCCAAGAAAGAAATTCAAATCCAACTAGGATAGAAAGGATAGGGACCAAGAGAGAAGATCTTAAGATAGAAAAATAATGGAGGAGGACTGAATGATCAAGCCTTAGATTTATCCATGTAGTGACCATCCTACACAAGCGATTAAAACAAAAATGGAAACAAATGTTGCAGAGAAATATTTCAATACAAATTATGAGTTGATGCAACAATGCAAGGATGGAATCAACTTCCTTTGTAATATGGAATTTTGACCATGCAGATAATTTACAAGCTATGAAAACCATGACCTTTGTCAGGCTAGGTATCCCAACATCCTGAATCTACCTTATACCCTACACTTTCCAAGCTCATCCAACCATGTGAAAATATCTCTACCAAAACTAGTGCTACAAAATGTTGCAGGTTGACTACCATGGTTAAGAACTTAACACACATTACCACCACATGTGTGAGACTTTAGTTATCTTACAAACATATTGTGAAAGAACTCAACACCATTACCATAATTTTTTTAGTATGACATACCATCAAAGCCTCCCCCATGCCATAGAACAACACCATTAGAACATTCTCGAGGGCATGCTTTCATGTCCCCCAATCCATTTTTTAGGTGGAATGAAAGTATCCCACCCCTCCTCCCTCCCCCTCCCCCCCCACCGCCCTCCTCCCCCTTCTCATAAACCACCCCATGAAGGTCCTATTGTAATAGTTTATTATTTCATAGTGGAGAATATCATTCAAGGTATGGATTTGATGCATCAAATAAATAATAATTTGGGT
This sequence comes from Pinus tabuliformis, assembly GCA_031772625.1. Classification (NCBI taxonomy): domain Eukaryota; kingdom Viridiplantae; phylum Streptophyta; class Pinopsida; order Pinales; family Pinaceae; genus Pinus; species Pinus tabuliformis. The sequence goes on along the minus strand of CM062814.1, from coordinate 763,065,035 downwards.
GTATATCAAAACATTACATTTATCATAATGTAGGAGGAGGTGAATAAGACATGCCTCCATACTCTTTTATATAAATATTCAACCTAAAAAGATGAATGCTTATGCTCGAGATGACTTCAATTCAAAATACAACATTATAGCAGAGAATTTCGTGCAAAGTATTAGGTTGGAAGGGGTGGGTGAACAAGAATGTAAAATTCTAAATTCCGTTTATTATTTCATAGTGGAGAATATCATTCAAGGTATGGATTTGATGCATCAAATAAATAATAATTTAGGTGTATGTCAAAACATTACATTTATAATAATGTAGGAGGAGGTGAATAAGACATGCCTCCATACTCTTTTATATAAATATTCAACCTAAAAAGATGAATGCTTATGCTCGAGATGACTTCAATTCAAAATACAACATTATAGCAGAGAATTTAGTGCAGAGAGAGAGAGAGAGAGAGAGAGAGAGAGAGAGAGAGAGAGAGAGAGAGAGAGAGAGCTTATATGTACATGATGGGTGGTATCATTATGAGAAGAGAAAATACCCCATCATCAAGAATGATAAATTTTTTATCACTAATGCAAACAATTATAGTAAGTCCAAGATATTTTTTAGAAAGTGTTAGCTACATTAAAAACCTTATTTATGTAATTTTTGAAATGGAACTAACAAAGATGTGAATCAATTGAAACAAATATGTTTCTCATGAGATGCAGAAAAGATAATAAATAATAGTAGCTTTTGTAAGTCACAAAGAAGCGTTTTAAGGGAATAAAGGATTTCAACAAAGAAGTGTTCTAAGGGAATAGAGGATTTCAACTTAAGAATTAAGTGGAGATTAAATAAATTGTTGCTTGATTTTACTTTACCAAACATAGGATTGTAATGCCAGTTTATAGTGTAAATTGATGAAGTAAAGAAGAAGTTTTAGAAATTGTTGGAATAGGGAACCGTAACGTCAATCACTTGACCTTATGGGTCAACCATTGTCTTCATACTTAGAAATGAGAGAATTTGGGGATGCACATTAACCATGGATCTCTCCATAAGATCACCCTCAAGAATTACTACCTATTAACTAGGATTGATGAATTTGTCACTAGTCAAAATGTTCAAAGTACTTCATTAAGCTAGATCTTAAATTGAAAAACTTTTAAAAATAATTCCATGAATATGTACCCTTCTTTTAGTGAAATTATAGTTTTTACACTTAACCCCTAAAAATTCATAAAAGTCTTAATGTGTTTGATATATATATATATATATATATATATATATATATATATATATATATATATATATATATATATATATATATATATATATATATATATATTCTTTGTAATGATTTTTTTTAATCCTAATTGTTATTCACAAGAATGATGAGAAAGAGAAAAAACTTATACAAAACACACTTTGGTAAAGCAACCAACCCTAAATCAAAGATTTCAGAAAGAAATGGAAACCAAAAAATTATAAACAATTAATTTTATAACTTAAAAGTATAAAGAAAAATGCTAAATTCTTTAATAATGAAAGAAAATCTATCTATGATATATCTAAAAAAATTTTATGTTATTTACTAGAAGTTTTGACAAAGTTAAAAATACTTTTTAGAGAAATGTAAAATTGGTGATCATAGAAGCCAAAGGATTTTTAGCGGGTGTAGATGTTCTTTGAGATAACATCAAAATATCTATAACAAATCATTTGATCATTAAATTAGATAACATTTTAAATTGATTTAATTTTAATAATTATCTTTTTTAATTAAAAAATATGTATATTTGAAATAACTATATATTGAGAAGTTACAACAACAACAGCAACAAAAGGCTTGATCAGAGGGAGCCAAGACGATGGCCAAGCAATGCTCCTGCTAGGGTTCCTGCATAAACCCTGCTGCCCTACTCCGCTGAGCACTCTGTATCCTTGAATCTGCCTCTCTGCTACCTCTTTCTCCATGAAACTGCCCTCCGGAGGGGTGGGCACGGCCCCACCTCCCCCGATCGGTTCCTCTTCTGACAACTTTACAAGTGTAGATACAAATGCCAGTCCTGGCTCCACCCCACTGGCCGCCCAGGCTACTGATCCTGCCATCGACAATGCTGGCAACTCTGCTACAGGCTCTGTGGCCACTAAAGACAAGGGAATAGACTAGAATGCCTCGACGTCACAGCCAAAGGCATCCTCTACTACATGCATCCCAAGGCTTCAGAAAGAACCAAAATAGATCTCCCCAGTCAACGAATCAACAACCAAATCCAATATAGGAGGGATCATGCACTCATAGGCAAGTTCTTAGGACTCTGGCCTACTGAAAAGGCCTTGCAAGGATGGATCGCCTCCAAATGGAAGGCTAAAGGACAAGTTACCCTGCAGCTTGGTCCCAAATGCTTCTTCACTGCTATTTCAATTGTCTGGAGGACAAAACTCGTATCTTTGAGGGAGGCCTGTACTTCTTCAACTTTGCAAGCCTATACCTTAGTGACTGGATAGAGCGATTCAATCTAGACAAAGAAGATTTCAACTGGGCTCTAGTATGGATCCGAATGTACTCTCTTCCCCTGGAATACTGGGACGAGAGACCTTAAAGGACATAGGCAATGGCCTAGGGGTTTTTATCAAGGTCGTTGAGGAAACCAAGCATCAAAGATACACCTCCTATGCCAGGATTTGTGTACACATGCATCTTGCCAAAGCACTCACGGACTCAGTAGGTCTATTTCATGACAATTTTGAATGGGTTCAAACAATAGACTACGAGCATGTTACTTTTCGCTGTAGGAAATGCCATGAACATGGCCACCTTTTGAGGGATTACCCATTGAATCTTCAGTCTAAAGCCCCTGTCACTAAGAGTAGCAAAGATGCTGAGGGATTCACAAAATTCACCAGTCGAAGAAAGCATGCCAAGAAATCTCCAGTCGCCCCAAATAATCTCAAGAAACCTAAAACATGAAACAACTTTGAAATCCTGACCTCTCAAAATAACTTGGAGGATCACCTTTCTATCCCTCCTTCTTCAGATCCTCCTCCTACTTCATCCCCCCCTCTCCCAAAATCTTCAGCTCCGCTCTCAACCTCCGGTCTCACCATCATCCCTGCCTCTACCTCCTCTGATAATAAAGATCAAGATACAGCCGTTCAAACTTCCAACATGGAGATAGATTCAGCTCTAGCTCTCAATATCCATCAAAAGCCAAACGAGGAAGAACAGAACACACCGATACACATGGATGAGGAACTAGAGAGTGTAGATCTGAGAGGTCTGGACATTCGTAGCCTAGAAGTAGCGTGTCGACAGAAAGAATTCAGTGCTATACCCCCCCCGACAAATCAAACGTCTTGAAGTAGTTTTAGCCAGAGCACAACATAAAAAATGTCTTGGTATTTAGGCAAGCAGTCCTTGGGATGGAAAAAAAACACTGAAAGACACGAAGAAACGCAGGTGTAAAACGGATCTACGGAGGACCATTGTTATTGGAGAAATGCTGGTGGAATCTAGTAGATTCCCCAAGCTGACCAAGTTTTTCAAATCTCTTCCCCACTATTCCTCATGAAGCTCATCTCATGGAATTTGAGAGGGCTTAATAGCCTTGCAAAACACAAAATGTTAAAAAACATGATCCAGCAAGATAAGCCTTCATTAGTCTATCTACAAGAAACAAAATGCAATAGCACTATACTGGAAAAGATTCTAAATAAATCCTGGTCGGGATGTCGTTCAGTCTCAGTGGATGTTTCAGGGGCTTCAGGAAGGCTAGCTATCATATGGAACCCTCAAGTTCTCTCCCTTCATGATTTTCATGCCTCACACTTCTTTATTCAGACAACTTTCCACCTAATCGAGACCAATATCCATGGTCATCTCTCTAATGTGTATTTCCCACAAGATTTACAAAAAAAGTTGGATCTGCTAGATACTCTCACAGCTCTCAACTCTGTCAGGAGCTTTCCCCTTTGGATTTGTGGTGGTGACTTCAACATCATCACAACTTTGGAGGAAAAATCAAGAGGAGGATCGAGGCTAGAAGGAGACAACATCAGCTTCAAAGACTTCATGCACATAAATCAGTTAATGGACCTACAGACTTCTAATGGTATGTATACATGGACCAATAAAAGAAGGGGACCACAACATATAGCCTCCAGGCTGGATCGATTCCTTATGTCGGATAATGCCATTCACCTGGGTGGGGAATTTCATGCCTCCATCATGCCTCAAGTGGGCTCTGATCACTGGCCCATAATGCTACAGTGGTCGCGTCCGGGCTCTAGGTGTAATAAACCTTTTCGCTTCGAATCATTTTGGTTTTCACATCCTAACTTCAAAGAAGTAGTTAACGATGCCTAGAAATCGTTCACCCCCCTTGAAGGAGCCAAGATGTTCCAGTTTCAACAAAAGTTAAAACACCTCAAACAAGTTCTCAAATCTTGGAACCGCACTCAGTTTGACAACATTTTTGACCATCGGAAAGTGCTGGAGCAGCAAATGAATACATTGCAATAGTGTATTATCTCTGAGGGAAGAACAGAAGACTATGAGAAATAGGAGAAGGCCCTCTTGACCAAGATTGAAGCACGAAGGCAACAAGAAGAGACCCTATGGCATCAAAAATCCAGGATCAGATGGCTTAAGGATGGGGAGAAAAATACCAATTTTTTTCATAGGTCTACTATTCAAAGGATAATGCACAATAACATCGCCTTCATTAATAATAAGCAACGGGAGTGTCTTGAGGAGCATGAAGAAGTGGAACAGGAATTCAAAGAGTAGTTTTAGGACATTCTTTGGGAGCCTCCGGGTTGCAGAAATCAGGTTATTCGATCTATAACGCAGCATATTCCAAAAATCATCATGGTGGACCACAACAATATGCTTTTCCAGCCCATCTCTATGCAAGAAGTGGAGGACGCTATGGCCCAACTTAAGGATGGCAAAGCACCTGGCCCCGATGGCTTCACAGCCAATTTCTTTCATGCCTTCTAGGAGCATATCAAAACAGAGGTCTGGGAGCTCGTGGAAGAATCACGATCAATGCACAGGATCCTTCCTTCCCTTAACACGACCTTCATAGCGCTAGTTCCTAAAGTGGAAGAATCCAACACACCTAATAAATATCAGCCCATCGCACTCTGCAATGTTATCTATAAACTCGTATCTAAAGTCCCGGCGAACAAGCTCAAACCTCTTCTCCTCTCCTCATTTTGCTAGAGTAGACAGGCTATGTAGAAGGGCACCAGATTCTGGACGGTATCATTCTCTCACATGAAGTGATCCATTCACTCAAGATTCTAAAAACTCCAGGTATGATTCTCAAGTTAGATCTTTCTAAAGCTTTCGATAAACTCAGCTGGAACTATATTAATCAAATGTTATTAGCATTTGGCTTCAGTGCTACTTGGACACGTTGGCTTATGAATCTTATCTCCTCCCCCTGTTTCTCCATCCTTCTTAATGGTTCTCCTTCCTCGCCCTTTCATCCCTCCCAGGGGATTCGTCAAGGCAACCCTCTCTCCCCATTCCTTTTTGTTCTCATGGCCGAAGGACTTAGTCACCTACTTCATTCTGTTATCTCTTCACACTCCTTAAAGGGCATCTCTCTTCATGGTCAACCCCCCATCTCTCACCAATAGTTTGTCGATGACAACATGCTTTTTGGTCATCTGTTAGTTCAAGAGGCCTCTGCCTTCAAGTCCATGCTCAATCTCTTCTTAGAAGCTTCTGGCACCACCATCAATGCCTCCAAATCCCAGCTTTTCTTCTTCCACACTCACATTCTCACTCAAAGAAATATCACCAGGATTTTGGGCTTCCCGATAGCTGTGCTTCCTTCGAAATATCTTGGAGCTCCCCTGTTTGACTTAGCCATCAAGCATGCTTCCTGGAGAACCCTCCTTGACAATTTAGAAACCAGTCTCTCTTCTTGGACCTACCGCTCGCTCAACATGGCTAGCAGGCTTATCCTAATCAAATCTGTTCTCCAAGCCATGCCTCTGTACTTATTTTCTATATTGGCATCCTTTAAATGGGTTCTTAAAAGAATTCACAATCTTCAAAGAAACTTTCTTTGGGGTTCCTCAAGCCTCAACAGAAAATGGGCTCTTGTCAAATGGATTGAGGTTTGTCTTCCGAAGTCAGCTGGTGGGCTTGGTCTAAGGGATCCCCTCCACAGCAATAACACCATGGGCGCCTGCATCTGGTGGAACTAGATCTCCAAACCGCACACTCCTTGGGCACATCTCTGGCAGGGCCAAATATGCTCTAGGCAGCCCACTGGAGGATCTCATCTGCATCAGCATGACCACCCCTGGCTCGTTGATTTGGAATGCAGCCAAGCAACATAGTGCCTTCATTCAAGCGCACAACTTCTGGGAAATCCATTCGGGTACCAAAGCAAGATTTTGGGAGGACTCTTGGCAAAAACTTCCCAAACTCGCCTCTCTCTTCCACAAACCTAAGTGGAAAGCTACTATGCAGCACAACGATCAAATCCATGTCCATCAATTTTGGCAGCAGCAATCCCCTCCAAGTTTTCAACTTTGGAGAACAGCTAGCACCTGGTGGGAGGAAAATTTTGAAGAGATCGATCAAGAGCTCAAACTCAGGAAAATTAAACTCTCTGATTAGAAGGAAAAAGTGCGATGGGGATATACTCCCAAAGGTATGTTCACTACCAAGGAACCATACCAACTTCTCTATCAACCCACATAGATAATAAATGATCAGCTATGGGATCAGAGTTGGCAACCAAGCATCTGGCATAAGGTCTCTACTTTCCTTTGGCTACCAAGCAAACAACGGATCCTCAATTGGGACAATATACAAAAGCGAGGATTTATTGGGCCTTCCAGATGTCCCAATTACAATCTTCATACAGAGACCATCTTACATCTCTTGGATACCTGCCCATTAGCAACTCAACTTTGGGAGAGAACAGCACAGTGCAACAGAAGAACGGGCAGACATGTGGGAGATATTTTAAACACCATCATGAACTAGCCTCGGCAACCTTTCCAAAGTCGACTACTCAATTCCCTCTGGAACCTCTTACCGGCTTTTGTCTATTGGATCATCTAGAAGGAGAGAAATAACAGGATCTTAAAAATCTTAGTAAGCCTCTTGACATCCTGTGGCTACTTCTCAAACAAAACCTTCAAGAAACTCTAGCTCTAAGACACTAGCAAGACTCAGATTTGCCAGCTTCACCCTAGGAATGCCTCATTCTGAAAGCTTGGAACCTGGACCTCACATTTTTAGCTCAAGACAAGCCCAGATCCTCCATCCATACTGATTCTGCCCATTTCTGGTCTCCCCTTGCTACCCACTCCTACAAACTGAACTTCGACGGAGCTGCAAAGGGCAATCCCGGGTTGGCTGGCTATGGAGGTATTTTCAGAGATGTTGTAGGCTCTGCTCTACACATATATCATGGTTCGCTTGAAAGAAACACCAACAACGTTGTCGAACTTGAAGGCTTATGGAAGGGCATTTGTATAGTAGAAATAGAAAATTTCTTTCCTCTAGAGGTTGAAGGGGATTCTCAAATCTTAATAGACGCAGCTATTCAAATTCACTCAGGCACCTCAGCAGCAAAGATCGCTTCAAGCTGGCGGCTTCTACGCAAATTGGAGCAAATTGAAGACTGGCTCAAGGCACCCCATAGCATCACCTTCAAGCACATTCGGTGAACAACGAACAAGGTAACAAACATATTAGCTAATCAAGGCGTCAATCAGCAGCTCCCATTCTTCTCTGGTCCATTGAGCAGTTCTAATGATGCACAACTCAAACAAGACTTCACTCTTCTGGTGCAACAAGATCTATCTCTCCTAGATCCGGGTGTTTAACATGGCTTTCGGTATGTCGGCATCTTGGTGGGTTGGCGCATGGCTTAATACCAAGTGGATGTGCATTGATTACAAGGTGTTAAAAAAAATATGCTCAAGAACAAGTACCCCTTGCCTAGGATAAATGATATATTAGATCAATTGTAGCTAGACAAATAATTCACCAAGCTAGACATAAAAGTAAGATATCACTATGTTTACTTGACAGAAGAAGATGCTTGGAATATCACCTTCAAAAGAGGGCAAGGTTGGTATAAATGGTTAGTCATATAATTTGATCTATGCAATGCACTAGCTATGTTTATGAGGTTAATGAATGATATGTTTTACCCTTTTATAGATTCATTTACTATTTCTTATTTGGATGATATAATGGTATACAGTGCTACCTAAAGGAGCACATCTAATATTTGATGAAGCACTTGCTGCTGAAAAATATCAGGAAGTGTGAGCTTGCACAATAATATTTGGTGTATTTGGGGTATGTGATAGGTGGAGGGGAGCTAAATATAGATCCCGCCAAGATGGATACCATCATGAAATGGTCAATTCCTACTATTTTTTTTAGGTTAGGAGTTTCATTGGGGTAGCATAGTACCTGAGGAAATGCATAGCCTCATTTTTAGTTGTAGAAACACCACTCCACATCATAACATCCAATGGTAAGAGTTTCAAGTGGGGAAAGGGACAATCAGGGACATTTAATGAGTTAAAGAGGAATATTAGTCAAACATTAGTTTTATCATTACCAAACTTTAAATATCCCTTCAAAGTGGAGACAAATGTGAGTGGCCATGATAAGGGAGAAATCTTAATGTAGGGAGGAAGGCTTGTATGCTACCATTCTAAAGTATTTCATGGGGCATTTCCAAACAACCCTACCTACAACAAGGTGCTCTATACCATAGTATAATCTATTAAGAAGTGGAAACAGTATCTAATGGGAAAGGAGATAGTAACCCACACAAATCACTAGCCACTACAATATCTGCAAGCTTAGAGTAAGTTACAAAAGACCAGGAATTACAAGTGGATGGGGTTTTATAGTGGTTTCATTTAGTGATCAAGTATAATAAGGGAAACACAAACAAGTTGGTGGACATGTTTTCAAGGCCACCCACATCAAATTTCACAAATTTTGTAACTCTTATGCACATGGATCCTTTCACCCATGTTGAATAAAAAGAGGTATCTACAGAGGATGAGTACTTAAAGGAGGTGTTTTTGCAGTTGTAGAGCTAGAGACATGTGCACAATGGTGACAACGCAATTGACTACAATCTCCAAAATGGGTTACTCTATTGGTTACATAAGTTATATGCTCCTAAAGGTAAGTGACTACAGTTAATCAAAGAGGATCACGACTCCAAGGTTCTAAGAGATTTTGGTGTAAGGAAGATAATGATTAACTTGGAAAGATATGTGTATCAGCCTAGGATGCAAGAAGAGGTAGATAGGTTCATAAGAGGATGCATTATTTGTCATAGAAAAACACCCAGTAACATGAAATGCAGTCTATATAATCCCTTGTTTGTACCCACTCATACTTGGGAAACCATTTCCATGGACTTTATGGGAGGTTTACCAAAAACCAAGAAGATATATGACTGCTTGTTTGGTGTAGTTGATAGGTTCATCAAGATGTGTGTTTTGTGTGGTGATGTCTTTCGAAGTCATCGCATTCATGTTTTTTGTATCATAAAAACATGAATGTGATGACTCCGAAAGACATCACCACACACAATGCAGATTGCAAAAGCCTCAAATCTATTAATATGTGTGTTATAATTCCTTCTTAAAATATCATCAATAGGAAAGAAATAACAAATTTGTTATTTGGGCAACTTTGGGTGCAATTTAGGATATCAAGGAGCATCATTTCCGAAAGTGACACAATATTTATTATTGCATTTTAGACTTCATTGTGGAACAAGATGGACACAAATTTGAAGAGGTCTACAACATTCCATTGACAAAATTATTAACAAACATAAGTAGTCAATAGGACTGTGGTACATATTTTGAGGGGTTACAATTATAAGCATTCGAGGTATTTGGATGAAAATATAATATATGCAACACACTTATAACAAATTAGCACACACTTCTACTAATAAGTCACCATTTTAAACTCGTTTTGTATAATCACCACCTTTAACTTTAGATATTGGATATGTGTAGCAAGGAGGAGTGAGGGAGGATATTATAGGGGATTCCTTAAGGGAACAATAATTTGTTAAGTAGATTAGAAAAATCCATCTACCTGTATAAGATACACTGGAAAATTTACAGGAAAAATATAAGGCTTGGCATGATCAACACAGAACAAATAATTCATTCAAAGTGGGAGACAAAGTATGGTTGCAGTTGACCAAAGAGAGGCTACATGGTCCTTGTAATAAAATCAAACCTTTACAATATGCTCCCTTTGAGATATTGATAAGGTGGGAGATAACACCTATAGACTCGTTGTGCCCTTGTATATGGACATTTACTTAGTGATGAATGTAGAAAATTTAAAACTCTATGAGCCTTCCATGCTCGATGAAGAAGAGGAACATGACATCTATTTAATGGAGGACTTAGAACCAAATGTTGAGGCATAGTAGATAAAGAATACAATTTTGTAGAAGAGGTAAATAAATGCAAGACAAAGGCAGCTTCACCTTTGGTAGATTGGAACGAATGGATAACTTCCAAGCAAGGCTAAATGGTACACCTAAGAGAAGGTGGAGGAAAATATTTCTCACCTAATTCAGTAGAAGCTATTGGACACCAAAAGCCTTCTAAAATGAGGGGGTATTATCTGGATTATATCATTATAGTATTTTAAATCCATATATAATGCTTTCATAATGGAAAAAGTGGAGGAATCGGCTCATAAGACCAGTTTTACTAGTAGGTCCCAGTTTGGTAAATTATGGTCTAAAACCTTTTGGAAGTAATTTGAGGAATTATATGGCATTTTTAGGGTGGAAGGTTTTTCTGTTAAGTGCCACACCCATATAATTATTCCACACAAAAATACCCATCCAATGGCATAAGAATCATGGAAAATAGAGCTTGTATGCAAAAGTTATGCCATCAAAAAGTTGATCTTCATGTTTTAACCACCATGATTTGAGAGGATGCCATGCCAGCCACCATTATCCATGGAAAACGTGATATTCACATGAGCATGATGAATAATACTCTGGAATATTTGATATTGTAACTCTAGATAAGAGTTGAAGGAGTCAAACTTAACCACTAGTACATTACGGGGTTGTGTTATAATTATGCCACTAGGAGGAAAAGGGGTTTCATTCTATTCAAGTGATTTTAGTTCCATAAATTAACATAGGAGATAGGAGTCGAGAGAGCGAGAGTTTGTTTTTTGTAGCAACCACAAGCCATGTGTCTCACACCTTTGTACTTGCATCCATTTTCATACAGAGAAAGAGAAAGAAGAACATCCTCACCTTCTAGCTAGGTTTTCTCCTGAAAGTTTGTTTCAAATCATATCTTGTGTTACTGTGGTTGTTAGTGATTGTTTTTTTTCTCTATTTTCCACATTTTATATATTCCATCCATGTCAATAGTAACTTCATAAATCTAGAAGTCTAAGGAAATATCTATCATATTATAGATGTTGAGTTTTAAGTATAATTTTATGAGATATGTTGTGACAAACTATCTAGTGTAATTTATAGATCAACTTGTAACCTAACACATTATATCCAATAACATGTCTTGTGTAAATTTGTCAATTAATTAAACTAACCCTTATGGATTTTTTTCCTTACACACACAACCAGGAAAGAAAGTTCAAGCTTAGTCAGCTTGAAGGTTATCAATGACACTAATACCAGTGAAACATCCCTTGCAAATCACTACCCCTTCTTCCCAAAGTTTTTGAATGGAAGGTAGGTTCATCAAGAATCTCATAAGATACCCCACTTTTCCTTGGAATATTTAGATGGAAAATGACTTAACTATCAAAAAATATAGTAGCTAGTGACTTGAGGTACTTGAATAGATTCAAACATGTGAATTGTGACCTCCCATTCAAAATCATGCCTTGTGTGGATGGTTTTACTTATTGAGCTAACCATTAGGGTTTTTCTACCTAAGGAAAACCTCATGGGAACCCACCATTCTTTTCGGAATGTATAGATGGAATGATGGTTGAATTAAAAACTATAATAGTAGCTTGTGATCCCTAGGAACTCACCGAGGTATGAAACAATGAGTTATGGCCTCTCCATCAACAAAACGACTTGAGTGGATGATTGAACTGATTAAGCTATTAGGTTGAGGGTTATATATATATATATATATATATATATATATATATATATATATATATATATATATATATATATGTATGTATGTATGTATGTATGTATGTATGTATGTATGTATGTATGTATGTATGGGAAAGCTCAAGGATGCTTCCCACATTTGTGGATTACATCCCTAGTAAACTCATCAAAGCACACTAGTGGACGTCACTCTAGGGGATTAGAACTAGGAACCTACTAGCGTGGAGCCAACGAAGTGCACAATAACATTAGTGGAAATTAGTTGATATAAACCCATGGACTGATGGATTTGTGTGTGTGTGTGTTCTCGAAGGAATTCTCCATGGAAAAACTTGAGAGATACACCACCCTTTTCTAGAATATCTAAAAGGAGGTTGACTCAAATATTAACCATAATAGTGGTTGGCAACCCCAAGGGACTCAATTGAATATGAATCTATGACTTATGTTCCCCTTATTGGAAACATTCCTTGGGTAAAAACATCCTTATGGAAACCTTGCAAGAACTTCCTCACATTCTATAAATGGTGTTGAGGGTAATGTCACTAGCATAAAAAATGTACACCAAGCCCCAAGTCCATTTGGATTTTACCTTATGCCCTTTTTCACCAATAAAACCTAAAAATGGTATGTCAAACAATTTGAGGTAAGCCTCAGGAATAATATTGTGTGTGTGTGTGTGTGTAAGGGTTAGCTCAATCGGTTAAATCATTTTCCCAAAGCATGTTGATAATAGGGAGGTTTTAAGTCTTTAGTTCAAATCTGACAAAATCCCTTGGTGTTACTAGCTATTATTGTGGCTAACAATTGAACCATCCTCCATCTTGATGTAAGGAAAATTTTGTGGTCCACTTAAAGTTATCAATGAAACTAAGATCATTGAAAGTTTCATAGGGATAACTCTTTCATCATAATTTTTTTGAAAGGATAGCATATTGGATACCAACCACAAGGGAAACTTGTGACCTAGTGAGAATCCCTTATATTTGAACATGTGGCCTATAAACAACATGCCTTCAAATGATTAATTTAAAGTGATTAATAAAACCAACTAGACTTTGTTTGTGTATATAATTAAGCATTCCTTATATATATACAAAAAAGGAAAGCTTCATAGGAGCTACTCATTTCTTTCACCAATATGGATCTGGCATGATAAGTCAAATCAAGCATGACAAGTCAAATCAATTGAGATAACCCTCAAGGCTAAGTTTTTGTTGATCTCTCTCTCTCTCTCTCTCTCTCTCTCTCTCTCTAATCAATTGAGATCTCTCTCTCTCTCTAATCAATTGAGATCTCTCTCTCTCTCTCTCTCTAATCAATTGAGATAACCCTCAAGGCTAAGTTTTTGTTGATCTCTCTCTCTCTCTCTCTCTCAATTTTAAAAACTATATTAAATAAATAAACAACTAAATAAATAAAACAGACTACACTTTTAAAATAATTGCAAAATAAATAAAGGACATCCTTATTAAGAATAAGAACACATTTTGATTTTTTTATTTTTCTAGGTGATCACTTACATTAACAATGTAGAAAATACAAACAATATTAGAAAACTCCCCCAACATGAATCTGCAATCTGCAATCTAGTGAACTACTCAAAAGGTCTTTCCCACCACCGGACTCCAATATTTATGTAACCCATGTATGATTAATACATTGGTGTTTGTTCTTAGTCTAGAAAACCTCCTTTTTATACTAGTGTTTGTTCTTAGTATAGGAAAACCTTCTTTTACACCTAAGAGAATCTTGGCATCTTCCTCGAGGATGGATAGATAATAAAGATGTCCAATAATTGGTAAATATCTTAGGGTGGGTTGAAGGAGGAAGACATTTATATACAGAGGTTGGAGATTCAGTCAAACCTTCTCCAACCTTTCTTAACCATGGGAAAAATTGACCTATACACTAAAAGGAGAGAGAATTGTATATCCATGGTTTTCCATGAGATAAGTTCTAAAACATCATCAAACCAAGCATGGTTGATGATATTTCCACCAATTGGTTAATTTAATATTTTTATGTTAAAAAAATACATCGATATTTACTAACAAAATCCAAAAACAATCTAAAATTGTGCATATAGATTGATTGTTGGAGGTATGAATCTACGTTGTCTGCATCATGGTGGTCGATTTCACAATTGTGGGTTGGTCTCTTTGTTCGCAACATTAAACAACTCTCTTTTGGTGATGTTGTGCAACGTTATATATATAGATATAGATATATTTATTTATTTATTTAATCAATCAATCAAATTGTTAATTTATCTAATTAATTTAAATGGTTAAGTAATTTTAATTAAATAATTAAGTAATTTTAATTTTTTTTTTTAACATGTTGGTCAATATAGTAATAATGTTTAAACAAGTGAGTAATAACAATGTTGTTGAAGAAACAAGAGATAATGTTCTTGTTGTTTCAATTTCTAATAAATCTTTCTTTCTCTCGATGATATTCTTATCCCATCCTTCTGCATGGAAATGTAAAAGTTAAACTCAATTTGATTTTGAGAATTGATCCTATGGGATCAAGAATAAAGAATATTGTTTTTAAAACGTGATATGATTTATGAATTTAATAGCAAAGACCATCGAAAAATCTCTAGACATGGATTTATAATCCTGGGCATTCTTTCCTAGAGGTAACAAGCTTGTCCCATTCGAGTTTCAAAGATTTCTTAGTTTGGGAATTAATCAATCATGACATGTCAATAAAGGCCCTCGATTTATGGACAAAGTTGGTATTTTTGGTTTCATTTTTACATATTACTCTTAAAAATAGATTTTTTTTATTCATTTTTACATATTATTCTTAAAATTAGATCTTATTGGTTTGTGTAGAGTGATTAATTGTATTTAGAAATAAATTTTAGATTAAGAATATAATGGATTTTGTTTAAACATATGCATAAGTGATTTTTCATCCTAAAAAAATCAGTGGAAATACATAATATAAGAATATATTTAAATGAAAAAAAAAATTCTAATATTTATAGATAATTTAATTCACTAATGAAAATATATAGTATGAAAATTGATATAATTATGATTACTATAGTTATTTAAATTAAGTGAGTAGTAAATATTAATATTAAGTGAGTAGTAAATATTAATAGAGACTAAAATTCATTTTAACAAAAAAAAATTAATTAAATTATAAATTTATTTTAAATTATTAGTATTTATTATAAAAATAATTAATATATGAGTTAAGTATATATAGATTTTAAAAAATATGTAATAAAATTCTTAACCATGGAGATTTTTAATTTATAAATAGATTTTGTTACAATACCATGGTTTTCTATTACCACATGCCCAAAAAAAGACAATAAGTCATGTTCATATGACACATATTTATATGCATATTTTAAAATTAATCAATTTAATTAAAAAAGAAAAAAAACATAATTACCTTTGAATCTCAATCTTTCATCTGTGAATACTATTAAAAATATCCTAAAATATTCTATAGAAATTAAATCCACACCTACTTAATAAATATTATAACTAAATTAAATTTCCATAAACTATATTCCAAAATAAATACAATTACCTACATAATTAAAGAATTAAAATCCAAAATAAATATAAGTACCTACATAATTAAAGAATTAAAATCCGTTGACATATATATTTTTGTTTAAAATTACTTAATTCCAATCCAACAAAAATCAAATTCTATATTTTATATCAAAATTAATAACATTATTAATATCATTGGAAAATAAATAATCTCAAAATAATTATCAATCGAAAATATAATAATTTCACAATAATTTAGTAAGTAGGTGAAAATAAATAAAAGGAGAAAATGACGCTATATTTTGTATCGGAATGCGTAATTATATTAGGGTTGACTTTCTTTAAATGTTATTAAATAACGGAACTTTATTGTGGCTTATTATTAAATTCACAAGAAATTTGGTCAGAAATCTGATCTGTTTTCTTAATATTTTCTTAATATTTAAAACGCTAATAGTATTGAATATTATTACCGGATGGTATGCATTTTTTTTTTTCTTTTACGGGTTACTTTGACTTAATTATAAAAAGAGGTAAGCCCAGCTGGATTACTCAATCTTTCTCATAAAATTAAAATCTCTTTAAGAAGAAAACCTAATTCCTATTAATTTTGTATACAGAAGATGCTAACGTGAGAACCAAATCCTTATTTGTCGGTGGTGACAGACATAAGATGCTAACGTGAGAAACAGATCGTTAATTGGCACACGCCTCTCAATGTGGACTACGACCAATACGTTCTCGAATCAAGTGAGTAGAAATTTCTTAAAGGCGAATCTAATACTACATTATTTAATCGTACTTTGACTTCAAAAGATTCTTAGTTTAGGTTGGATTCTCTCGGAATAAGACAAGTTATCGTTTTCTTGGTGCGAAAGAGAAATTTTATATATAATTGATATATACAATGAATATATATAATTGTATATCTAATTAATAAAATATAGAATTAATATAATATCTGGTTAGGAAGATGGAGCCATCATCAACATCATGAATGTATTATTATTAATATTATATAAATCCTAATATATTATAAGGAATATAATAATTAATTAGGTAAGAAAGTCCCTTGGAAAAGCTTTAATATGGTATAATTATAGATAAGATTAAATAATTGTCACATTGAATAAGTATTAAATTAAAGTAATTCTGTGAATTTATAATAAATCCAAATTTGAGGAGTTAATCCAAGCATTTAGTTAAAAAAAATTAATACTAGTATCAATATCCATAAATTATATATTAATTTTTATTAACAATAGAATAGTGTTGAATTGGAAGATAAATGGGTAAAACTGGAATGGAAGTTAAAAGAGTCCTAACTAATTTGTTTATTAGTTAAAGTTTAATAATTAATATTTAAAAAATTATAAAAGTAAAATAAATTAGATTGAGAAATATAATAAATAAATAGATAAATATTTTAAAATCCAAATTTAAAATATTATATTTAT
This sequence comes from Pinus tabuliformis, assembly GCA_031772625.1. Taxonomy (NCBI): domain Eukaryota; kingdom Viridiplantae; phylum Streptophyta; class Pinopsida; order Pinales; family Pinaceae; genus Pinus; species Pinus tabuliformis. The sequence continues at coordinate 763,047,895 of CM062814.1, read as the reverse complement.
GTAATGAAAATTGATTATATAGTGGGTAAATAGTTAAATGAATTATATAGTGGGCAAATAGTTAAATGAAAAGTTTAATGATAAAAATATATATAATATAAAAATAAAAATTTAATTTCTATTATTAAAAGAGTTTAATTTAGAATTAAAACGATTTTATAGAATGTATAAATTTAATTATAAAAAATAAAAATCTAAACAATTCAATAGAGAAGAAAGAAAATATTGAAAAATAAAGATGAAAGAATTAAAGAGAAATGAAATGAAACCAATAACATAATTAAAATATGAAAGTAAATAATAGAGATAATGGAAATAACTCATTATTACATATGGAGATATTTATTTATTTATTTGTTTATTTATGTGGGAGAAAAGTAAGAAAGTATTAAAAATAGATTAAGAATAAAGATATTATGGGTTATTAAAATTATGTAGATTTATATATGTTTTTATTAATACAATTATTAAAATATATATTTTTTAATAAATAATGTAAATTATATAATGAGATGTTGATTTTATGACCTTCGCAACATCAAAATAAATAAGATGTTTAGTATTTTCAGAGTGCTTTGTAATTGAATTTTGTATTTGATGTTTAGTATTTTTAGAGTGTTTTGTAATTTAGTATTGACATATTTTCTAAGCTTGGTTTTTGAATATGTTAAGATGATTTGGTTAACTAGAAATTTGATAAACAACTTAATAAGAGAGTGGGTTTAGCTTATGTTTTGACCCCTTTGAATAGTTGTTTGGGAATAATCTAATATTTAATAAATCTTTTGAGATTAGTGTTTGTTATAATATTAGAGATTAAGTTTGCAATGCCATGAATATAAATAATTGAATTTGAGTTTTAGTGAGAGGATCAAATAGAATAATTTTGGTTTTCTTTTTGAAGTGGAGAATATAATGAAAGATATTGTTTATTTGGGAAATATAATAGCCATTACTTTGGAGGATTTTAATAAGATTTATTCATTCTTTAAGCAGAGGTTGGGGGTTAGAAATTTGAATTGCTCAAGAAATAAGAACTTTAATAGAAGCATCTCTTGAACAAAGTGATGGTGAGATTTGGAGTGAAGGTTTTTGTCTATGCAAACTAGTGAGAAATTAAGAGGGAAGATAATTTTCTTGTTAGATTTCTATGGGAAATTGAATGATAAATTTTTTTAGAGATTTATTCTTGATAATCTAATCTAGGTAAATTCAATGTAACTTATGTTCTTAATGCACTATTTACATCAACTTTTTCTTCCTCGATATTTTCCTAACATCTTTGGCCTCTTACATAGGAGTGGCATATACTAGTAATACTTTTATATTATTTTTGTGGTTCAAGAAAGATAAAAGTCCAGGTCTAGATGGATGGACCATCGAATTCTACCTTGCCTTTTATGAAGATCTGGGGCAGGATCTGCTGAGGGTGGTTGAGGAAAGAAGATCTACTGGATCCATTTATCATGCTATCAACTCCACATTCATTGCCCTCATACCCAAATCGGATTCCCCGACATCCTTTGATGACTATCGTCCCATTTCTTTGTGTAACTGCCTATATAAGATCATCTCAAAGATCATTGCTAACAGGCTTAGACCTATCCTCTCCAGGTCCATTGCCCCGCAGCAATTTGCTTTTCTAGATTCCAGACAAATTCATGAGGCCATTGGACTTGCACAAGAAGCCCTTCACTCCATCTGGTCTAAGAATCTAAAAGCTATCCTCCTCAAAATTGACCTCTCCAAAGCTTTCGATCGTGTCAGCTGGCTCTATCTGAAAATGATTCTCATACACTTGGGGTTCCCACATGCTTATATCACTTGGATCATGGCTTGCATCACCTCTCCCTCTTTCAGTATCCTCATCAATGGCTCGGCCTCTACATTTTTCCACTCAGAAAGAGGTCTGCGACAGGGATGCCCCCTATCTCCCCTTCTCTTTCTCTTGGTCATGGAAGGCCTCAGTCGCCTCATGGAAGCTGCAAAGAGGAATGGAGACATTGGAGGTCTTGGCATATCAGATTTGTGCTACCTTACACATCTTCTATTTGTGGACGATGCCCTTATCCTACTTGATGGCAGTGTCAGAGATTCCCGGACCTTCTTGAAAATTTTGCAAAGATTCTCTGCAGCTACTGGTATGCTGCCAAATCAGACGAAATCCACCATCACCTGCGCTCGCACATCTGTTCAGGAGACTCGGACGGCCCTTCAGGCTTTTCCTTACTTGGTGCATTCTCTGGATAGAGGTCTCAAATACCTGGGTTTCAATCTGAAGCCCACCTGCCAGAGGATAGATGATTGGGTCTGGTTGGTGGCCAAAATGGAAAAGAGGCTTATGGGTTGGAGCCATAGATATCTCTCTAGGGCTGGCAGATTGGTGTTAATCAAATCCGTGCTAGAGGCCACCCCGGTCTTCTGGATGGCACTAGCATGGATTCCAAGGAACATCCTGGGGAGGCTGCAGCAGCTGTGCAATCGCTATCTATGGAATGGGAGCCAGGAGAAAAGAATTTTTGCTTGGATCAGCTGGAAGAAAATCTCTTTGCCCAAAAAATGGGGTGGCTGGGGACTCAAAGACCTCTCAGATTTCGCCAAAGCACTTGCTGCCAAGATGGGATGGACATTGCTCACTAGTCAAAATCTGTGGACTCATGTTACTTATCACAAATACATTTGGCCTCATAATATTTTGGATTGGGCTCGGCTACCAACATGGTCTTCGAAAGGTTGCTCTTCTGTATGGAAGGCCTTGATTGATTCCCTCCCTCTCATTCGGGACAACTTGGCTTGGCGCATAAATGATGGCATGACGGGCAGGATAGGTATGGACCCATGGAACAACAGCGGGGGCAGACATGTATTAAATCAAGAGCTTATCAATTACCTACAGTCCCGGGGGATTCGGCATTTTGCACAGATTGCCGATCCACAACGAACAGACATCCTTGCACAAGCTTGGAAATCTGCCCAATCTTTGGATCTCCCTATACAATGGCATCAGGAATGGGATCAATATACTATGGCTTTAACTGAATCTCACATTCGCATCAAACAAGGGCCCGATGAACTTATTTGGTGCCCAGCAGACCATGGTATATATGCACCAAAGCATGGTTACAGTGCTCTCATAACTCACAGAGCTCCGGAACAGATCCACCCGTGGTGGCATACCATTTGGAAGATCAAGGCCTCTCACCGATCAAAGCTTTTTTTCTGGTGTGCTCTCCATGGTATCGTTCCCACGGGAGAACAGCTGACCCACAGGGCCATTCACGGCCCCACTTGGTGCACCTTCTGCAAAAATGCGGCGGAACTCACAGACCACATCTTTCTTCTATGCCCGACTGTTCAAACCTTATGGAGAAATATTTGTCAGCATTTGGGAATTTCGGGACTTTGGAGCGGAACTGATTTACAGAGTGCTTGGGGTAGCTGGTCTCAAAACCACCCGGATTCAAAATCAATCAACCTCCCCCCTGTGGCCACCTGGTACATCTGGCTCGCCCGGAATAGGGCTATATTCGAGGATCGTCCGATTATGGGCAGCCGGATTGAAATTGATGTTATTGCTGCTTATCAGGCTCTACCAGATCCGCCACCTCACAGGCTCAGAACCATTCAGCCTATGCCCGAGATTGACAGATCCATCCCTTGGGCATTTTTCGACGGGGCAGCGAACCAAGCCGGGTGCGGTGGAGGATTTGTCCTTCACATAAACGATCAGCATAGATATCTTGCTAAACTGGGTTTAGGAAATGGATCAAACAATTTCGCTGAGCTCTCTGCATTACATAATCTCCTTCACTTTGCTTTATCACATCAGCACACACAGATCAATATATTTGGGGATTCGTTGGTGGTTGTAAACTGGATCAATAATGTCACTACATGCCACTCTCACACACTCAGCAATTTATTACATAACACTCTCACTCTCAAAGCTGCTTTTGAACATTTCACTTGTGTGCATATCTACAGAGAACACAATAGCGAGGCTGACAAACTTTCCAAAGAGGCCTCGACACTTCCCCGAGGCGATGGGCAAATAGTGGAGCAGAATGGGACAGAAGAACATCAGTTTTACCACCGACCATATATAGATCAGAGGCAACAGAGGGACAATAGTCCCAACAGCTGATCGAGAATGGAGATTTTTTGAAAATACTGCTGTTATAATTGTAGCACAGAATCTTTTTGTATGCGAATAGGCGATAGAGCCGAACAAAGAAATGTAATTAGCTCTTTTTGATACACACTGAAAATCACCTGATAGGGTGGATATTGTATGAACAAGACAGTAATGCCATGGCATCTGCTTATGTAATTTTCAAATATAAATGAAAGTTACTGATTTTCCCAGGGGAAAAAATACTTTTATATTTGGATGATATCTTATAGTGTATTGTATGAACTTGTTTGAGATTTATACTCTTCTTCCTAACTTCTTTTTTATTTAGTGAATTATCAATAATTATTAAGTAGATGGTAGGGATTTAATCTCCACGGAATATTCTAAAATATTTTTAGTAGTATATAGAGATCAAATATTAAAATTTATCTCCAAAATAGTTATGTTTTTTTAATCTTTTTAATTAAATTAATTAATTAAAAAAATATCATATAAATATGAGTTATAATTTTTTTAATATATAATATTAATAAACCATAATATAAACTCATATTATTATGACAAATTCTTATGTTTTCATAATAAAATGCAATGAAACTCTATCTTAAAAAATCTGGTATATAATATATGATTAAAAATTTATTTATATCAGTACGCTAGTTATATAATTTAACAATTTAAAATATAATAAAAAATACTGTAAATTAATTAAATATTTAATATGAGGACAGAAAAACGTGGAGGGGAGAGCAAGACGAAACCGAGGGCGGGAAGGGACGACGATGCTTAACATGGCACGGATATCGAAACTAAGTCTGCGTTCCACCTTCAAACTGAGGAAAATTGGAATCATTGTCGGCTAAAGAGGTATGGAATTCGGTAAAAACACAGATTGGAGATTGGGTTGAAAAGTCCTGAATTTGATGAGTTGTAGTAGTACTGCCCTTCCATGAAGTACTACCATCATAATTTCGCCCATCAGAACTTTTTTGCGTCTGACCAATTATCCCTGGATTCCCTTCGGGGTCGCAAAGCCATTACTGGATGATTCGCAACTCATCTCAAACTCTTCTCATGCAGAAGATGACAATATCCAAAGATTCCAACTAGTTTTATTTCTTATTACTCGCTTTTAACAATTTACTTTGTTTTATTTTAAGTTTACTTTGTTGGTTTACTTTCTTTGTTGGTTTACTTGTTTCCTCTTTATTATTAACAATTATATTAGAGTAGCAATTGCATTAAGCATTCTGGAGTTTTCTTTTATGGAAATCGTAGGTGGATATATTGGTTTTGAAAGATGAGTATTCTCTCATTAATAGAGTGGCAACAAATTCTTCATCTATTATGGAGATAATTACAATGATTCTTATGGAGAAGTTAAAGGGGCTAGTTTTCTCTTATGGAAATCGTAGGTGGATATATTGATTTTGAGATATGAGTATTTTCTCATTAATAGAGAGGCAACAAATCCTTCATCCATACGATAAAGGATCCATACAATAAGGGATGAATTTAGAAGTACCTAACAAAGAATGTTTACTTCAATATGAGAAAAACAATGCATCAAATAATTTTTTGGTTGATGAGAAGCTATATAACCTTAATATTAAGGAGGATGCTTCATTTACACAACATTTAAATGAATTTAATATAATTACTAACTTGCCTCTATCAAAATTGTTCTTGATGATGAAATTAAAGGTATGCTACTCCTCTCATACTTGATTTTTATGTGGCAGTCAATTTTTTCCATAATCTTTCATCTTGTTTTCTATTTTTACATAGTGAAAACAAGTAAGTCTTCCTATTCTACCTATAACTGATTTAGATTAGTCTCTTCATCTTGAAATCTCCTCTTGATCTTGGAATCCCCTAACTATTATGTCCAATTTTCTTCCATGATCAACTAAGGCTAGAGCTTCTCCTCCCTAGTTTTTCATTATGGATTCATGTTGCAACTCTTCATTCATTAAACAACTACTCATTCATCAAAATTGTAGTTTCCAAGTACTCATAGCTACTATCAAATTCTACCAACTATGTGGCATGGAATGCATGAGTAGGATGACTCTAATTTTTTTATCTACAATAATTTTGAATGCAAGCTCACTTGTAATTATATTAAAATTCATTTAAATTCATTGCAAATGAAGCACCCTCCTCCATATTCACTTTATATAGCTTCTTTATCGAGAAAACTTTGTTTAATGGTCATATTATTCTCATGCAAATCATGTATTTTTTCCATGTTATTTCAGTTGTTTTCTCACTAGCCATATTGAAGTTTATATTCTTTGTTAAGTATTGATAGGTTGAAGCAATGACCTTCCTATTTAGCATATTCAAGGCTTCATCTTTCATCCATGAGGTTTCTTCACCACTACATCAATCAACAAATTTGATCCTTTATCCTCTATGCATGAAAGCCACAATATCACAATGGCCAAAAAAACATCTTACAATAGATTCATCATAATTTTAAATAGCCTATAATAATATTATGGACAAAACCATAGATTTCTCATAAACCATTAATAATAAATTGATTATATAACGAAATAAAATTTACCCTAACTAACTCATTAACCAATTCAATTTGTACATTCAAAAGAGGCCCAATAAAAAGAAAAAGAAAAAAAAAGTTGAAAAATATTCCATCACCATGCTTAGAACAGATATATTCCCATTGGTTATGGTTGGCTTCTATAATCAACAAACATAGAACTTTAAAAATTTGAAAAATATTCCATCACCATGCTTAGAACAGATATATTCCCATTGGTTATGGTTTGGCTTCTATAATCAACAAACATAGAACTTTAAAGTGCTTTTGTAAAATAAGTAAGTATGATAAGGATGGAAACACTCTTTTGAAATGCTTTTTCCTCCGATTTTGAAAGTGTCTCTTTTTAGTTGTACGAGGGTTTGAAGATTCTTTTATATACAAATTTGAAGTAATAGAAGGTGATTGCACCTGAGATGACAGCATTATTGCACAAAAGAACATTTGTCCAAAATGATCTCAATTTCTTTGAAATGTCCCTCAGTATTTATATTTAGGTAGATACGTGCACGCAAGTATAGGTTATCCTTTGAATCCGATTTGTCTACATATTAACCAAATTGTCTACATATTACCCAATTTTATTATCTATCGCTTCAATGATTTCTGTATTCCATAGGTTGAGTGGGAAAGGGTAATCTCACCCAACCTGGACCAACAGATAAGAATCAAATCTTTTTTATCAAGAGACCAATGATTAATATAATTTCTTTTAAAATGTTTAGACTATAATCCACCATGGAAAAATAGATCTCTGATCTTCCTCGAAATGAAAATAGAAACCCTCACCATAAAAGTAAGAGTGGATGCCAACCTTTATTCTGGAAACCCATTGACTTTAAACCATGATTCTAGCAAATTCACAAAACTCAAAGCTCCCATAAACTTCCCTGTTAATAATTGATACTCATAAACTTCCCTATCAATATTTGATCCACAAATCTGAGGGGTTATCGCTTCGGTACTGCCTAATAGATGTTGACCTTAGAGAATCTCTCCAATTTCTCTATAAATTTGGATAAAGTGATTGGTGATATTGACCCTTTTACAAAGGAAACTACTGGTTCTAGAAAGGTGGCCTTTTCAGTTTCTAAGCTTGAACCACATGTCATTTGAGTAGCTATCAGGTCGGTGGTCAAACTTTCAAGCAGGGTCAAAATCTGATCAATAGCGTTTAGTCATTGGTGCTCAAAATTCTTGCATGCAAGGTGGTTCACAAAATCCATTGGGAAGAACTTAGAAATATGTTGATAAGGAACTGCACTTCCCAATCACCATGCTCACGCTGGCAAGGAGTTGCACTTCTCAATCACCATGCTCGTTGGTTCAAATTACAGGCATGGCGTGGGATAGGACTAGGAACCCTAGCCACGGAGGGAGAGGATGAGTCACACTATATTCTTTTTAAAATGGGATTGTATTCTAAGTTACAAAGTTTCAGTCCATCGCAATGTATTAAAAAAAAAAAAAAAAATCTTTCCATTATCTATTTATATTCTTTTTATTTACATTTTTATGGTTTATTTTGAATTTTTTTAATGATGTAAAAACTTATTATAACTCAATTATTTTTCTATTATAATTTATTATATTTTTCGAACTAATATTTGTTTATAATATTTTTTATTTCCAATTTTAAATTAATATACCCAACTCAACTCTTATAATATTGCAACATTAAAAATTTATATTCCAATTATTACTCTTTAATCTCAACATTAGTGTCGAAATCCAAACACGCAACCTCCCACTCTCAACGATGGCTTTCAATGTGCCCTAATGAAGTGATTGTATTTTATAATTTTTCAACATTCAATAATCTCTTTGAAGACACCGATATGCTCTATCACATGGTAGTTATTGTATTTTATATTTTTAAAATAGTTTTGTTATTGTATATGTTTATTTGTTAAGTTTAATTTTTATTTATTTTTAATCAGTTTTTATTATTCATAAATAAAACTTGTTAATTTTATTTTTTAAATTTCAATATAAAAGTTTGTCTTTTTAAGATTATCTTAATCTTGAAAAATATTAAACATTTTAAAAATTTATGTATAATTTATTTTTAAAACAAAATATATATCTATATATATATTATATATAAAAATAATATATTATTTAATTTAGATTTATAATATAAATATTTTTAATTTCTATGGGATTTTGGATAGACGATTATCTGGTAGGTATATTTTTTATATATATGTTATTGGTTCAATCCTCTCAGTGCCTTGTTAAGACACTCTTTCCTATCTAGTAGATACTCTTTCCTTAATGTACGTTATTAGTTTAATTCCCTTCCTTGATGTAACATTACCAAATCAATTCCTCAATCTAATCAAATTAACATATTAGACATAATAAAAATATAGTCCAACCAAACTTATATATAATTAATTTAAAATTTATTTTATTACTTAATATAATTATTTTTAAAATATAACATTATAATATTATTCACATTTTTAAATTTTGTATTAAATTTAAAATATTTTATAATATACCATATTTATAACCAATTAAAAATTTATCTTACATAATTATTTTTATAATATAAAATTATCCTACAATCCATTTAGAATTTGAACTTTATACTAAAATTAAATTAAAAATGAAATACTTAGATCATTTATATTAGTTCCCAACACATATCTTATTCACAAAGCTTTTTTGGGATCGAGCTGTATTCCCCCACTTTATTTACTTTCTACGATTTTGATCTCTATATTTTCACTTTTGTGCCTTTCTCTTATGATTGATAATGTTCACTAAAATACGTTCCAAAAATGTTAACTTTAAATGAACATTGTTTTATCATTTTTAATCATGGTTAGTATGTGAGTATGATGAAATTGACCATGAAAAATATATATTTGTTATTTTAATATTTATATTGATATATGTACAAATAAATAGAGGTAGGTAATTTAAAATTATATATATATATATATATATATATATTTATTTATTTTTATATAAATGAAATATTTTTCAAGAGGGAGAATAAATAATATTAATGTAAATGAGTAGAAAAAGTGATTTCAGAATTTATTAAGATTTTGATACTTATTTTCTATTTAATGATAGAAGTGAGTTACATAATGGGCTCTAGTTCTGTAATACCCTTGTGTTTATAGAAGTTTGGACTCTATATTTCTCAATTGATAAAGATGCTAGAATAACTTATTCTATATGAATTAAATTTGTAGACTCTATACATATTTCTAGCCCAAGTTTCAACATATTCCTACTTTTTTAGGTAATATTATCTACCTAGAATTAAAGAGGTTTTTCATCCCTAGGCCATAACCCCAAGTTTGTGTTAAGGTTAACATATCCTAAGGCCTCAATTTTTCCTTGGGTTGTATTCATATTATTTCAACACGATGTCCATTATGTCGACCTACCCAATACCTACATTAGCTATCAAATCCCTAACAATTACATTAATGACTTTTTGCTCATGCCACTACCCAACTTGCTCACTAATCACTTTACTCCCAAGGGCCTCTAAAAGACAATGCAGACAAAAGTGCATGGACATAAGTGTAAACAAAAAAAATATCTAATAATTCTCCATTATGTAAATCTTTGTTGGTGGCCACAACCTCGAACTAGTAGGCCTCGACTTCATAAAATCCAATCCTCAAGGTCTTAAACCAAGTGGCTTATCACAATCCACAACACCTATCTTGTCATAGCTTATGGTGCCTAGCCTTAGGAATAACTGACTTATTTCATCTTAGTTGAATAGTAGGGTTAGGTGCTTTCACATTTTCCCCTCTAAATCTCCATACTAACATTTCTTCATTAGTGTAAATGGTGTGAAAAGTCAAAAGAAAATAATTATTGGTAACTTATTTAATGGTGTTATATATTTGAGTGTGCTCGATGAGGTAGTGAGGTGGAGATGGAGGATGGGCTAGGTTTAGATACAAGTGACTTCATGGAATATTTGGGGCTTAAACAACCATTGAAGAGCATACACTATCCACCAATTGTTGACTTCCTTCAATGGGATAGATGTACTATATTTGTAAGAAATCAAATTCATAGGATTTATCTTGCATATGGCCTTGTCTAACTATGAGCTAAGTATTTTCTTCTAATCATAATGGAAAATGTGGGTTTCTATTTTGGTCTCTCCTAAATTTGTTGATGTGATTGTGACTAGGGTGTTGATCCTTCCCAACATCTTGTCTAGATTATGTCTAATTTGGATGGCCATCTCCATAGGTTTCCCAATCCATATGCCTTAAATAACTATAAATAAAGTGAAAAATTCTACCTCTCATTAGCCAAGGATCTTCTTGACCTATTATGAATTCTATGCGTAGGTTTTAATATGGTGGAATAATTTGAATATAAAGAGGGAGTTTTGATGTTTCTTCTTCCTTCTAGTGTGAAATAATTCTAGATGGGTTTCAAATCTCATCTGAGGTCATATGATCACAATTTCAATAGTTGATATGAATTTGAGGAAACTTGGCTTACTTGGACCAACTTTTGCAAATGCATTATTATTGTCAGCATAGAACCCTTTTATTTAAGCATAATTATTTATATTTTTTTGCAAATGTTGGATTATTGAAGCACATAGTTTCCATGCCTATGCTTTCTAACCATCCACCATTTTGGTTCTTTCCTTATTGGATATATAAAAAGTGTAACTACCAAGAATTCGTTATATGATTAACATATCTCGTATCTAAGTCTCGAATAGGGAACATTTTAAGGATGGAAAATTAGATTCAAGTTTAAAAACATTGGCGAATATCAGTAGCCCCTAATATGTAAACTATAAAATGTTTATTGATGTATTTATAAAATTATTCAAATTTATGATGATTTTATAGATACTATCTATATAATGCTGGCGATTTTTAAGGTAAAATAATTTTATATTGTAAAATTTGGGTGAATCATTTTTATAAAAAATGGGAATCGGCAAACCTTTTTTTTGGAAAAATTATGGAAAATTAGCCCACCTACAACTATTAACCAAAAATTTTTCCATGGTCTCGACTTCCTTGCACATATTTTTATTGCACATAACTTGGTCCCTCAAACATGTGGAGACAAACATTAGATCCTTGGCGAGAATATTCCATTTCATGTTTGTTTCCCTATCTTAAGGCTTACATTGTTAAATATCTAGATTTTAAAGGCAATGTTACAAGACCATTTGAGAGGAACTAGAAGGGATATAAAATGAGCTTCTTTGGTCCCCTTTTGATGAATATAATGAATCTGTTGATGAATTTTATTTATTTTTTGGATGATTTCCACCAAGCTAAAGGTACTCATTTTTATGTATGGATCTATTGGATCAACACAATTGCATTGCCCATTAATGAATTATTCAAAGATTTATCCTTCAAACAGGTGACTAAACACATTTTAACACTCAAAATGACCCATGGTAATATCACCAACACTAAGTTCAGTGAATCCAAGTTTGTTGAGCATTATAGAATGGTATTTCAAGCTAAAACTGTGTCAAAACCCTACTAAAGAGAGATGGATATCAATATATAAGTGCCTATAACTTATGCCCTACAAAGTATGAGAAGGTTAAAAACAATATTGTGATGTGGCATTGTCGCTAATGAGCTTAAATCCACCCTACATGAAATAGTATATGACAAGGCCTTAAGATTAGATAAGTTTCTATGTGAATGTTACAAAGTTGCTTAGGCATTTGTGGGGATAGACTAATTAAAAGTATACTAGGAAGTTTCTATATTACAGTCCTTGTGAACCACTTTATATTAATATCTCATCAAATTCATCTCCAAAACAGTGACATAGAGCTCATTACTAGTGGGAGACACATTATCTAAATCTTGTTTGACAAGTAAGACAAAATTCTAGCCAAGGCATTGGCTTTGAGGGTCAAGCATAGGTATCAAATATCATTTAGTTGGAACAAATGGGATTTATTAAAGGACGTTACATCCTAGAAAACATCATTGTTGAGTGGGAGGCTATGGAGTTGGGATACATCGTTTATCCTTGATAGACTATTTATCAAATTTGACTATAAGAAAAAATGTGATGGGTTGGAGTGGAATTTTATTATTCCCATATTGAAACAACTTGGCTTTCAACCTTAATTTATGTGCAAATTGGAAACTCTTTTTTTCCGATGCTTCAACTTGTCTCTTTATGAGTCATGGAAAATCTAAAGAAACTAGCCTATTTTGTTGTATTAAGCACGGTGTTCATTTGTCTCCAATCCTCTGTGTTATTTGTTGAATCTATATATTATCTAATAAAGCATAAATTTAGTATGGAGATCATTTATGGGATTCCTCGCTAAGAGCCTAACATTCACTAGCTAGTTAATCAACACTCTATTAATGATTTATTTGTGACCATGCCTAAAATATCAAACCTCCTAGGTCAACAATGTGGATTCTCCATGCACCTTTTTCTTACCTTCAAGGTTGAATATTCAATGGGTTGGACATAATTCTAGTATCAATGAAAAATTAGAGATCATTACCTATTTTCTCTTTGATTAAACTTGAAACTACATTGAATAGGGGAAAATACCCAAGTCCTTAGGAGCCTTCTTTTCCTTTAAAGCCCGTCTTAAGGATTTGTGGGAACTTGAAGTCCAACAAGTTGAAAAAAATTGAGAAATATTACAAGGCAATTGGAATTGATTTCCAAATTCCAAAGCTACACCAAAATCCTAAGTGCCACCCATGTATATTACTCCTATTATTAGGTACCTTTCATTGAAAATTATTCCAATTTGGAAAAATCCATTCACTTATTTCTTTGGGTTTAGATAGATCAAAGTAAGGATTTTCATTGCATTACTTGGGAGTTGTATTATAGTCTAAGTGAGTATGGTATCCTAGACATTATTAAAACTTGGTTTCAATCCTATTAATCCTTATGTGCCAAATGGATCATTATATATATTGATGGTAAAGTGGCTTGTAAGGTTCTTCTTAGATTTCAAGATAGCCAATGGTGCTCCTATGGTAAAGTTTCCTTGTAGGAAATTCCTTTGGAAACGTTACTAGTCACTCTTACTTTAGTCAAAATTTAAGGTACTTTTGTGGTTCTTACTAACTTACTAGTCAAAATTTAAAGAGGCCATCAAGTCCTTACTAACTTGGAAGGAATCCATATTAAAATGGGCCTTTCATGAAAATTCTAATGTATATGGTAGTGAATGATAGTGGTTGTTCATGCTCAAATTTCAATTCCCTAGATAAGATTGGAACTCCTGTTCCACCTATCCAACTCATATAATATTGATGTGCATCACATGCAATGTTTGAATACTAACCATTAGGATTTAAAGCTTGGATTCCCTATGCTAAGATCTTGGTGGTGAGATTGGAATTGGGGCAGGGGCATGCCTTTAATGGAATATAAATCATCCACACACTTACAAGTGACTCTATTCAATTCCATTCCCAAAGGGTTGAATAAATATGATTTTGATATTTAAGTATAAATAAAGAAACCTAGGTTTATATCCTTTACAGTGTCTAGAAGCCTATGTTATAACCTAAAAATAATTCCTTACCTACCTCATGTCTTACTACTTCATTATATATTATTTAATCTTGACACATTTGTTTTGGTTCCGCCCACGAGTAAAAATTACATGGGTATATGTAGAGTGCCTTTATGAACAATACCCACCTACCTCTTTATCTTAATGGGCTACCTTGTCACCAACTAACTTGGGCTCTAGATTTCCATTCTTTTTAGTGCCTTGTTACAGTTGGAGTTTTATTTTAGTTGTGGAAAAGGAGGAATGCTGATATATTTAAATGTTCTATCACATTATACTTCTTTGGTTTTATGATAGTTTAAACAATTTCAACTTAACCTTTCATATTATGGTGTAATCACATAATGCACTTGGAAATGGAGAAACTACATCTTTTGGACTATTGGCACGGGTCCCTTCACATCATGAGCCATGTGCATCCTAGCCTAAAGCTTACACCTGATCATGCCCTTTCCCAACCTACCTCTTTATGTTATTCAAAGGGAAAACCTTAGCATTGGTCTACTAGGTAGGTATAAGAGATTATGAGTGCATGCATTTCCTTTCCATTAGCTTATCTCAACCTATGAAAAAGCCTTTCCAACCATGGATTTTTCAGTTTTAGAGGGGCATAAACCTATAAAAGTTACTAAATGGTGGGACATTTTATAACCCATGGAGGTTAGTATGTTAATTACTAGATGGGCCCAACTTGGATGATCATGACTAGTCATGGACTATCTACCTTCCCCTCCCACGATAAGTGGCTAGGGTTATGCTTAATGTTGTTATCTTATGATACTATGCTTTTTTTCTTGTAGAGGTTGAGTACCTTTTCACTCTATAGGTGTTTTCACACAAGCTAACTCTTTTTTTAACTCTAAAACTTGTGTCTTTGCTCTTTCTAATCCACATTCATGACATATTTTGCTTCACTAGAGGTCGCTCATGTAGCCCACTATTTTATTTTTATTTTTATTTTTCTTTATACATATTGATTTCATTAATAGTCAAGAAGTTATCTTTTAAGATAACTATAAATATATTATTAGGATTAGAGAATAAGAGGATGATGCTATAAATTATAAAAGTAAGGGATATTTTGTAGATGTTTTACTAAATGAACTTCAACTAGATTGAATACTACTTCCCCTTTCAATACCATGTTCATTTTCCTTCTCCACATGGAAAACCTTTATCCACTAAAGATACGTATTGCTTTAAAAAAATATTTGCTATGATCTCCATAGTAACCATCACAATAATTACCAAGTTACAAGGAATTATTTCCTCTAACTTAAACTCTCCATTGCACAAAAAAATTAAAAAAAATACAATAGTATGTGGACAAAATGTATCCTTTAAAAACATATCATGACTATGATAACATGCTAAAATTCCCACAAAAGTTTGAAATATGGTAACAGTTTATGTATTCGAGAACCCATAAATGAAGACATAAAAGAAGATGCACTCAAACTCCAAATTTAGCTAGATGTACACTTCCACATAATCAAGAATTAAATCAAAATAAATCCATTTTAAATTTGGAGTTATAAGTATTGGGAGCTATCAAATTTGTTAATGTATGATTTTTGTTTTAAATTTTAATGAATTAATACATGGCATTGAAAGTTGATACATTACAAATTTGTATTTTTCTTGATAAATTTAATTTAAACATAAATATTTAATAATTTTATATGTTTAAGTGGATTTAATGGTGAAGAATACCTTTTCCTTGTAAGAGTAAGAGGTTACAATTTGAAATCTAAAGTGGTAGAGTACGTACACCTCCTTAATATTAAAAGTCAAATTGTTGTGAAGATGGACCCTTATCCAATAAACAAGGGGGTCCCTTACATCAATTTGGTATTTTCCTTAACAATGACTTTAAAGTATATATAACAAATTATATATATAATTAACAAATTTCTTTTACTAAAATAATATAAAATAATTATAGCCCAAAGGGATTGGATCCAATGATGGAAAGAAAGGAGTTTTTTCACTGTTGGGCAAGGTTCAATTCCCATGAGGGGTTAATTTGAAGTCATGGTGGCACCTTGAGATAGTGGTCAATGTGTGTTTGCATCCGAAGAGATATGAAGTCTTTGTGAAGGTTCAAATCCCCCATTATTTACCATGGGAGCATATATGAGTTCGCAATGAGTTTATACTGGTAGTAGTTGGAATCGACCTTATCTCATGCGAGTATGAGCCCAACTTAGAGGTTATAATGGTAGTGATCAAAATCGGCCCTGTGTCATATGAGTACGAGCTCATCCTAAGGGTTATAGTGGTAGCATGATATAAAGTCTCTGAGAAGGTTCAAATCCCATGTGATTTGCAGCCGGAGTGTGCATGGGTTCACCTAGAGGTTACAGTGGTAGAGGTCGGAATCGACCTTCTGTCATGCAAGGATGAACCCAACGTAGAGGTTAAAGGGTTAAGTGGTAGCATGATATAAAGTCTCTGAGAAGGTTCAAATCCCCTGTGATTTGCAGCCGGAGTGTGCATGGGTTCACCTAGAGGTTACAGTGGTAGAGGTCGGAATCGACTTTCTGTCATGCAAGGATGAACCCAACCTAGAGGTTAAAGGGTTATAGTGGTAGCATGATATAAAGTCTCTAAGAAGGTTCAAATCCCCTGTGATTTGCAGCCGGAGTGTGCATGGGTTCACCTAGAGGTTACAGTGGTAGCGGTCAGAATCGACTTTTTGTCATGCAGGGATGAACACAACCTAGAAGTTATAGCGGTAACTGTCAAAATCGACAGCATGTCATGCGAGTACTACTTGGCCTAGAGGTTATAGTGGTAGCAGTTGAACTCAACCCCATGTCACGTGAGTATTGGCCCGGCTTAGAGGTTATAGTGGTAGCAGTCAAAATCAACCTCATGTTACAAGAGTACAAGCTTGACCTAGAAGTAATAGTGGTAGTGATTGGAATCAATCCTTATCATGTAAATACGATTCAGTGCAATTACCAATTCCTCTAATTACAATATATATAATTATTTAAAATAATTAATACATTATTGGATAAATTTACGGTTTTAAATAATAAAAATATATTATATTTTGTTATGAGAAATGAAGAGAAGAAAACAAATAAAGTACCGAATAATTTGAAACTTGATTCCGTCTACCTCCACAACATTATAAAATTCCAAGGATGATTTTATTGGTTGGGTTTTTATGAAATTACTATTTAAAAAAAGACTAGATTTGACAAATGCATGATTCTCTTAAAAAGTTACCGAAGTTTGGTTTAGTTTCATTATTCAAAATTACGGAACTACCTAAATCAAATTTGGGCCGGGCTGTTTTTCTGACCGAAGATTTAACAGAACCGGTTTTTTGACATGAGGTGGAGCTTAAAGTTCAAGATTCGGAGAGTTCGAGCCGTGTTAACTTGGAAGTGACAAGATTCTATACGAAGAAGTTGATGACTCGGAGATCAAAAGAGAATCTGTATCATTAGAGATTTTGGAAATAGTTTCAGAAACCAACAGCAGGCATCGGCTTAAGGGTACATCTTCCAATAGTTTCAGAACCTAACAGCAGCCATGGGCTTAAGGGTAAATCTGAAGTATCTCTATTGGGATTAAATCACAAATGTAGCTGGACTCTTATTGATTTTACCCTGCCCTTCTCTAATGTTAAAAAAGACAGCAAAGATTAGAACATATAAATAATAATAAATAAATAAAATCAAAATCCCTGTGAGATATCTGAGACTGTGGAACATTTAAACCTAATTCATGACTTCATGAACAAGGATTTCACTCACTGTAAAAATGTTAGGCAGTCTGAAGTGGCTTTAATCTCATGAACAATTTCTTGTAAAGCTTAATCCATATTATATTTAATCTCATGAACAATTACTTATAAACCTTAACCCATATTATAGTTTTGGATAGATGATAAGGTAGAGAGTGACATACTTGAGATCAGCATAGCAGGCCTGCCATGAATACTGTGGGCAGATATTTCTCTGGGTTTTCTTTGGCATAATGTTCGTTTGTGACAAGAGGTTGTATTATTATCAAAAACATATTAATGTATCCATGTAGCTGGATAGGTCTATATGGGTTTATATCAGGCGCATTTTTGGCTTTAATATTCATATATTTGGGTAGATATATAGGACATATTTATATGTTTGGATAGATATATAGAACATATTCAGATGTTGGTGTTAGTTGTTGGATTAACTCTTACTTGTCATGCGAGAAAGCAAGTTAGAGATGAATGGTTGGGATGAACTATTATCTATTTCGTTAAAACAGAATAACTGAGTTTGATATAATTGTTACCATAGTTTATAGTTGCTTTTTAACAGTTGCATTGGGTTAAAATAGAATAATTAGGGTTGGCATAATTGTTACTATTATTTATGGTCATATTGCTAAGTTGATAGCAGATTTTGAGATTCCGACGATGAGATGAAAAGAAAAGTTATCAGAGATATTTTTGGAATGGGATGAAATGAAAAGAAAAATCATCAGATTTTGAGATATTTTTAGAATATGTAATTAACATAAAAATACTTTCATTATATAAAATAATAATTATACACTAACTATAAAATAAGAAATAGTATAATTTAAAAAAATTCCCCTTATATGGTTCTAATGAATCTCCTGAATTTATAGTTTCTATATTTCTTATTTTTTTTCTTCACATCTATTTGTATGTGTATTTGTTTCAAACTATTTACTAGTTACATGTGTATTTGTTTCATCTATTTGTATGTGTATTTGTTTCAAACTATTTACTAGTTACATGTGTATTTGTTTCCAGCTATTTACTAGATATATGAGGGCGGTAATATTAACAGAGCATCTTTATGTTGATTGCAGATTATAAGGTAGGTGTATTACAGGTTAGCAGTCATATTGATTTCAGTTACAGGCTCGTAACCATATTAACATTAACACATTGATATGTTCGTACTAGTACAAAATGGCAGCCATATTAACATATTTTCAGAAACATTGGTCATCTTCCTTGCATATGTTTCTGCTGAATGTGAATGATAGATTTGAGTTCAGAACATAAAACGCACCAGAAGCATTTTGGAGACGTTACTGGCCCCGAAAACCTTGTGGACGGAAGCAAACTTCTGAGGTTCGTGGGGTGAGAAATACGGCGAGAACGGGCACTCCTGAGCGCACCGGCGACGAAGCAGCTTACAAGCAGCACATGGCGTTGATGTATTGGAAGAGCTTTGCGCTCCCATCATGGTTCGCCGGACTCTCTCGCTCTCGCTCCGTTTCAATTTCCTGTTAACGGAATTGAACCCTTCACCTTTCTCCCTGAAATTCATTGCAAAAAATCATATTGAAGCATAACAAACAAAAAAATCTATTGATTCATTTTATGAAGCATAACAAACAATCTATTGATTCATTTCCTGAAGCATAACAAACAATCTATTGATTCATCTCGAAATTGCTAGCTATGAAAACTTATGTTTGGATTAAAAAAAAAAAACCCTCCGTGGATTAGTAAGAACTCTGGCCAAATACCCAATACTATTGGCCAAAACTATTGAATATCTTCACATGAAAATATTATTATTAGGTGAAATCTCCTACAAAGGCATACCTTTCTTTGGACATTCGGGTCACTCCTGAAAGAGCCCTGAAGGAAATTTTCCCTGATCCTGTCAGCACAAACATGTTACCACCGTTTCGATAATCAGTACGATTGATCATGAATTGAGCTATTACAATCTAAAAATATGCAAAGAATGATTAATCTTCTTGAAAATGAAGGCATTTCAGAGGGGCTTGTAGCCGACTTATGGATCATTAATCTCTCAACCCTAAACTAAATGCTACATTAACTTCCGTCCACAGGCAAGCGAGTTTCCTTAATGGTACCCGCGTTTGAGCATGTTGTATGCACCAGTCCTTCATTAGTACAGAAAGTCTAGGACCCCAAAGAACTGTGTTAAGCCTTGATGTTGTTCGAGCATGTTGTATGCACCAATGCTTCATTAGTACTGAAAGTCTAGGACCCCAAAGAACTGTGTTAAGCCTTGATGTTGTTCTTTCATGGCAACCTGTAACTACCACCATAAATTCTGTGTACCCTATTGACATTCATCTTTTTTGTCATAAAATAAATAAGATACTTAAATTATTTTTATTATTGGTTTGAATCATGAAATTTAAATTAATAATTTATTATAAAAATAATTTTAACAGTGCACTCATTCATCATCAATTCAAAACTCTATGACAACCACAATATCCATCAAATTCAGTCTCTGAATCCATCAAATTCAGTCTCTGAAACACTTTCTTAAAAGGGACAAAATAGAAACCCTTTCTCAAAAGGGGCAGAAGTGAAACTAATTCCTGATGATCACAGTCATCCTAGAGAATAGCAAGTAATCAGTAAAAGGAGTGAAAACAGATTTATGAGAAGCCCAGCAGCATTAATCAGTGAATGCTATTCGATTTTAGGGTTTGCTAGATAATATGGCTAACCCGCCATAGGATTTTGAGAAATAATTTTGGGATATTTGTGGAATCTGCATAAAGATATTCAACTCATTAAAACAGATTTCTACAATAATCATCATATAAATTTATTTATCTTTCTAAATGGGATTAAAGTTCTGCCGGGTACTGGTAGCTTCTTTTTCGGATTAAACCAATACGACTGATCTGTAAAAAGGGCGAGATCGCATTTCTGTATTATCAGATTGCGAATTGAGAAGATTTTATAATATAGAAGCAATTTCAAGATGTTCAGAGCTCTGGCAAAACCAAGCATACTAATTCTTGAACTGTGATTTTCATTAAGCCTGTGTATAAATCGGAAGGTCCTTTTAAGACTGTGAAGATCAGGGGGGCTTTTTTTGGTTCCACCGATAAAAATGGAGAAAAGAAGGGAAGGCATGCACCTCGATGGACGCCTGCTCCTGCATCGGACAAGCTTGCTTAGCGCATCTGTTCCACAATTTTCTCGGTTTTGGTGAGATCTGGTGAGTGCTCTTTCCTATCTGCCCACGTCTGTAGTGAGATTTGACTCTTAATAAGACGTGTTAGGTGCTATTCTAGTCCTGATTTATTTGTGCAAACCTACTCTGGGATTGTGCTGGGCTACACGCTGCTGCAACCGCGCCTAAATCTCAGGCCTTCAAAAACAAAAAAAAACAAATAAAAAAGCTTTGGGAATTGAACAAAACCTTCGTAATTGAGAAACTTTGGGGGAGATAGCCGATGAATGCGTCAACGCCCCGTGGAGAAACGGTTTGAAGTTCTTGATTTTCAAGAAAAGAGAATAGGAATCCAGGTTGGTTCCGGACTGTGCATATGTGTGAGTTGAGCATAATAAATAAAAGTTTGTATATGACGTGTTTGTGACATTGTTTTTTCAAAGGGTCCCACTGGGCACTTGCCCTGGAAGTTGGAAAGTCTAATATTTATATTGAAAAATGGAGATAGGGATCGAGACTCGTGAGGTGCTAATTGCCCACCAGTTCCATAAACCTGGACAGGAGAGCACACAGAAATCGAGTAATGGTGAGCAATTAAGAAAGGAAATATACCCATTTTCAAACGAATCTTATTACTAAATTATGGAAATCTAGACTGTACAGAAATGAGACAGTTGACTCTCAAGAACCTAACCTCATGGCAGTAGTCTAATTAATTAATTAATTAATTTTCTCTGGGAGGAACACGTCATGTGGATGAGGAAGTGCTAATGTGAATGGGATAAACCATTACGTTTGAAAAACCAGTTACTATTTCCAAATTTAATAAAGAATATTAAAAATGGTGCATTCTAATTAATTTCATTTTTATAATTATTGTGATTTTTTTGGTTTAAAATGTATTTTATAATGCATAAATAGATTTATCATTCTAAAATTTTTTGCCTACTTAAAATTTCTAAATTTAATATCTTAAAAAATTCATCAAATTTTGTAAAAATAAATATTAAAAAAAATGTTAGAAAAAATGATATATCATATATGGAGTCATCTACTTAGGGGGAGGAATTGCCCGGACGGCCAAAAGTGGTGGGAATCTAAGTAAAATGTTTTCAAGTTTTTTTGTAAAAGCAGTGTTTGAATCATGTTTTTGATGGTGGAAATGGATTCAACATCATCTATATAGGTCCAAATAAAAATTTTAACCATAATTCTTTTTTTCTATATTTAGATATATAGGAAGTTGATATCAACATAAATTAATTAATATAGATCTTCAAATAGTTTATTTAGATATCTTGTTGAAATATTTTTGAAAAGTATAAGATTTGAACATCTGATTCACACATTTTCTTACTAATAATTATTTTACAGCATATTCATTTTTTTTAAATTATAGCTAACATTATTTTCTATTTAAAACATATTTTTTTTATTTTTTATTTTTATTTTAAACCGGCACGAACAGAGTGACAAACTTACACATCTCCTGCTACTGGTTTGCAAAATGTGCTTTTGCACTCAATAAGTCTCTCAACTCAATTACTTAAACTACAAGTTTTAAAATTATTAAAATAAATAAATAAAACATTTTTTTTTACGAGAAAGGCGATATGAGATTTTGCAATTTTTTATGCTGTAAGTACACATTTAAACAATTTTTTTTTTTTTTTTTTTTGCATCTTGTGCAGTTACAAGAAAACCTTTGGGAATTAATAAGGTATATTTGTGCAGTTACAAGAAAACCTATTACTATTACTTTATCCATGAAAACTCTGACATCAAAATTTGGTTTACACTTCCGAATAATCAAATTTCGAATATTTCGAAAAAATAACAAAATATATATCGACGTTAGAATAATCAATTTTTCAAAATCCAGAGCACATAACAAATTCAAAGCCAAAAATTTCCCTCTGAAAACATTAGATTCATATGAAAAGTTGTATTATAAAAATAGAGCAGATTCATCTGAATAGCTATGAGTTATTATTAACTCACACTTTAAAAATAGCAGAATATAAACAACTGGGCTGTGGACTTTGCAATGCTAGGGTCTCCGAATTTCAATAATAATAATATATAAATATATTATAGCTCATCATCCAAAGACTGTGCACTCCTTTGACATAAATCTAGCTCGCTGCACGCCTCTCGTTGGAAGAAGCATTTATTACGTGTACGTTGTTTGTGTTTTCACGCATTTCTGATGTTCAGAGGTTTAGCTTTTTAAAATGGTTTTATCATGACCCGGGAATCTCTTTCCTCTTTTCTTCCCTGGTACCTGGTAAACCCTAGGTGCTCATCCACCGAATGCATGGGAAAGCTAAAAGCCAACGAACCATTCATTATTAAACACAATAAATAACATTTTCATTGTAATTTGATTTAAATTATCATAATGTTAGGGTTACACCTCGATATTTTTTTTGTGGGGGCAAATCATGGTATTTGTGACTGCAATTTTTCTTTTCCTTTTCCAATTGATATGAATGCTTTATCAAATTTGGATTACTTTTTATACTGAGGGAGATTTTGTAATATTTTTTTAATTTTTTTTAGAATAAGGAGTCTTATTTTATTATTATTATTATTTATTTTAAAGTAATGACCAAGTCAGATATCAAATTAGTATATAAGATTTTTTTGTTTGTGGGACAAGGAATTCACCTTGCCCAATTAAATCTACAAAAATATACATATTATATCTCTAATCTTGAACATGTAATCTCTTAGAAAAAACACATATCTAAAAAATTTCATACAAAATATTTCCGCAAACCATTACAATTAGTTTACCTCAAAAAGTTTGAGACACAAAATCTGAGCATATTTTTACAGTTACTTTCTTTAAGGGAACATGAAATCAAAAAATGAAGTTCATTATTTTAGGCTGCGCAAACAAATTAGAAATAAAAAATGTGTACATTGTTTTATGTTTAAAAAATGAATAAAGTGAGTTAATTATTTTTTTCAAAAAAATTCCATCATCAGCTTATTTTTCTTCTTCAAGGGTTTTATAAGACTTGATAAAATAAATCTTTGCTATTATTAAAATTATGATGTAAATAATAGAACCATTAAAACCAAAATAATTAATTTATATAAGCAAAAAAATCTCCTTCAGTGGATTTAAGATTTTTTTATTTTCATTTTACTTTTCCAATACTTGAATGATTCACGATGTCCACAAGAGAAATCTCAATTTAACGTCCATTGTATTGCACAATTGCAAAAGTTTAACAATGTTTCCATTTACAGTAAACTTACATTTATATGTTTGATAATGTTTTAAAATATCCACAAATTTAGCAAGTTATTCACATCTTCATGATGAATAAAAAATTTATACCTTACTTGCTGCTTAGGTCTTCCTTCCTCCGCTTTTTTATAATGCATTCCTTGAAAAAATTTTGAACCTGATTTTTGAAATTATGAAGATCACCTTGAAATCGTGGAACAGATTACAGATTCCTTCTTGCTGCACCTCCCTCGTTCTTCCTGTGCGCTGCCATTTAAAGGTAAAACAAAGAAGAAAAAGGAGTGATGGCATTCTTTATATGGAAGGAATCAGGTTTTGGAGTTAGACAGCAGAAAATTGATGACCTTTTTCTGATGTGTAAAGCGGTTTCAGTAGCCTTATCTTCAGCGATGCGGCCGACGTCGCATCTTGATTCTCTTTTTCCAAAGTCCACATACAATGAAAAAAATCATTGAGATGGTAATGGGATAGCAACGATAAGTCCAGTCCAACATATATACAGTGGTTGCATCTATCACGCCAGTGATATATACAGTCATGATATATACACTCTTTCTTCCTACCCTGGATTTAATTCGTCCATTTAAACCCGTCCCAATCTCTGTTGATAAAGCGTACGTTGAATTTTTTTTGCTGTGTAGGTATCTGGGATTTTGTTGGTGTACCGGAACAGATTTTCTGTGTGACAGGTTCATATCGGCTCCTTCAAAAGGTTTGGGCAATTCTGCGACGGGGACAGTGTTCGGATAGACTGGTAACTTTGGAAATTGCTACCGAGTTTGAAAGTATCACGTGATCGATATCACTATTTTCAAGTCCCCATCGTATGTGAATCTCAAGCACTGCATTTTCTCATCCGAATGTCAATAGTTGCCAAACTTAACCTTTGGTCATATGGTTGATGAGTATGCAATATCCACGCAAGTGTTAACAACAATTGTGATCGTCTCTGGTCACGAATGGGGTCAATATTTCAAACATTATTTGATCCCCTGACGGGGTCAATATTGGGGATCTCTATCCCCTAGTGGATTCACATGACAGTTTATTCACATTGTTTTATTATTTCATCGGAATTTCAGGCTTGATTTTGCTTTCCTCTCTGGAATTCTGCAAATTGCATGCAAAAAAATATTAATATATTTATCCTATTGGATTTATTTTTGAGCTATAATGATAAATTATCATGATTATCGATAAATTAGATTCAAAATTTAAAAGTAAATAAATCATAATGTAAATTTACTTATCTATAATAAATATTAAGATACTTATTTTATGATATTTTTTTATATTATTATTTTCATGATACTTATGGTTAGTTTGATCTAGTGTATTTGAACTTTAAATTTTATGATTTACAGAATAGGATAATTGTTAATTGAACTTTTCTTTTTCAGTAAATTAGTATTATAATAAATTAGTATTATAATAAGGAATAAAAATTTAATTATAAGGAATAAAAATTTAATTATACTTATTTGTATGACAATTGTTTTAATTAAATATTTTATAAAAGTCAAATCTCTATTATTCAAAATTATATAAATTAAATGGTCAGAAAACGCCCATATAAATTAAATGGTCAAAAAACACCAATAGGTATTAAAACACTTATTTTACGAGCTATATAAAATTTAAATAAATTATTTTGGGTATTAAGTTTTAATTTAAAAGATGTTATAAAATTAAATTTAAATAATATTTTTATAAAATATTTTGATTTTGAAATGAGTTGGCCTAAATTATTGGGTTATCTAATAGACTTTTTTTTAGATTTTTTATTTTTTAATATAGTTCTATATTTGAAAATTCAATTTAAAACCACATAAAAAAAATTATCAACCAATTAAAAAAACGACATATATATATATATATATATATATATATATATATTATAAATATTTAATTTAATATTTTTTTCAAAACTTTATAAAATGTTTTTAAAAATTTCAAAACTAATTGAAAATAAAAATAAAGAACAATATAATAGCTTCAAAACTAATTGAAAATAAAAATAAAGAACAATATAATAGCTTCAAACCAAAATAATATTACTATTATTACTATTTTGATGAATTTAACCAAAATAATGTTAAGCTACAAAGAACAATATAACCTGTGACACCTTTAAACCAAAATATAACTAGCTACACATATAATGCCTTCAAACCAAAATAATGTTACCTTCTTATTATTATTTTTATTAATTTAATCAAATTAATGTTAAGTTCTTATTATTATTTTTATTAATTTAATCAAATTAATGTTAAGTTCTTATTATTATTTTTCGGAGTTGTTTTTACTGTGATTTTTTGGAATTTTTGATGGAAAAAATTGACGTGAAATCTTGATTTGTATTATTTAAACTGGTTTTTTGACTGTATATGAATTCAACACCCTGAAAACCCTCGAGCTCTTTGATTGTGCAGGGATTACCTGTAATGTACCTTGGTAACCTCGCA
Organism: Pinus tabuliformis; assembly: GCA_031772625.1. NCBI lineage: Eukaryota > Viridiplantae > Streptophyta > Pinopsida > Pinales > Pinaceae > Pinus > Pinus tabuliformis. Next base: position 763,020,983 of record CM062814.1, on the reverse strand, counting down.
TGTAAAAGCAGGGAGTTAGAATTTTTTTATACAAATTACCCACAAGTAATTATCCAATTCACAACTCCTCAATTCCTCAATAACCATTAGATATAATGTTCATTAATACATCAAGTAAATTGCAGTAAAAGATAGTAAGTTGCATAACCATTAACCACCAATGTGGTAGTGTAATAACATAAACTGTCTCATGAACCTTGCTTCCATTTCATGATTTTCCTTTACCATATAAATTAATCACATACTTTGGACATTATGAATTATCACATCAAATAAAGAATCATCATCATCAAGGATTCAACATCATCAAATTGACATAAAAGGCAATCACACCATTGAACACCAATATACCCTGGAAAACTCGTAGGGTGAAAACTAGCAAATGTTCAATCTTATTATTAAACGCTCGTGAGGGTTTTCACCCCTCACTCAATGGCTCATAAGGGATTCCATCCCTTAACCATTGTTATGAAATCATTACAATGAATTATCATTAATTTGTCACATAACTAGCTAAAAGCTAATACAGTTTCCATGAAACCCTTTTCTTACATACCGCCACATGCAACATTCCTTGTGGCATGATTGTTCTAGCAATGGACGATCCTGCAACTCAAACTCATTTGCATGGACCATTAATCCTTTTCCTGCCACAATGTTAAACATCACTTTCCTTTGGCACCAACCACCATCGTTTCCTGTTAATGTAGTTGTCAACAAGCTTTGGCAACAATATTAGATACATTATTAATTACTTAATAAGCAACCTCTAAAAGTGATCCTTTAACATCTACTCATTTGCATGAGCAAGCATAACATACTAATTAACTAGTACATATATTCAAGTAAATTCTTGTTCTACTTTTCACAATGCTTATTCACACTAATGCATATTTCTCTTTAAGAGATCTAACCATTAGTTTTACAAGTCCATGTTTCCCTTTGAAACATATAACACATTAGTTATGTTTACATACATGTAATAAACTATTGTTTTTGCGCCTTTGCACATGCGTTCCTTCCACTTAGTTTTTTTCCAGGATATTAACATAGTTTCTTTAACATACAAAGAACACATCTCCATAACACAATGACTATTCTTTGAGTATCCAATAGCTTATCTTATAGCCCTTCTTTAATATAGGCAACGCATATTCCCTTCTCTAGAACTCTACCATCATTTCATGTAAACAATTACTTACTTCTTTCTTAAAGGAAGTCATCATAACCCCATTTCTCTATCTTCCTACAAGTAAGTTTCTCATGCTTTTCCTTTCAAGAAATTATTATAGATACCCATCTTTACGCTTGAAGAATCAAGAAACAATAACAAGGTTAACTTAACCTTTTATGCACCAAAATCAAGAATTCGATCCAACTCATCTAGAAAGACAATCTTTTCAAGAGATTAATATTTCCAAGAATGTTAACATCAATTATCATTATTTACAAGAAAGTCAACATAATACTTTCTCTACGTACACACCAAATCATATTCCCAATGTCACAATAGCTACCCTTATGTGCATGCAACATGTGTTTTTCCTAACACAATTACTTTTATTTCAATGCACATAATCTTTTCATGAAACAAGTATGGATTCTTGTTCTTGTGTGAACACTATTCATATGTGTCTTTTAAGGAAAGAAAATCTATCTTTGTTTTCAAGAAATCTCGCAGAAAGTCATTATTTACATGCATGAAGAATGCACTCTTTTTCTAAAAAGAAACTATATCTATGTGTATATAAAACATACGCTTTTCTTCAAGAAAGTTAGAATCATTATCTATGTGCCTAGAAGCACATCATTAGCAATTTCTATCATGCATGCAATGCATAATTATTTCACAAGAAACTTCGCAATTAACTAGTATCACAAATCATTAAAGCATATATCCCTTTTCAAGAAAATGGCAAGTGACTCAGCATATAACACAAGGAAATCTTTCAAAAAGATAAATAAAAAGCACATATATTTTTCCTTCTAGAAAGAGAGCAAGTTACTTATCTTATCCTTGGCAACCTTCTTGCTTCCATCACCTGTCCGACTATGTCTTGATAAGCCTTGGAATATCATCTGCATGATTTGTTCTGTAACACCAGCCACAAACTGGAAACAACTTGTAATAAAAAGAATAGCTCAACGAGGATTTGGGTAGCAACAACTACACGAACGCATTTGGAAGATAACCACTCTCCCTTCGGCGGTTCCTAACCAGAAAAAGAAAATGGAATTAAACCTAATGCAATCAAGGCAAGCTCTGAAAAACTCGACAAGCATTGCCTTTAATGGCATTCCTTGAATCCTGGGCGGTTTCTCGATAGCGGTCTCTGGTCTCGCATGATTTAAAGAGAAATTCATGTTCTGCACACGACCACCATTAACATCGACCTTCTCTGTTCATTCTTTTGTGCTTTAATATTTCTTTTTGATGAAGCCTTTCCGGACAGCCAGAGTAGGGGAAATGACCACCGTGTATAGAATTGATTTACGGGTTTCCTGCAACAAGAACAAAGTTCCCATCGCAAATATGCATCCCGCAAAGAATGTCCACACAACCAGGGCTTTCTCCAGTATCCAAAGTCGGCCATCAGCTTCTTTGGTCCCAAAGCATTCGGATCCTTCGCGTTTGATCTCATCCCAACCAATTCTTGATGCCTCACCCTCCCACTACTGAGAAAGTGGCCAGCATCACGTAATATTTGGGGTCTCAGCGCTAATCCACCCTTTCTTTTCCTGCCAACCGCTGCATGCATCACCTTTCTTTCCTTTCTGACTGCTCATTCTTGATCTCATTTGCAAAAAAAAACAGGACTGTATGCGGCACTTCCCACGCCTTAAGAGAGTCTCATTGTGGAAACATTCATTCTCCGTCAGTTAACGCGGCAAGCATGAGATGAAGAGCAACACGTCACGGTTACAAATTCCATTGGATAGATATTAAGCGAAAAGAAAAAAACACCACAGTTTTACAAAACTGTTTTTTTTTATTCATTGGATCCCCCAGTTATCTCTGTGCGTATCCATTCCTACCCGACCAGCGGTTGGTCGGCCCCATCGTTTCCCCGTAACCTGACGAGTGTAATTATGTCCTCCTTTCTTGGTTTCAGTTTTTACAAATAACAAGAATTATTTTTGTAACTAATTCATAATTTTTATTTTATATTCATTTATTTGGTTATTTACGAGAGGAATATTACATACTCCCCCCTTAACAGGAACATCGTCCTCGGTGTTCATCTCTCATTGGAACCTTAGATTTTACTCATGATATAACCATCTAAACCACACAAAAGTGATCCTTCCTCTTTAAAATCGAAGATTTCATTCCAAGAAATGACAATAAACAAAATAGTGATGTTATAACATAAGAAAGATCATTAGTTATAAGCATTTATAACTGCAAACATATGCAAGTTCTAATTTCCATTACTTGACACTTATTCAAATTCATAATAAACAATTCTCTATGTCAACTTACCATTACTTACCATCTACTCTTGAAATTCATGAGTACTTTCACGTAAGCATTTTAATAGTGGTTGGACAACCCATCAACCCTCCATGGTAAGTAATCCTGTAATGTATGACTAACAAATTCAACCGCATTAGTCACAATATTTTGAGTCAAATGAAATACTTTTGACTATCAATCAATTGTGCAATGTTAGATGATTTTTAAATCATAGTACTTTTACAAGTACTTAAAGAGAACCAACACTAATCATCAAATGATAAATCACTGCTCCACATGCACACTGAATTAATTCTCACTAAAGACATCCACAAAGTACTTCTAAAAGTACCAAAAGAGCACCTAGCTCTCTAATCATCAAAACAGTCAATCACTGCATCATTTGAAAATTGTCTTAGCCCCTACTAAGACTTTCACAAGATTAGTAATACAATAAAGGAATTAAAATTTCCAATAACTCCTTATTGAGCACTAAGCTCATTTTCTGTTAAATGTGCATAACATATTTTACACAACTATATATAGAATTCATTTTTAACATAACATATAACTGATTAGTTAATTTCTTTAGCTATGAGAACCACAATAGGCTAAAGAATTCCCAACCCATGGGAATTGGTTTCCACAACTAGATCAAGTCATTTTCAAATCCAGACAGTTTCTTTGATAGAGACCTTACCAGGCCTATCATGGAATTCCACTGGCCATCCAGCTTAAGAATTCCAATGACCACATAGGGTCCAATATAGGATTCCTCTTGGCAGCATCCTGCCTATTCCTCTGACAGTGTCCCGTCTATGAGGAATTTTGGGCCTCCTCCAATAGGCTCCAAATCAATAGAGTTGCCTTAGGCTTTTTACCCTCCTCACCATCTTGGCAAAATATTTTCCCTTACTGAGATCATTGATCTCTAGGGAGAGGAAATCCGGGCAGACAAGTACCATCAACCCCTCCGGGCAGGTAACTGCCATCAACCCAAGGCATTGAATCTGGGCAGACAAGTACCATCAACCCCTCTGGGTAGGTAACTGCCATCAACCCAAGGCATTCAATCCGAGCAGACAAGTACCATCAACCCTTCCGGGCAGGTAACTACCATCAACCCAAGGCATTCAATCCAGGCAGACAAGTACCATCAACCCCTCTGGGCAGGTAACTGCCATCAACCCAAGGCATTCAATCTGGGCAGACAAGTACCATCAACCCCTCCGGGTAGGTAACTGCCATCAACCCAAGGCATTCTAGCCTTTCCCAACTATCTGCAACTGTCTGGCATGTTAAATTTCTCTTTTATTACTCTTTCCCAAAGTAATTTACATAATGAACCATATGAACATTATCATTAACAAAATAAACATGCATGTACACCATGCATTTACACTTAACCCTCATCATGGGTCCACAACATCTAGATTGATGGGAAACATATCTATCATACATATTGTATGCATTCTGATTTTCCAAATAACATAATCATGCATATCATATAACATTTTAATTTCTCATTTATGATTGCAATTCACATTGCAGCAATTTACATGACGAGTTTTCTTGTTGCCATTAAGCTACCACTACTTAATCCCATCAGCAATGTTAGTTATAAATATGCATTAGTTAACAAGTATTCAATTTCCAAAAAGTCTCATGCATATAATATTTTCATGTATAAAAGCATATGCAAATATTCATTAATGTATAACTATCAACAATAGTTGAGTTAACAACCTAAACATTTCCAATTTCCCATAGTCTATTGTATTAATCCATACCGTCATTAATGGAGTATTATCTTACGTTTACTATGGCCAGCATTGGCCATGCATCATTAATATAATTAAGCATAATCAATTTGTTCTGACCAACCCTTAGTTCAACATGCGTAACTAACTAATTATACTACCCTTATCGGAAGCAATTCCTCTACTTATGCAATTAGAAGCATGATCCCCTAAGTGTCACACATGCACCAAAGTTACCACTTGATGTTAGATGCAACAACTATCTTAACACTACTATGTGACCATTTCAGAATAATGACTTCAAGGAGACATGACGAAAATCATTAACATCAACACACTATAGTTATCATTTTCCAACTCCTTAAGCATGGTCAAAGGAATACTCACATGCACATCAAGCGCTATTTGGTCATCACCAGACTTAGCGTCTTCTGCAAGATTCTGGCACTCAAAGTCTGCACTATCTGGTCATCACCAGACTTAGCGATTATTTTCCCTTCTCCGTCTGTCCCTACAACACGGTTTTCTTCCTTCCCCTTGCTTCCTTTTCCTTTGGAAGCATCTACAGTTGGGGAAGGTAGTTAGGGTTTACTGACAACTGCATTAACACAGGTAGTCTATTTATGAATGATTGTCACATGTAATTCTACCATGAATGGGTCCTAGAAATGTTACCCACTGCACATGCTTCTACAAGTAACTTCACACTGGAATGCAACATGCATAAGAAATCCGTCATTCCCATAGTAGAGATAAATTCAACCATCATTAAATAGAGGCTCAAATGATTTTTATCTCACAACAAGTAATGATTAACATAAACACATACCATGCTAGTGAATCTCAAAGAATTAGAGGGAAACATCATTAAATCTATTAAGACATAAGCATATACTATTCATCAAGCATTCTCATGGTGAATAAAATTAAGAACTCTTCTCATAAACAACTGGAACTATAGCACAGAGAGAGTAAGAATCATCATACACACATTCCACGCATGTGACACCAATCAAACCATCACTTGTTTACGAATTGTAATAATCTTAAATCCAATGCAATTAATGCATATAAGTTCTATTGGTTAGTCATACAACACTAACCAATCTCAACTACCAATCATCTTCATGCATCTATGACAAGACTGAATCAAAAATTAGTTATTACAATCAAGTCTCACTACTTGACTCATTGTATATTTCCAATATCTAAAGGGGTTCTTACAACGTCTTTTTAAAACACTATATCGTCAAATCCAAGGACATCCCCGTATTTTACATTCATGCATTGACTCATTAAAATTAGTTCATTGCAACTTCAATCTTGTTTAATAAATGCATCATTGTTATTGCCATATTTGCAAATCAAAAGTGGGTAGTTGATTGTCACTTTCCTCAATGAGTGTTCAATATTGTTCATAAGTGTAATGAGTGTTCAATATTGTTCTTAAGTGCGACAAAAGTTTCATTGTCTTTTATCCTCATCAGGAATCCAATGTCATGAACATAGTTATGTAGCAACTTTATTACTTACTACTCAAAGCAGTTTAAACACGAATCAAACATATCATGTCGAAAGTAGTGTACTACATAAATCAATATGCGAATGGTTAAACTCATACCTGAGTTAATGCCCACTGGTGGCATACCTCAATTTCTTTTCCACTCACCAATTCCCAAAGGCACCAGTGCTGCAACCTTTAGCTCTGATACCACTTGTAATGTACCCCGGTAACCTCGCATGTAAAAGCAGGGAGTTAGAATTTTTTTATACAAATTACCCACAAGTAATTATCCAATTCACAACTCCTCAATTCCTCAATAACCATTAGATATAATGTTCATTAATACATCAAGTAAATTGCAGTAAAAGACAGTAAGTTGCATAATTTTTAACCACCAATGTGGTAGTGTAATAACATAAACTGTCTCATGAACCTTGCGTCCATTTCATGATTTTCCTTTACCATATAAATTAATCACATACTTTGGACATTATGAATTATCACATCAAATAAAGAATCATCATCATCAAGGATTCAACATCATCAAACTGACACAAAAGGCAATCACACCATTGAACACCGATATACCCTGGAAACCCCGTAGGGTGAAAACCAGCAAACGTTTAATCTTATTATTAAACGCTCGTGAGGGTTTTCACCCCTCACTCAATGGATCATAAGGGATTCCATCCCTTAACCATTGTTATGAAATCATTACAATGAATTATCATTAAGTTGTCACATAACTAGCTAAAAGCTAATACAGTTTCCATGAAACCCTTTTCTTACATACCGCCACATGCAACATTCCTTGTGGCATGATTGTTCTAGCAATGGACGATCCTACAACTCGAACTCATCTGCATGGACCATTAATCCTTTTCCTGCCACAATGTTAAACATCACTTTCCTTTGGCACCAACCGCCATCGTTTCCTGTCAATGTAGTTGTCAACAAGATTTGGCAACAATATTAGATACATTATTAATCAATTAATAAGCAACCTCTAAAAGTGATCTTTTAACATCTACTCATCTGCATGAGCAAGCATAACATACTAATTAACTAGTACATATATTCAAGTAAATTCTTGTTCTACTTTTCACAATGCTTATTCACACTAATGCATATTTCTCTTTAAGAGATCTAACCATTAGTTTTACAAGTCCATGTTTCCCTTTGAAACATATAACACATTAGTTATGTTTACATACAGGTAATAAACTATTGTTTTTGTGCCTTTGCACATGTGTTCCTTCCACTTAGTTATTTTCCAAGAAATTAACATAGTTTCTTTAACATACAAAGAACACATCTCCATAACACAATGACTATTCTTTGAGTATCCAATAGCTTATCTTATAGCCCTTCTTTAATATATGCAATGCATATTCCCTTCTCTAGAACTCTACCATCATTTCATGTAAACAATTACTTACTTCTTTCTTAAAGGAAGTCATCATAACCCCATTTCTCTATCTTCCTACAAGTAAGTTTCTCATGCTTTTCCTTTCAAGAAATTATTATAGATACCCATCTTTACGCTTGAAGAAGCAAGAAACAATAACAAGGTTAACTTAACCTTTTATGCACCAAAATCAAGAATTTGATCCAACTTATCCAGAAAGACAATCTTTTCAATAGATTAATGTTTCCAAGAATGTTAAAATCGATTATCATTGTTTACAAGAAAGTCAACATAATACTTTCTCTATGTACACACCAAATCATATTCCCAATGTCACAATAGCTACCCTTATGTGCATGCAACATGTGTTTTTCCTAACACAATTACTTTTATTTCAACACACATAATCTTTTGATGAAACAAGTATGGATTCTTGTTCTTGTGTGAACGCTATTCATATGTGTCTTTTAAGGAAAGAATCTCTATCTTTGTTTTCAAGAAATCTCGCAGAAATTCATTATTTTCATGCATGAAGAATGCACTCTTTTTCTAAAAAAAACTATATTTATGTGTATATAAAACATACGCTTTTCTTCAAGAAAGTTAGAATGATTATCTATGTGCCTAGAAGCACATCATTAGCAATTTCTATCATGCATGCAATGCATAATTATTTCACAAGAAACTTCGCAATTAACTAGTATCACAAATCATTTAAGCATATATCCCTTTTCAAGAAAATGACAAGTGACTCAGCATATAACAAAAGGAAATCTTTCAAAAAGATAAATAAAAAGCACATATATTTTTCCTTCTAGAAAGAGAGCAAGTTACTTATCTTATCCTTCGCAGCCTTCTTGCCTCCATCACCTGTCCAACTATGTCTTGATAAGCCTTGGAATATCATCTGCATGATTTGTTCCATAACACTAGCCACAAACTAGAAACAACTTGTAATAAAAAGAATAGCTCAACGAGGATTTGGGTAGCAACAACTACACGGACGCATTTGGAAGATAACCACTCTCCCTTCGGCGGTTCCTAACTAGAAAAAGAAAATGGAATTAAACCTGATGCAATCGAGCTAAGCTCTGAAAAACTCGACAGACATTCCCTTTAATGGCATTCCTCGAATCCTGGGCAGTTTCTCAATAGCGATCTCTGGTCTCGCATGATTTTCAGAGAAATTCATGTTCTGCACATGGCCACCATTAACATCGACCTTCTCTGTTCATTCTTTTGTGCTTTAACATTTATTTCGGATGAAGCCTTTCTGGGCAACCAGAGTAGGGGAAATGACCACCGTGTATAGAATTGATTTACGGGTTTCCTGCAACAAGAACAAAGTTCCCATCGCAAATATGCATCCCGCAAAGAATGTCCACACAACCAGGGCTTTCTCCGGTATCCAAAGTCGGCATCACCTTCTTTGGTCCCAAAGCATTCATATCCTTCGCGTTTGATCTCATCCCAACCAATTATTGATGCCTCACCCTCCCACTACCGAGAAAGTGGCTAGCATCATGTAATATTTGGGGTCTCAATGCTAATCCACCCTTTCTTTTCTTGCCAACCGCTACATGCATCGCCTTTGTTTCCTTTCTGACTGCTCGTTCTTGATCTCATTTGCAAAAAAAAGCAGGACTGTATGTGGCACTTCCCACGCCTTAAGAGGGTCTCATTGTGGAAACATTCATTCTCCGTCAGTTAATGCGGCAAGCATGAGATGAAGAGAAACACGTCATGGTTACAAATTCCATTCGATAGATATTAAGCGAAAAGAACAAAACACCATAATTTTACAAAACTATTTTTTTTTTATTCATTGGATCCCCCAGTTATCTCTGTGTGTATCCATTCCTACCCGACCAGTGGTTGGTCGGCCCCATTGTTTCCCCGTAACCCGACGAGTGTAATTATGTCCTCCTTTCTTGGTTTCAGTTTTTACAAATAACAAGAATTAGTTTTGTAACTAATTCATAACTTTTATTTTATATTCAGTTATTTGGTTATTTACGAGAGGAATATTACATTACCCATCAAGCTTGTGATTTCAATAAATTTCTCTGATTTCCAGGTTTTAGAGAAATTAGGCTGGAAAACCCCATTGGAAAAGCTTCCAAAAAGTCTCTCTAATGGCAACTCCCTATTTTTCTTAAGTTATATTAATTTTTGTTGGATAGTTAAGATAAACTTGACTTGGTCAAGTTTATTGACCTCAAAACCGGTTGTATAAATTGATAATTATAATTATAATTAATAATTAAACCAACCTAGATCTATTTTAACTCTTGATCTACAAGCACTGAGAGGCATGGAATCTCTTGAGATGCAACCTCTTTTAGAGTGAAAAGAAATATAATTATAATTAATAATTAAACTATCCTAGATCTATCTTAACTTGGATCTGCAAGCACCTAGAGACATTGAATCTCTTGAGATGCAACTTCTTTTAGAGTGAAAAGAGATATGATCCCTCTCAGCCATGTGTAGATCCCTAGTTAAGATGGATCTAGGATTGTTTAATTTCCCCTTTAAATAAGTTACATTCCACATGAATACCATGGTTCTGCTTAAAAATCATGGGTAACTTGGCCAAGCCAAGTTTACATTAAGATATTTGATCCCTCTTGGGAGTTGGTAGATCTAGAGTTAAGATAGATATAGGCTAGTTTAATTTCCCCCTTTAGATAAGTATATTCCATATGAATAACATGGTTTGCTAAAACAACCATGGGTAACTTGGCCAAGTCAAGTTTACCATAAGTATCCAACAAAAATTAGTAATAATAATAATAACAACATAGAATTTTAACATAAGGTTATTTTAATTTTAATTTTTATATTTATTTTATTTTGACCTAGTCAAAATGTTTACATGACATTACATTACATTTACATGCAAAAAAAATTTAAAAATTAATTAAAGGATGCCTTTATTTTAAATTATGATTGTTGTTATTAATTATAAAAAAAATTAATGTCAAATGACAATAGATCAAGTGGTGGAAAAAATACCATGGGCCAATACTATGGCTTAGTAGTACCACATGCCCAAAAACCCATAATTCATGTTCATATGAGATTTTTTTTAATTAATCAATTTAAATAAAATAAAAAAAAGAGTATAATTACTTTTGAAATAAATATCAACTTTTGATTTGTGATTACTGTTAGAGAAATTTTAAAATATTCCATGGAGGTTAAATCCCTACCATCCACTTAATAATTATTAATAATTAAATTAAATTTTTAAAAGCCTCATTCCAAAATAGACATGCCTATCAATGTAATTACTGATAATTAAATTAAAATTGTGAAAACCTATTTCAAAATAGACACACTAAATCCCTACCATCCACTTAATAATTATTAATAATTAAATTAAATTTTTAAAAGCCTTATTCCAAAATAGACATGACTATCAATGTAATTATTGATAATTAAATTAAAATTGTGAAAACCTATTTCAATATAGACACACGTAACAAAATTAAAATAATCATAAAAATGAACTAAATTACAACTTTATTTTAAATTATTGTTATTACTATTTATTCTAAGAAAAAGAAATATATATATATATATATATATATATATATATATATATATATATATATATATATATATATATATATATATATATATATATATATATATATCTATATATATATGTGACTATAAAAACATTGTAAAACAATCAAAATTAATAAGAGTTCAATTCCTACCATTTATCTTAACTATTATTAAAAATATTTAGTGTAAGTTAAATCCCTACCATACACCTAATAATTATTAATAATTAAATTAAAATTGTGTTAATCTTATTTTAAAATAAACAAAACTATCAACATAATTAAATATATATTTTGTATTATTAATATATCTGAAATACTAAATATATATTGTATTAAAAATTACATTTTATGGATATTTAATAATTCATAATATCCAGCCTTAAGGGTTAAGTTTCCATTCTTAAAGCACCTCCCTAAGGGGAGGTTAAGGGACCAATTCTCCTAGATGCAAATCTCAATCTTTCCTGGAATTGTATCACCAAATTTTAGTGAAAAAAACTATTTCATTTATAAATTAGTGTAACACCCCAGGCTACATGGATTATTACTACAGTTACTGAGTTTAATTTTATGTTTCACAACATTTAAAATTTTAAGTTATGTTGTTGAAAATAACAATGATTATGGATGGAAGGCCAGTATATATTAGTTACCTGATTAATGCATAATTAGGAATTGAGTTATGTTAATTAAAATAAAAACTGTTTCAATAATTTAAAAGAAACAATTATCAAGAAACAGTTTCCAGCTGCCCTGGAAAGGGAAAATATAGAGTTGGGAAAAGATTGAGGGATCTCTCCTAGAGCTGGGTGGAATAAACCAGTGGGAAGAATGCTCAAGAACAGTTTAGTAAGGTACAGAACTTGAGACTGGATGGTGGAGTCCTGAGGTCCAAGGTACCCGACTATATCTGGAAATACAGTCACCTAACTGTAAGGAAATGGAAGTGCTCGGGGAGAGTCTGGACGTAATCGCCAGACTCGTGGCTGGGAGGAGAGACTTTCAGATAGAGATAGATCATACATAGATTATCAAGCAGCAGACAGATAAGTAAACTAACAAGATTTCTAAAGAATTATATATAGACCCTTAAATCATAAACAGATAAGTAAGATAACCTGCATTCAGAAAATTATGGATATATGTATAGATATGCAAATAGTAGACAAGTAAGTAATTTAGCATGTGTGTGAAAGATTATATGTTCTTAAGCCGAGGGTAAACAAGGGAAGCATAGCGCTTCCAGTAAACATTATACAAGTTTAGAGAATATTAATACAATCTGAAATAAATCAAATTAAGACATTCAAAATGTATACATGAACCAATATACAGTACAAAATCGATAAGATAGGCATAGACACTAAAAAGAATATGCAGTGCAGTGTCTATTAAACGGGATGTGTTGCATTGCGAGCTGATACTCTTAAGGTATTCTATAAATGCTTTAAACAAACCTTAAGACTGTAGAAGCCATTTTTCTTAAACAGTGAAAAGCAACGTCCTTGGGAAGACTTGTACCAGAACCTAGGATAATCATACTCTTTATAAATTCAGAATTGCTGGACCTTTCCTATGAAAAACGGGAGTAACATTTATGAGTGGACTATTAAGTGCTTCATGAATGTTATTCGAATCAAGGAAAGCGATAATAATAGAAAAATAAATAAATTTTTATACACAGTAATAAAATGGCGGACCATACACGGTATGATATGTCCAAATTCCTTAACAAAAAATATGGATATGTTCATTATAGCAGTAACCATATTAACCATGCACATGATGAAATCATAATCTGGGCCGACCCTAAAACCCTTTAAAAATCCACGAAAAATGCCATCAAACCCTGCTTCTCTTATTAAAGAGTCTCAGCAGAGAAAAATTTACAAGACGTTCATATAAATATAAGTCTGAGTTCTACAACAGCAAACCCTCGATTTTACCCAGTAAATCCAATGCAATATTATACAGAAGCTCAAATAAAAACCAGAGAAACATTTGTCGGCCTCAGTCTCGACCTTCAGATAAAACACATGTGTAAGACTTCATAGCAGAAGCGATAAGAAACCAGAGAGCAGATTCCAACCTGGAAGAGACTGAAAGGTACAAGCAGTAAGGACTCAGCGTATACCCACGCAACCATAAACGAAACTGATTTGCTGGAGGGGTTACGTGCAAGACAACCCTCTTATTAGAATCATTGAAAATGCAGATCAGGCCAAGCAATTAAATCAATGGAACAACTAGAGGATAAGCAATTACCTGTGCATAGAGAGCTCCTATTGCTAGCAACCCCCCTAGCTAGTCGTAGAAGCCATAAACCCTTGCATCAGTATCCTTGAATACCAATCTAATAATTTCTATATAATTGGAATGGTAATGGGATATATCTTCTACCTTTGATAAGACCGTAAGACACCAATCCGTCTTCCATGGTGGCCGAAAAACCAATTTCTAGCTGAGTGTGGATGACTAACAGTTAACAAGCAACTCAGTCACATAGAAGTCATAGAACCCTACCTCGGCAACATGAAAATCTGGATTGAGTAAAGAAGGCAATGAGATACCTTGCATATTAGGTGAACAATGGTCACCATGGTTGCGACATCAAGATTTCTAGGCAGAAAGAGTAGTTCATAGGGAAGAGTAGCTGCAGAGCAGCAAGAACCTCCCGCTGCAAGTAAGAAAGACTAGCCAACCGGCCGATGGGAGGAAGGGGTCTCGTTAATCGAATATCCCTCTTCCTCTAGCACTGTCGAATGGCCTTCGTAGATTGATGGTCGAGAAACAGACCACCTGTAACCCTCTATTTTGTCACACTGACAACCGTAGGCCGAAGGATGGGCCTTGAAGATGACATGTGGTCTGGCCTTCAGATCATTCAATAGGCATATCGTGAAACGAGATATTTTCCATGAGAGATTAATGTGAGCGTTAAGGATTTTAAATGAAAGGTTAGCCAATTGTGTACAACACAGTAAATTAATTAATACTTATTCATGTATTCCATATCCACTAGATACATAATTAATTAACCTGATTTGTTTATCAATGTCATGTTTATGTTCCAGGATTCGAGTAAAGATTTTTTTTTTTATGTATGTAGTTGTTACAAATGGTATTAGAGCTTAGGTTCGCACATAGAGCGGGTCTCTATGTGAACATCAATATTTACTTAGTTAAGTTCTTAAGAGATTCACATTTTGCCTTTGCATATATATATATATATATATATATATATATATATATATATATATATATATATATATATATATATATATATATGCAAAGGCAAAATGTGAATCTCTTAAGAACTTAACTAAGTAAATGTTTATGTGCACACAGAGACCCGCAGCAATACAAAAGGCCACAATGCAGTGGAGCCCAGTACCACCAAACCCACCAGAATCAACTTATGTGAATGCTAATCCTGACATTTGGATACAACTGGGAGAGGAATCGCGGCAAGCTAATGTCATGTTACTCGAAACCGTTCAGCAGCTGCGTGCTGAGATGACCAATTTGAGGACAGATAATGAATGGTTGCGATTGGAATAGGAGAGAATTCTCTGGATTTTATCCAATCGGTAGAACCAAAGAGATCCAGACCCCAGTGTAGAGGACAGAGAAAAGACCCCAATAGCTCAGCATGGAGAAGAGAATGCTGAGTCAGCTAGAAAAGCACGGAGAAGATGAAGAGGGGTGCTTAGATAATGTCTCTAACCAGCGCAAAACAAAAAGGCAAAAATCTGAATTACAAGGAGAATTTAAGAAAATTAAACCGTCACGCTTCGAAGGAGAATCTAAAGAGGCAACTGAGACTTGGTTAATTGATATGGGAAAATACTTCCAAATTTATGATTACAGTGATAAACTGAAAGCGCGATTGGAAATCTATCAGTTGAGGGGTAAGGTTACCCTTTGATGGGAGGAAATCAAAACAGTAAGAAAAATTGATGAGGAACAGGTTACTTGGAAAGAGTTTCAAAAACATTTCAAAGATAAGTATTTGACTGAGCGTTACTATGACGGAAAAACAAAAAAATTTCATGAGTTAAGGTTGGGAACTTTAACCATGGATGAATATGTAAAACGATTTACCTCCCTGCTACGTTATGTGCCTTATATGCAAGAGGAGAAGGCCAAAATTCAGCATTTCATCAGTAGCCTACCCAACTTTATGAAAGAAAAACTAGAATTCGATTACCCAAGATCAATGGATGATGCAGTGTGGAAAGCCCAGATCTATTACCAACAAATGAAACAGAAAAATGAAGGACCTAAGGGAGGAGTGAACAGAAAAGGGAGGAACCCAATCCAAAATAGGCTAGTAAAGTTTGCTAATAATAGAAATGCGCATCAAAAACCCTTCAGCAAATTTCCAGTAAAGAACCAGCCTAAAGTTGCATATTCTGAAAACAAACAATCAGAAGGAGCTAATAAATCAGTTAATGACTAGCAGTCAAAACCACCACTGCAATGTTGGGGATGCGGAGAACCCCATTATTATAAAAATTGTCTACATAAAGCAAGAATGGAACAGCTGTCAAACATGCAAGAAGCATCCACGGTCGGTGAGGTGGTGAGGAGCATGCCCAGAATTAATGCTGCGTTGGAGGATCATCAAGCAGAATACCAACCCACTATGATCGAATGTGAAGGTATGATCGCTAAGCAATCTGTTTCTATTTTATTTGATCCTGGTGCCAGCCTAAGCTATGTTAGTCCTAAGGTGGTAGAAAAATGTCGACTACAGAGCAGTATGTTTCCAAAACCATGGCTAGTTCAATTAGCTACTGGAACAAAAAGAAGAGTAGTTGCAAAAACCGAACGTTGCCCCATAACAATTTCATGGCAACCCATTTATGTTGACCTTAATATACTCCCTTTGGGTTCTTATGACGTTCTAATCGGGATGGATTGGCTGGAAAAATGTTGGTCTTTAGTGGATTGCAAGTAGAAAACTGTCAGTTTTCTCACTGAAACAGGCCAAAGGAAGGAGCTCCAAGGAATTAAAACCAATACTAAGTTACGCCCTATCACTACTAGTTAGCTAGGAAAATGTATCAAAAAGGGCTGCCAAATATATGTTGTTCAGGTGGGATTTACAAACTCCAAAAATAAAATGACCTCCTTGGAAAACATTCTGGTCATCCAAGAATTTACCGATGTATTTCCTGAATCCATTCCTGGATTTCCACCTAAATGTGATATCAACTTCACCATTGAATTAGTTCTGGGAGCAGCCCCGGTATCCAGGGCTCCTTATCAAATGAGCATACCTGAGTTAATAGAACTCAAAATGCAGCTTCAAGAGCTTTTGGATAAAAAGTATATCCACCCCAGTGTGTCCCCTTGGGGAGCCCCCGTATTATTTGTACGAAAAAAGGATGGAACCTTGAGATTGTGTATCGATTACCATTAATTGAACAAACTTACAATAAAAAACAAATACCATTTGCCACGTATTGATGACCTATTTGATCAAGTGCAAGGAGCCAAGATTTTCTCAAAGATCGATTTAAGGTCTGGCTACCACCAAATAAGGATAAAGAATGAGGACATCTGCAAGACTGCATTCAGAACTTGTTATAGTCATTATGAGTTCGTGGTGCTACCCTTTTGCCTCAAAAATGCCCCAGCTACTTTCATGAGTTTGATGCACGGTATTTTCCAGCGCTATCTTGATAAATTTGCGTTGATTTTTATCAATGACATATTAATATACTCCAAGAATCAAGAAGAGCATAAAGAACATCTGAGGATTGTATTGCAAACACTACAGGAAAACCAGCTATATGCTAAGTACAACAAGTGTGATTTTTTTAAAGACCAGATTTAGTATCTAGGTCACGTTATATCAGCAGAGGGGATAGTTGTAGACTTGGAAAAGATAAAAACCATTATGGAATGGACCGCACCAAAGAATGTTGCAGATATCAGATCATTCCTAGGCTTGGCTGGGTACTACCGTAGGTTCATCGAAGGATTTTTAAAAATCGCTTTTCCCATGAATTCTTTACAGAAAAAGGGACGTTCTTTCAAATGGATAGCTGAATGTTAGCAAAGATTTGAAAATTTAAAGCACCTACTTACCATTGCACCTATGTTAAAAGTAGCTGATCCAGAAAAATCTTTTGTGGTTTGCATGGATGCTAGTAAAGAAGGTGTGGGAGGAGTATTAACTTAATAAGGGAAAGTCATTGCCTATGAATCACAAAAATTGAAGGAGTATGAGCAGCGATACTCAGCTTACGATCTTGAATTAACAGTAGTAGTGCATGCTCTTAAAATGTGGTGACACTATCTATTGGGAAAGAAATTTTTGTTGTTAACAGATCATAGTAGCCTTACTAATTTTTTTAACCAGTCTAGCCTAAATGCCCAGCAGGCCTGGTGGTTAGCATTCTTAAGTGAATTCGATTTCGAGATGAAGCATCTTAAAGGGAAGGAAAACCGAGTGGATGACGCTTTGAGCAGAAAAGTGCATGGTGTTTACGAAGTCCAAATCAATCAGGTACGCTCAAACATCCCTGAAATCATAAAAGAAGCCTCGTGCAAGGATCCAGAATACACTTTTCTATTGCAGCAAACAGAAACAACTCTGTTAAAAGGAGAAAAATCAGATTTTGACATAAGTCCCAACAACCTCCTTATCTTCAAAAACAAATTATATGTTCCTAACTAGAGCATGGTTAAACAAATGATAATGGATGAATTTCATAGGAAACCATATGCTGGTCACTCGGGTTACCAAAAATTGTTTTCAGCCATCAAGAAAGGGTACTTTTGGCCTGGGTTAAGGAAGGATGTCACTGAATATTTATCCAAATGTTTAGAGTGCCAGTTAGTGAAGACGGAACACCAGCACCCTACCGGCCTACTACAACCACTGCCCATTCCGGAGTGGAAGTGGGAGACCATATATTTAGATTTTATCACCGGCTTGCCTTGCACCAGAAAGCAGCACGACTCAATTATGGTGGTGGTGGAAAAATTAAGCAAAACAACTCACTTCATCCCTGTAAAATCCACTTATAAAATGGTGGAGATCGCTGACATATTTATGAAGGAAACATTTCGTTTGCACGAAATACCCAGAGTGGTAATTTCTAATAGAGATGTAAAATTTACATCTACATTTTGGAAAACCCTCTTCTTAGGATTGGGCACCCAGGTTCAATTTAGTACAACTTATCATCCTCAAACGGATGGACAAACCGAACATGTGAATCAGGTGTTAGAGGACATGTTACGTATGTTTGTGATGCAACAACCACATAAGTGGGAGGACTACCTCCACTTGGTGGAGTTTTCTTATAACAATGGACACCATGAATCACTAGGCATGAGCCTCTTTGAAGTATTATATACTTTGGGTCCAAACATGCTAGCAGAAATGGAAGAGACAGTTAAGAAGGTTAGACAAAATTTAAGGGCTTCCCAGGATAGGCAGAAAATGTACGCAGATAAAAAGTGGAACTACAAAGAATTTCAGCCAGGGGATCACGTTTACCTAAGAGTGAAGCCTCAGAAGAGTTCTTTACAATGGAGGGGTTGTGCTAAATTAGCACCCCGGTATTGTGGACCCTTCCAAGTACTAGAACGGATTGGGCCAGTCGCCTATAAACTTGCATTACCAAGCCATATCAGGGTCCATAACATTTTTCATGTCTCTTTGCTAAAAACGTATGTGTATAACCCGCAACATATAGTTAGCTGGGAAAATATTCAGGTAATTGGGTAAGGAGAATGCTTAACTTTTGGCTAATATATATACATATATATATATACATACATATACATACATACATATATATATATATATATATATATATATATATATATATATATATATATATATATATATATATATATATATATATATATATATATATATATATATATATATATATATATATATATATATATATATATATATATACATGAATGCGAATTTGAACCGGAAGGAGAATTCCTAGCAGAACCTCTTCTTATTCTCGATCGGAGAGAAACCACCTTGCGGAAGCGGGTCATCCCCCAGGTTAAAGTGCAGTGGAAGCACTTTGGCCCGGAAGAGGCCACCTAGGAAGAAGAGGGAATTATGCGAGAAGCTTACCCAACATTATTTTCTTAATCTGGAGAACACCAAGGATGGTGTTCCTCAAAAGGGGGGGGAGATGTAACACCCCAAGCTACGTGGATTATTACTGTAGTTACTGAGTTTAATTTTATGTTTCACTACATTTAAACTTTTAAGTTATGTTGTTGAAAATAACAATGATTATGGCTGGAAGGCCAATATATATTAGTAACCTGATTAATAAATAATTAGGAATTAAGTTATGTTAATTGAAATAACAACTTTTTCAATAATTTAAAAGAAACAATTATCAAGAAACAGTTTCCAGCTACCCTAGAAGGGGAAAATATAGAGTTGGGAAAAGTTTGAGGGATCTCTCCTAAAGATGGGTGGAATAAACCAATGGGAAGAATGCTCAAGAATAATTTAGTAAGGTATATAACTTGAGACTGGACGGTGGAGTCCTGAGGTCCAAGGTACCCGAATGTATCTAGAAATACAGTCACCTAACTGTAAGGAAAGGAAATTGCTCGGGGGGAGTTTGGACATAATCGCTAGACTCGTGGCTGGGAGGAGAGACTTTCAGACAGAGATAGATCATACATAGATTATCAAGCAGCGAAAAGATAAGTAAAATAACTAGATTTCTGAAGAATTATATATAGACCCTTATATCATAAATAGATAAGTAAGATAACCTGTGTTCAGAAAATTATGGATATATGTATAGATATGCAAATAGTAGACAAGTAAGTAATTTAACATGTGTGTGAAAGATTATATGTTCTTAAGCTGAGGGTAAATAAGGGAAGCATAGTGCTTCTAGTAAACATTATATAGGTTTAGAGAATATTAATACAATTTGAAAAAAAAATCAAATTAAGATGTTCAAAATGTATACTTGAACCAATATATAGTACAAAATTGATAAGATAGGTGTAGATGAAAAAAATAATATGCAGTGCAGTGTCTATTAAACTGGATGTGTTGCATTGCGAGCTGAGACTCTTAAGGTATCCTATAAATGCTTTAAACAAACCTTAAGACTATAGAAGCCATTTTTCTTAAACAGTGAAAAGAAACGTCCTTGGGAAGACTTGTACCAGAACCTAGGATAATCATACTCTTTATAAATTCGGAATTGTCAGACCTTTCCTATGCAAAAACCAGAGTAACATTTATGAATGGACTATTGACTGCTTCATGAATGCTATTCGAATCAAGGAAAGTGATAACGACGGAAAGGAAATAATTTTTATACATAGTAATAAAATGGCAGACCATACACGCTATGATATGTCCAAATTCCTTAATAAAAAATATGGATATGTTCATTACAGCAGTAACCATATTAACCACGCACATGGCGAAATTATAATCTGGGCCGACCCTAAAACCCTTTAAAAACCCACAAAAAATGCCATCAAACCCTGATTCTCTTATTAAAGAGTCTCAAGAGAGAAAAGTTTTACAAGACGTTCATATAATTATAAGTCTAGGTTCTGCAACAACAAACCCTTGATTTTACCCAATAAATCCAATGCAATATTATACAGAAGCTCAAATAAAAACTAGAGAAAAGTTTGTCGGCCTCAATCTTGGCCTTCAGATAAAACACGTGTAATACTTCATAGCAGAAGCGATAAGAAACTAGAGAGCACATTCCAACTTGGAAGAGACTGAAAGGTACAAGCAGTAAGGACTCGGCATATACCCACGCAACCATAAACGAAACCGATGTACTGGAGGGGTTACCTGCAAGGCAACCCTCTTATTAGAATCATTGAAAATGCAGATCAGACCGAGCAATTAAATTAATGGAACAACTAGAGGAGAAGCAATTACCTATGCGTAGAGAGCTCATGTTGCTAGCAGCCCACCTAGCTAGCCGTAGAAGCCATAAACCCTTACATCAGTATCCTTGAATACCAATCTAATAATTTCTATATAACTGGAATGATAACGGGTTATATCTTCTACCTTTGATAAGACCGTAA
This sequence comes from Pinus tabuliformis, assembly GCA_031772625.1. Lineage (NCBI taxonomy): Eukaryota > Viridiplantae > Streptophyta > Pinopsida > Pinales > Pinaceae > Pinus > Pinus tabuliformis. The sequence goes on along the minus strand of CM062814.1, from coordinate 762,999,193 downwards.
TACACCAAGCCATCTCCCATGGTGGCCGAAAACCCGAGATGTACTTGAGTGTGGATGGCTACCAGTCAACAAGCAACTCAGTCAGGTAGCAGTCATAGAACCCTACCTTGGCAACATGAAAATTTGGATTAAGTAAAGAAGGCAACGAGATACCTTGCATATCAGGTGAACAGTGGTCACCATGGCCACAGCATCAAGAGGTCCGGGCAGAAAGAGAAGTTCACATGGAAGAGCAGCTGCAAAGAAGCAAGAACCTCCCGCCACCAGCAAGAAAGACTAGCCAACTAGCTGATGGGGGGAAGGGGTCTTGTTGATCGAATAACCCTCTTCCTCTAGCACCGTCGGATGGCCTTCGTAGATCGACGGTCAAGAAACAGACCACCTGTAACCCTCTATCCTGACATGCTGACAAACATAGGCCGAAGGATGGAAATTGAAGATGACATGTGGTCTGGCCTTCAGATCATTCAATAGGCATATCGTGAAACGAGATACTCTCCATAAGAGATTAATGTGAGCATTAAGGATTTTAAATGAAAGGTTAGCTAACTGTGCACAACACAGTAAATTAATTAATACTTATTCCTGTATTTTGTATCCATTGGATACATAATTAATTATCCCGATTTGTTTATCAATGTCATGTTTATGTTCCGGGATCCGACTAAAGATATTTTTTTATGTATGTAGTTGTTACAATTAGACTACGTCATTAAATTTTTTGAATAATTTTGTATTACCAAATGTATTGGGGAATAAATAGTTATACAAACATATTTAATAAATACAATTAAAATTATATATATATATATATATATATATATATATATAAAATAAAAACAACCAATATAGTTATTTGGAGAAAAATATTTCTATAAATCTATATAAACTAGGAAGAAAAAAATTAAAATCCTTTATATCTATTTCAAATTTTAATGGCATTCATTAAAGATGTTTGTTATTACCATTTATTCCATTATATTCATCCCAAAATTTAATAATATTTATTGAATTTTAGTAATGTTTAAATCATAATATTGATCTAAATTTTGTGAAATTGCAAAACAATTTTTAGTTAGATTGTAAATTTTTATTATATAAAATTAATTTTGAATGCAAAAATGAATTCAATGTTTGAAAATGTTTGAATATTTTTTAGAATGCCTAAATTAATTTTGATTCCAACAAATTTCTAATAAATTTTAAATTAATTTAACTAAAAAAATATAATAAACAAATTTCAAAATATAAAACAATTATATTATAATCTTGAAATTTTAAAATAAAAAAATCTGTAATATATATATGAAAAAAATTGTCTATTTTAGATATTATTAAATCTTATATAAACTATTACTTAATATAAATATTAACATAAAAATATATTTCCATTAAAAAATCCAAGGAAAATTATATATAACCATTAAAAAAAAACTTTTTCAAAAAAAAAAAATTAGATACAATGTGAATATTGTTCTTATTAAAATAAAACACAATACTATAATACACTCATTTACACATGTGCATATCGTATCATATTTTTTTATTAATTTATTTATTTTTATGTTTCAAGACTTATGCAATACATTTTTTACATTTTCATAAAATTTTGTATTTTTCAATATGATACTTATTTTAAGATTAGGATTCATAAAAAATGCTACATAGTAGCTAGTACCTCCCCTTTAGATTAAATATAATTTATTTAAACTAAAAAACAATAAAGACATAAATATGATATCGCAAAAATAAAATAACTACTAAAATATTGTATTGTTAAATGTCATCACAAAAAAATTAAAAAATGTGATTAACTAATATTGTTTATATTAACATATATAAACTTTAATATATATGCTTATTTGTTTTATTTTTTATCAATATAATATCTCAACCAATCACCTTATAAATATATGAACTTAAATAATAATAAAAAAAATCTCAATATTAAATTACGACATAAATTTTGATAAAAACAAATTAATATGCACTTAAAAAAACTAAAGGTATAATATCATGCCTATAACAAATATAATAATATACCATATAAATATACATGAACATACCAAAAGTGAAAATATCAAAAAATTCTCTTTAATTGCTTGATAAATGTTGTGTTATTTCAATATTAATATGTTCATCGGGATGGCAATTGGTATATCGCCTTTCTAAAGGTGTATCGAGATGTTAAAGATGAAAAAATAAAAATCCTAGATGTGTATCCATCCTTCCCATCTTATATAGATGGGTTTTTGTCATTTCCAAAAAAAAAATAATCTCTATATTAACCATAAATTTTATTTATCATATTATGACTATTTAATAACTCTTCGTTATATGATTACATTTATTTTATATGATTTATTTTAAATGAATTTAGATTTACAAGCAATGTTAAAAAAAAATAGTTTAAATGTTTTCATTACATGTAATTAGTTCATTTGTGGCAACTATAAAATAGTGGTTTATATTGTAATCATGTAAGCTAATTTTTGAAAGTTTTTGATTTTCTATAAATTCTTATTCTAGTTAAAAGTAATACTTGCAAGTAATATTTTATATTGATATATTTTTCAAATATAATCATATCACTAACTATCTAGTCTAAGTACCCATTATCATTCCTTATTGAAAAAGGTATTTGCAATTAATATTTTAGAATGAGTATTTCTTAAAAAATAGTCATATCACCAACCATCTAGTCTAATTACCGATTCTCTAGAAATTCTTATTCCGCTTAAATTTTTTATTTTGAAGTAATATTTTAATATTTTAGAATGAGACCCATAAGGCGTAGAGCAATGGTGATAGGGTGTTCTATTAAAGTACTTGTAACAACCTTTTTTTGCCCCTCTTTAAGATGACACTATTAATTGTAAATCATGTAAAATTATGTGGAAATGGAAGATATGGCTAAGTTGGAGGAGGGGAATTATTTGGAGATTGAGGAGGAGTTTCTTGTGCAAATTTTAAACACAAATCCAAGCCACTTTGTTTATTTACCTACCCATCTCCTTAACAAATTAAATAGTCTATTGGTGAAGACATTTAAGTTGTGTATGGGAAGCTTGTGGCAAAGGATGCGCCCATACTAACCTTAAGATCATGGGATGTGTTGAGGAAGTGAACACATAAGAGAAGGGATGTGAAGAAGTTGGACTAGGGAAGTGGTGAAGGAGAGAGCTGTTGGCATAACGAAGGTGGGACACTGAATGATTATTGGCAAGGAGCGATTGGGAAGGAAGAGTGCCCTCGATGATAAGTTTTCCCCATGACATGAGTGAAGGGGAGTTAGGGCCATCACATTAGAAATCAAAGTGGTGTTAAGTGAAGCATATGCATAGGAGCGAGAGCGTTCAAGAGGAGTGTGTTGCAAAAAACTATTGCGGCGAGATTTGGGACATTGTTCCCTACATTTTGGTGATAGTTTGTCTATGTATTGGTGTTAATTTGACCAAGAAGGTCAAGGAAAAGAGAGATTAACTTGATACTTTCCTTGGGGTTGAGAAAACACCTTCAAAGTGGGATTAGGTTACTAGAATGAGAGAACCTTCCTTGAATCGAGGTTGAGTTTTGTGATTTTTTTCTAAGAGATAAAGTGAGTCACTATGGTACCTACTACTTGGAAGTAGTTGATAAACCACCTAAAAAGTGGACTCCTCCTCTTGATTACCTATTTGACTTATTATTGCTGTGAATACCCTTGAGCAATTAACTCGTAAGACTCTAAATCTTGCTCAAGGGTGGTTAGCTGCAAGAAATATTTATGTGCATATGGCTTGTGGTTGGGTGGAGAGTTGAAGTCCCTCCTCTAGTTTCCAACCATTTCAAAGTTAATTAAATAAGTGTTTATTCCTATATGAATTTTCATCATGGATGACTAATGAGCATTCCTATAATATCCAAGTAAGAATGTCTGATTTATTATATATCCATGGTTTACTAATTATCTTGTGTATTTATGGTGAATATGAGCTTCCTAAGCTATGTGTTCACAAACTTATTAATTCCTTATGTGTCTATGACGAATGATCTGGAAACAAGCATAATTAAGTTTTTATTTCACATGTTTTAGTCATCTTTTATGTTCATGAGTTTGGGACAATTACCTATTATAATGATGTTTGTGGGTTGCCTGTTGAGTAGCTTATCTTATATGTGGTGTGAGTAGACTTTCTCCACGTCTTATGGGATTGTTGATATCCCTAAATGTCTATGATGAGTGCTTGCTACTATGTTCTAATAGACCTTTGCTTTTGTTGTTTCTTGCATGAGATACATAGTTATTTACATGGAGATGCATGGTTGTTCAATATGCTTCATATAATCTTTTATTCAATGTTAATGAAGCAATAGGTATTCCTATGTATTTTCATTGAGATGGTTGTATAATTATTGTCATGGTGTGAGGGACATGTATATATTTGTATTTGTTGACATGTTTTCTTGATTTGCACAAATATTACATGATTATGTATGACAATTCTATGAACCCAGTTAAATTATTATGGTATGTGTGTAATTCCATGGTTGGGGTGCTATAACTGTTAAGGAGTATGTGTTTAAGAATCAAGGAAATTCTATTATTAAAGAGTTATAAATGGAATGCCAAGACAATTGCATGGGTTGTTTTTGGACATAACTGATTTTTTGCTTTCTTTAATTATGGACTAATAAAAAAATAAAGCACGATATACCAGGGGATCTAATAGTGATGGATTAGACTCATTTTATAGAAATTAACATTGTTGTAGTAAAAATCATAGAGAGTTGTTATCCATGGATTAACCTATTATACTACTTGTTAATAGTTGGATTAACCTCTCTATAAAAATTTTGCGGCTATAATTAGCATTTGAAATGAGTTGTGCTTGATATAATATTGTACTCCTATAAATTTGGATGATCTGGGCACTGAGGAAGGCTTCATAAGGTCCTTTGTAACACCCCCTCCCAGGTCTACCCAAATTAACCATGCCAACCATGTTAAACATAAGAAGAGAGGCTACTATGATCCAATTTGACCTCCTATGTCACTATAAGGAAGTGGAATCGATGGAATATCACATATAGTCATCCAACATCGTCAACATACACCTCAGGTGACAAGTCAACCACTCAGACATCTTGTCCCTGGGTTCCACTACTATTTTGCAACTCTTAGGCCTCAGTTGCTCTCATGCTATCGGCAAGGGAACGACTAGCAACCTAAAGCCGTTCTCACAGGCTTGCCTGCTAGCGACTAAGGCCTAGAATTGTTAGTACTGTGCCAGCGACCTCGAGATTTGAGCCGCTTTTCTAGCCCATAATCATGTTATTTGTCAAGAACTTGTTGTAACTTTCAGAAATCATTAAAAACATGATAACCATGTTGATCAATCAAAAATAACCCTTAGGACTAGGCCTGAGCATCCCCAACCGGTACTGACATTATGTCAAACACTTGGCATCAATGCAACCTACACATCTAGGATACAGGATAGAGCATAAATGATTGAAACAACTTATGAAACATAACTAGAAATATCCCCTCCTTCTCCATTGAACTACTACATCATCAATTAGGTCTTGCATCCATCCATTTAACAGTTACAAGTAGAGATATGAAATAACCATGACATGAACAAGTCATTCAACCATGCTTATAGCTAGCATAAAACCATATAAATATCACAGATATGATAGCCATTAAATCAACATATAAATCAGTGAAAATAATAGAAGTTAGCTTTTATTAATCATAGGAAAATCCGACTAGGTTTGGGACTTCCACGTACCACCCGACCATAGACATGGCTTAACCAAATCTCTCTTTCAGTAGTCATCCTCGTGCCATATTCCAAAAATGATTGTGGGATCTCATAGAAAAACTAATCCAAGAACAACCAAGTGAATCCAGAGGTTAAACCACCTCCACCCTCATCTAACCATGATCACACCAAATCTGGTGCTTTGATCACAACCGAACGTAAATTGGAATGGCATCTAGAATCCATCACTATCCTCGAGGAATTTTCTGTCTCCTTATATCTGAGGGTTTACCGCAATCTAATCCTAGATCAATAGGCCCTAAATCGAGAACAGTCTCTCAGGGTTTACTACAATCCAAACCTGGATCACTAGGACTTAAACTGAGACTTCTCCCTCAGGATTCATCGTGTATCTTGCTAAAACTGGTCAAGGGATTCCTAGGCCTTTGGGAATGGAACTTGAGACCACCTCTGCCCCAGATTATGAAATCCATCTAGCAAACTAAAGCTCAAAAACCAAAATAAGAATCCCAACATACCGTGGCATCTAGAAAAAATCTAGGATAGGCTAAAAACCACTGTCATAACCTGACAAGACCATGCCACTGACAACAAGAGAACCATACACCAACATGCAAATCCATGCATGTCCAAACCAGCTAGGAAATCACACATGCAAAAGGTTACATGCAAGTATTCCTACTGAAGTTCTTGAGTCATGATTTCCTTTCCTTGTTCCTTTCTTTCTTTTCCTTTCCTTTCCTTTCTCCAAACTAGAGTGCTGCAAGAAAACTCTAAGTGGCCAAGAGTGAGAGAGAGAGAATAATGAGAGAGCTCCAAACTTGAACTAACCAATCCTAACACCAAGCAACCTAACACTAAGCAACCTATCAACTGATCCTCAGAAGCCTTTTTATCAACGAGGCCTCTAATTTCTTCATTTTCCATTATTTTCCTTCATTTTCCTCCTCACATGCAACCTGTGACCTTTTACCTTCCTTTTCTCCTAATTTCCTTTATTTTCATAAATAAATGTGCCAAAAATGCCTTTTTGCCTTTTAATGCCTTTGCCTTAGCCTTTGCCAAATTTCCTTAGCCAAAACACACACATCCAGTGATGCCCACTAGGATATCTTTGCCCAACATTTAGCTTGGAATATGTGTCCCTTGCCCGTGGTCTTATTTTTTTCCTTTATTCACATTATTACATGGAATTTTCACCAAGGCTGTTACAAAACCCTCCCCCTTGGGGAACACCGTCCTCAGTGTTAAACCACACCAAGACCTCAACAAAACCGCTAAAAAGAAAACATACTGCCCATGGAGCTTTATAACTTAGCTCATTGCAATATTTACAATGAAAGACCTTCTCAAAAGAAAAACATCATGACAACATGACAATATAATAACCATACTGCATACTGGAGTTTTATAACACGACTCATTACAGTATTTACAGTAACCACATATACACATATGCACATTTTCTTAACCAACAAATAAAGGATACATTGCTTGTATCAATCGACAAGGGAATCTAGAGGATCACACCTCCAACCTCAAAGTAATACCAAGATTCACCTCCTTCCCAGGAAGTCCAGAATCCATTGTCACAGTTAAAGCTGCATCCAATGTCCAATGCTACAATCCTGCACCACTTGTCCTCTCAATGAATAGTTACCAACTCGTTGTTGCATGACGCACTCCCAATGTGAATTTGATTCCATCTGGCAATGCTAATGACCAAACCAATATATCCACAACCTTCCCTTCTCTGCTACAGAGTCCCTTAGGAAATATAGTCACCCCCTTTTGTGCAGTCACTCACCTTCCAAGTTCCCCGAAATCTCCTAACCCGACTGATCCATCCCTTGGCAAGGCTTCCTCACATCATAAGATACAAAACCAAGGCATATACCTGCCTCAAAACCATCATACCAGTCATAGCATTCACATGGAAATCAATGGACACTATTGGGTACCAGTGTCCCAAAATGGCCCACTCCTGAAGTGTTTTACGAGCATATTGCTACATGTTCCAATTTCTTTTGATGATGCTGCTAATTCTTGTGTCAATTTCAACCACCCAACTAGGCATGTTCATGCATTCCTGTTCCAATCACATAACTTCCATTAGATTCAAATAATTTGAAATAAACTCAAATCATACCTCATTAGCAATTTTTCAATAATGTACACTTATAATCATGTTCCCTTCTTGTCACAACAAGTCAAACTAGCATATTTGACCAAATCAACATGTATAAATATATCACATTAGGTTAGCTCAAAACATAACCATCAAAATCATAAATCTCATATAGCCATCATAAACCCAATCATAGATCACATGAAATCATCATAGACCAGAATCATAGATAACATGTAATCATCATAGACCATAATCATAAATCACATGCATAATAAAACTGAAAATAAAATACTGATACTTATCCTTTAATCAACCCTTAGCTTCTACCTTTGTCTTTATTCTGTACACACTCTGGATCGGTTTCCACACCAGAAAAACACCCAGTGCCTTCTCCTCGGGCATGTGCACAAACACATAGTATGCATCACACACATACAATTACACACATCATACAACACCATGCAATACATGCATCTACACCATTACCATATGTACCACATGTACACAGTACCACTTGTACACTGCAACCACCTGCACAATGTGTGCACAATACCAAATGTACACAACATCACATGCACGACATGTACACAACACCACATGCACACAGAACCACATGTACAACATGTACAACATGTACACAACACCACATGATCACAACACCACTTGTACAATCATGCACACAACACCATATGTACATAGCACCATATGTACAATATGCATAGAACACCATATGTACATATCACTACATATCCAACATGTACATAGCATCATCTGTACACAGCACTACATATCAAACATGTGAACAACACCATATACACACAACACCTCATATCCATCATGTACATAGCACCATCTATACCCAACAATGCATATGCAATATTCATACAACACTATCTGTACCATCCTGTACATAACATTGCATAAACAACATCTACACACGCTATGTATACCCAACACTGCATGTGCACAACATCATAGATGCAACATGTAAAACATATACGACATATGAACAAAAATAGTACCTCACATCCAAAATCACATTGTCTCTACCAAGAAACCTTGCTCCAAGTGCCTTATCTATGTTGTCCCAGCATGTCGTAGACCACATTGCTTCCATTTCACTGATGTATCCTTCCACATTACCTGTCATAAGCATAGGAATAATAAAATTATATAATATCAATTCATATCCACATGATACTGACCTCGTATATTGTCGTGACTACTCTTCCCACTTGATTCCATTCACCTACATAAGAAATCATTCCTCCACAAGAACGATCCTTGACAACCCTGTCATACAGTAAAAACATACATATATACATATATAATCATTAGCATAAAACAATCATCATCCTCTCAGACAACAACATACATACATACATACATACATACATACATACATACATACATACATACATACATACATATATAAACATTAATATAATCATGATCATGACATAATTACCAGATAACATAAGGTCTAGGTAAAGAGAACTTACTTTATCCGTGTACAACATGTTCAACATTGAAAACAATCATTCCCAACATAGCCAAGGTATCTGACACCTCAAATCCATTTAATTTACCTTTTCTAGTTACCTTTCACATGTTTGTACTTCCACCATCCATTTACCACTATGGACCAACCAGTCTAACCGACTGTCATAGTCTTACCTTCCACTGTGCTTACTCATGCACAGAGCTTCCTCTGAGTCTTATCTTACCTTTTGGGTACCATACAACTCTCCCCGAGCTCCACTAACTTTCCTCTTTCCCAACCAATTCCCAATAATCAAAACAGAAAAGGAAAACCTAGGAAACAAATAAGAAGAAGATCATGAAAACCCATAACAACAATACGACACTGCAGCAATGTGTCATAGCTATGCACCAAACACACACAACAATCGCCAATCAAGCACAACAATCGCAAAATACCAAAAGAAAAAGACTAACAACAGACACCATCACTTAATCCCCATGATTCCCAAGGAAATCTCAACTTGAGCCTTCTTCAATATTCATTGAAATCTCTCTTCCCATGCAACTCCCTACATTATACTACCATAAATAGATAATGTTGGTGCATAAATAAACATAACAATACATCAGTTACCTTATCTTGTCTTGTTAAGCATGTTGCTTTCAACTGAACACATCCATGCCATCTCTCAAGGGACTCCAATCCCCTTGACCGATCTACCTGTAACTAGAGACTAGCTAATACACTGGTCAAGTACATGTTCATGAATCTAGCATATATCCACATAATTACAAACAAAACCATAGTTAAGATGACTCTCTATATGCAAAGTGCTCATTCGTTTGGAATTAGGGTTTCCAAACATAGCCAAAGTAATTCTTGTTTGATTCTTTTATTTTACCCTTTCTACCTTGCTGCAACTGTGTCTTACTATGTACTGTCACATCACCTAACTGTTAGTTGTATAAGCACATCAATTGTTACCTTGTCACACTAATTATTGGGTGTGGAGCCTGATTATCTTCTTTATTCATAGGTATCGTTGCATTGGACCCCATTTCGTAATGGGGTGGAAACGCCACCCGTTTTTTCACCACCAGGGGGGCGACGATGATTTTTATGAGCCCGCCCTTGGCAGGGGTTCAGGGGAAGCGCCCCCTAAGCTAAAAATAGATGTAATTTTGCCTGGTAAAATATTGTAAATTTTTAGTCAATCTGAACCATTCATTAGGCAGATGATCCGATGGTGGAAGTTATGTTTAATTTAGGGTTTTTTTCCCTAGAAGGCAACCCCTTGCTATATATGAGGGAATTGTGTTGTGGCTATATATGTGTGTATTCTGAGTGAGAAAGAGAGAGGATATTGTGTGAGAGCGAAGAGGAAATTAAAACGGATTTTTTGTAGGTTGTATATCGTCTTTTTTTTGGATAATATAAAAGGAAGGACTGGTTGTTTCTCTATGGACTTAGCCCAAATTGGGTGAACCACGTATATTTGTGTCTATCTGGTTTTATGTGTTTTCTGTGTTTTGTGTTTTTGCAATATTTTATGTGTTCCATTGCTCTGTAATATCTAATTTTATAATAATTGGTATCAAAGCTTAAGGTCTATTTGGTTGATAAACTCGTAGGAGAGAAGGGTTCTTGGTTCGAGTGGGAGCAATGGAGGAAGATGGTAGGCTTAGGGTTGAAAAATTTAATGGCAAAAACTACGAGCGTGGAAGATGTTGATGGAATATTATCTATATCAGAAATATCTATACCTACCATTGAGTGGAAAGACAAAGAAGTCAAGGAGTATGACAGAGACAGAATGGGATATTCTTGATAGAAGGGCACTTGGAATGATACGGTTGTGCCTGGTGGACTCGATAGCCTTTAATATTTCAAAGGAAATGACAATAGATGGTTTAATGTTGGCATTGGCCAAACTATATGAAAAACACTTGGGCGTTAAATAATGTATTTCTTATGAAACATTTATTTAATATGAATATGTTAGAAGGTGGATCTGTTGCTGATCATTTAAATGAATTTAATATTGTTACCAGTCAGTTAAGTTCTGTAGGGGTAAATTTTGATGATGAAGTTAGGGCTCTGTTATTTCTATGCTCATTGCCAGAATGTTGGAATGGTTTAGTTATGTCCATTAGTAACTCTATCTTTGGATCTAGTACTTTAAAGTTTGATGATGCTGTCAGTGCAATTCTTAGCAAGGAAATGCAACAGAAAAGCTCCAGTGAGACATCAAGTAATGCTTTGATGGCAAAGTCTAGGGGAAGAAAATTAGAAAGATAAAAGAGCCCAAGATTTTTTAGTAAGTCAAGGAAAGGCATATCCAAGTCCAGATTGTGGATAATGTGCTGGAAATGTAGGAAGAGAGGACACTTGAAAAAATATTGTAAGTCTCGGAAGGGAAAAGAAGGAGACGCATAGCAAGAAAACAATCATGAAGTGAATGTTGCAGGTGATGTGTTGCAAGATGTTTTGATTCTTTCATTAAAAAATATTATTGATGCTTGGGTGGTAGACTTAGGGGCCTCATTCCATGCCACACCTGATAAGAATCATTTTCATGATTATGTTCAAGGAGATTTTGGATAGGTTCTTTTGGGTGATGATAAACCCTATAAAATTAGTGGAATGGGTAAAGTTTCCATAAAACAACAGAATGGAAACCAATAGCTATTAAAGGAGGTAAGGCATGTTCCAAATCTGAACAAAAATGTAATTTCAACAACGCAGTTGGGAGGTGAAGGTTGTGTAACTAATTTTACAGGTAAAACTTGGAAGGTCGCTAAAGGAGCCCTGGTAATAGAAAAAGGAGAAAAGGTTGGTACATTGTATTTATGCAATGGTAGTTCTAATTCTGTTAATGATTTAGCCTCTACAGGAGCAGATACAATATTGTGGCATCATAGGCTCAGACACATGAGTGAGAAGGGGATGAAAATTTTTCACTCAAGAAATTTGTTTCCATGTTTGAAGCATGTTGATTTGGAATTCTATGAGAATTTTGTTTATGAAAAACAAAAGAGAGTTAGATTCCTCAGATTTAGGACAGAAAAGAAGAGCAAAAAATTAGAGCTTGTGCATATAGATATATGGGGACTTGCTTAGGTATCATCTATCATTGGTTCTTGTTATTATGTTACTTTTATTGATGATGAAACCAGAAAAACATGGATTTATTGTATTAAAAATAAATCTGATGTATTTGATACTTTTAAGAAATGGAAAGCTTTGGTTGAAAATGAGACAGGAAAATGGTTGAAGTGTCTCAGATTAGACAATGGAGGTGAATGTTGCTGCAAAGAGTTTGATGATTATTGTTCAGAGCATGGAATTCACAGAGATAAGACAATTTTAGGAACACCACAAGAAAATGGTGTGTCAGAAAGGATGAACATGACAATCATAGAGCATGCAAGGTGCATGAGATTTCATGCATGATTGCCTTTACAATTTTGGGCAGATGTTGTAGATATTGTTGTTTATCTAATAAACAGAGGGCCTTCATGTTCCTTAGATGGAGGTATTCCAAAGGAGGCATGGATAGGTAAAAAGGTAAACTACTCATTTTTAAAGACTTTTGGTTGTGAAGCCTGTGTCCACATTAATAAAGAAAATAGAACAAAGCTTGAGGCAAAATCAAATAAATGTACCTTTATTGGATATGGTGTTAATGATTTTGGTTATCTCTTATATGATTATGAAAATAACAAAATCATTAGGAGCAGAGATGGCATATTCAATGAAAATGTTTTGTATAAGGATCAGATGCAGGAAAAGAAAAAGGAAAAAGAAAACAGAAAATACACAATGCTTGATGAGATCAAAGAAAAATTAAAAGTGCCTGAAATTAATAATGATCAACAACCAAAACAACAAAAACAACCACAACAACAATAGGCACCTCAAACACTTGAAAGTGGTGTTGGAAGATCTGGCATGATAATTAGACCCCCTGAACGATACTCTCCTTCATCATATTATGTATTTTTGAGTGATTTTGGTGAACCAGAATGTTTTGAAGAAGCAATGCAGGTAGAAACCAGGAAGAAGTGGGAGCTAGCCATGAAAGAAGAGATGGAATCCTTGGTACATAACCAGACTTGGAACTTAGTCATGTTTCCTGCAGGTAAAATAACATTGAATAATAAATGGGTTTAGAGGTTGAAGGAAGAAGATGGAGGTAGAAAAAGGTAGAAAGCTAGACTTGTGGTGAAGGGGATTACACAAAAAAAAGGTATAGACTTTGATGAGATATTTTCTCATGTTGTTAAAATGACTTCAATCAAAACTATTTTAAGTCTAGTAGTAGCAGAAGATTTTCATCTTAAGCAATTAGATGTAAAGACGACCTTTCTCCATGGGGATTTGGAGGAAGAGTTATATATGCAATAGCCACAAGGTTATGAGGTCAAAGGGAAGGAGAAACTAGTGTGTAGGTTGAAGAAGAGCTTGTATAGCTTAAAACAGGCTCCAAAGCAGTGGTATCTCAAATTTGACAGGTTTATGTCTGAACAAGGTTATACTAGATGTCACTCTGATCATTGTAATTATCTCAAAAGTAAAAATGATGGCAACTATATTACATTGTTATTGTATGTAGATGACATGCTTGTTGTAGGCTCTAACATGCATGAAATAAATGTGCCTAAAATAAAATGGGAAAACTCATTTGCAAAACAAATCCTTGGTATGAGAATAAGTAGAGACAGGAAAAATTGCAAATTAAAATTGTCTCAAAGTGAATACATAAAAAAGGTGTTGAAAATATTTAATGTGTAGAATGAAAAACCAGATAGTACACCTTTGGCTAGCCATTTAAAACTAAGGATATATGTCCCAAGACTTAGGAAGAGATGGATTATATGTCTAAAATGACATATGCATTAGTAGTTGGAAGCTTAATGTATGCAATGGTCTGCACAAGGCCTGATATTGCACATGCAGTGAGAGTTGTAAGCAGGTACATGAACAATCCAGGAAAAGAACATTGGATGGTAGTAAAGTGGATTCTCAGGTATTTGAGAGGTACCACATATCAAGCATTATTCTTTGGTGGTTCCAACATTTCTCTACAGGGATATGTTGATGTAGATATGGCAGATGATAGAGATAACAAAAGGAGCACCACAAGGCATGTGTTTATTATAGGTGGAGCAATTGTCAATTGGGTTTCAAAATTGCAAAGTGTTGTTTCACTCTCAACGACACAAGCATAGTATGTTGCTTCTACAGAGGCTAGTAAAGAAATGATTTGGTTACAAAGGTTTTTGGATGAATTGGGTAAGAAGCAGGAGTTGGGCAGGTTATACAGTGACAACTAAAGTGCCATTCATCTTGAAAAGAACTCATAGTTTCATTCCAAAGCTTAACATATACAACTCAAGTACCACTTCATACAGTCAGTGTTGGAAGATGGGCAATTGAAACTGGAAAAGATACACACTAGCCAGAATCTTGCAGATATGTTAACAAAAGTTGTAACCAGGGAGAAACTGAGATTCTGGTTGGTTTCAGTTGGTCTTCAAGTATGACGATGAAGATGAGAAACAACTAGGTCCAAAGTGGAGTCATTGTCCAACAAATGAAGCAGCAATGGAGTTGCTATAATCAATCTCCAAGTCGGAGATTGTTGGGTGTCGAATCTGATTATCTTCTTTATTCAAAGGTATCATTGCATTTGTTGGGTCCCTATAATACTAGTGATTACACCATTACTATTGTAGGTGTACCCCTTATTAATATTGTTGTGCCCCTATTGTCCCCATATTGTTATTACTGTGCCCCATAGAATCCCTCTATTGTTATTTTTGTGGCTTTATATTATTATTGTTAGGTCGGCTGGGTTATACTGTGACTCCTTGGATTCCTATATATAGAAAGGAGGTTTTGTCATTTGAATCATCCAAGAATTGTTCATTTATGTAATGTAAAGGAGGTTTCCCTCTCGAAGAGGCTGAATTTTAAGGCGTTGATCTATCTTTTCTATCTTTTTCTTGAGCTGGTTTCATAACATTTGGTATCAGAGCTTTGGATTCTAGGGTTTCGCTGCTCCAAACAGGTTATCGTGGCATTTTCACTATAAATTCTTTTCTGTGACGTTTCAGAAGCTAAAAATCAAACCCATTTTAGAAGACATCATGTTGAAGCTTGGGTCCGAAGTTCAGAGTTTTTCTCGCTATATTTACGGAGATATGATCTGAGGAACTTGGTCTTTTTGCAGACTCCTGAATTACATTCCAAACAGGTGACCTGGGGAAAATCATCATAACTTTCTCTTTGAGCACTGGATTGAAATTTTGTAAGAAGTTGCAAAAATAGGAAGGACTGTATTTTCTTGTATATATTTTTCAGAGCCAAAGGTCAAAACAGGGACACATGGCATGTCGTACAAGTTCGCTCTACTGAATTAGTCTATAATCAGGTCACTGTTGGAGATTTGGCATAACTCTTCATTGGAGAATCCAATTGGGGTCAGATTGGTGGCATTGGAAAGAGAACATAGAGGGCTACCATAGATCACAATTTCAGAATTGGATGATTCGAAATTACAAAGATACATTGGAGGCAATATCAAGCTCCTACAAAGTGAAAAAAGGTGTGTAGATTTTTTAAATTTTTGCTTAAGCTTGGTTTGAAAAATTATTTTGAAGGAATTCAAAGGGCATAGTAGAGCATTAGTATCGGTAACTAATGCCCCGAGGAAAGAAAATGAAAACACCTAGTAAGCAATCTGAAAGCTCTAGCATGACTCATGAAGAAGAGGAAGAAATGCTACATGATATATCAAAATTACAAGACCAAGTGCAACAAATTTCACTCTCACAAAAGCTAACAGAAGCTAAGATAAATGGAGTGGAATCTAGGATAAAGGGCGTGGAAGCCAAGATTGACGATTTGAAGATAGATTTAAAGGCAGATTTGACAAATTTTCTACAAGAAATACTTACTAATGGTGAAAGGGGAGGAAAGGAAACTCATGATGCAAACAAAGGAAATGTTAATCATGATTTCATAGACTCTAATGTTGGATCGAAGGCGCACCATATTCCAAAAATTGATATGAGGAAGTTTGATGGCAAGGATCCCGCAACATGGATATTACAGATGGAGCAATTTTTTGATCTCAATAATGTGCAAAACACACAAAAGGTACGTATTGCAACTTTATATTTGGAACCAAATCAGTTTGTACGGTATCAATGGCTTTGCTCTCGTAAACAATTTATCACTTGGGCAATTTTTATGGAAGAATTGATAGCACATTATGAGAATACAAAAAGCAACACTTTTTTTAGCTAATTGATAAGTCTCAAACAAAAGGGTTCAATAATGGAGCACATTGAGGAGTTCCAAAAATTGAACATAAGGGTAAAAAATATTCCAGAGGAGCATAGGATTGATGTGTTCATAGGGTCTTTAAAGGATAATATCCAACATGATGTTCGCCTTTGGGAACCTGATTCATTAGAGAAGGCATTCAGGTTAGCAAGAAAAATGGAAAGCAAAATTATGGCAACCAGGAAGCATACCACTCACAACTATAAAGACGAAAGTGTTGTTGCCGCTAGTCTTCCACAACCTATAAGGTTGACACCACAAAAATTGGAAGAAAAAAGAGCAAAAGGGCTTTGTTACAGTTATGATAGAAAATACACTAAAGGTCATAAGTGTGCTGAGAAGAAATTATTCTACATAGATTGTGAAGAGGAAGAAGAAAAGGAGCAAGAAAGGTCAAAAGAAGAGGATATACTCCAGGAACAAAGCCTAGATGAAGAACAAATGAATCCGACCATATCTTGTAATGCATTGGTGGGAATTACCACTCCTCAAACCATCAAGATAGAAGGACAAATCAAGAAGAAAAAGGTAATAGTGTTGATTGATTCAGGAAGTACCCACAATTTTATTAATTGTAATGTAGCAAAAGAATTGAATTGCTTCTTATAGCCAGCACCAGAGTGTCAAGTGATGGTTGCAAATGGAGGAACAATAAATTGCTCTAGAAAGTGCCATAATATCAAGCTATCCATGGGAGAATATGTATTGACTAGCCCAATGCTTTCCATTCCAATGGGAGGTGCTGATGTTGTATTAGGAGTCCAATGGCTACAATCCTTGGGTACAATAACTTTTAATTTTCAAGAACTTTTCATGAAATTTTTTGTGGAAGGAAAGGAAGTTGAATTAAGGGGCATTGCAGGGAAACCGAGAAAGATAATCAGCTCTAACGGTATGTTATAGACATTTTTGTGCCTTACAGCTATAAGCATGAAATGTCCATAATCCAAGGGATCCAAAGTCTCTAAACATGTTGTTCCTACCCCTAGAGGAACAAGGCTAACAAACCACAACAATTCACAGAAGTTCTCCACCAGAAACTGCTCAAAAACAAGTCAATTCAGGATCAATTCAGAAGCTCCACTAGCTGCCTGCGTTGAAATGCAGAGGTTACACTGGCTAGTTGCATTGCAACGCAGGTAGAAGCACTACCAGGGTGCGCTGAGTGGGAAATGACAAATGTCAGGGTCTCTTGTGAGAGGTGTCAAGACTGTGGAAGCTTCCAGAATCTTCCTCCATGACACTTGCCTTGCTGAGTTCGACTAAGTGATGAGTAAGAGGCTCTTAGTCTCCAAGTGGAAGTAAGAACTGACAGAGAGAGAGGACACTAGTCAGATCACAAGCTGACTCATCCTCACTCCAAACATCTATATATGGATCTCTTCTCCATGAGATCTAGAGGCTGGAATTTTGTTATTGCAAAGAATTGTTGTTGG
This sequence comes from Pinus tabuliformis, assembly GCA_031772625.1. Classification (NCBI taxonomy): domain Eukaryota; kingdom Viridiplantae; phylum Streptophyta; class Pinopsida; order Pinales; family Pinaceae; genus Pinus; species Pinus tabuliformis. The sequence goes on along the minus strand of CM062814.1, from coordinate 762,981,016 downwards.
TTTGAGATTGGAATCATTGGGTGCTTAATGCTTTGAAGGGAGGTGAAGATAGGAATTTCATTTGCTAGGAAGGAGATGTTGGATTGGAACTCTCTTGGTTGTATCTCCTCCTGAACCTTGTTATTTCATCAATAAAACTATCTTGGTTTCTCCTATATACTAATGTGTCTTTGATGTATGATTGCATTAGTATGTTTAGTTTATTTCTAATCCTGAACTAGTTATGAATATGAATCTATGTCTTTGTGTAGTGTTCCCTTCTTGTGATCTTGCAGGAACCTGTTGAAGCTGGGCAAGCGAGAAGGCAAGTAGCTGGGAGCTCTCAAAGAGAAGAGAAGCCGGATCGAGGGACAAACGGAAGACACTGATTAGTCCATCCATCTCTCTTCATTCTTATTTCATAAAGGAAGAATACTAGAATAGATGTCTCTGTTTGTTGCTAAGGCACTGTCACACCTTAGGTGGATAGGATCGTCCTGCATAGGCATTTTTCCCCACAACAAATTAGTGACTCCACTGGGGAGATCTGTTTAGTCATTTTATTTGTGTTTCTATCATTGTTTGTTTCATAGACTCAACAGCAACAATCGAATTGCATTCTCAGATGCAAAGTAGACAGCTGCTGCTTTGATCCAATCACTAGATTTGTCTATGATCTGAACAATGGGCTCACAAATGATTTGATGATCCTTTGTGATAGATCTTAGTCCTCCTTCAAAGCATCCCTTTGATTATACCTTGCTTGTTGCTTTGATTTGGCCTGAAACTGTAGATTAAATAGCAAACCGTGACCCAGAACCCAGTGAGGAACTCTCGTTTCTCCTTCAGCGCAGGCTCTGTGAAGAGACTCTGCATTTCAACGTAGTTCCCGTGAAGGCTACCTGCGTTGAAATTCAGTTTCCCTGTTATACAGGTGCGCTGATCTAGTTAGGCCTTGTGCAGCTGGGGTTCTCTGCTCTGTTTTGCCTTGTTTTGATCTCTGATTTTTGCAGCCTGTAACCAGCATAGGTACCTGTCTGATAGCCCCTTTTCTCTGCTTAAATTCCGCCTCCTTTTGTACAAAAGACTGTGAGTGTTTTTATGTGTTTGTGGCATCATTTACAGTTTCCCTTTGCAAGAGTGAAATAGTCATCCTGTAGCCCTTGATTCGGATCTGTTGATTGTGATCTTAGGAGAGAGTTCATTGGCTATTTACAGTTGGTTATACATTCATTTTTTCTTTTGGTTTCAGTTTTGTCTCTTTTGAGTGTCAAAGCAAATATTCATTTCGAAAATCGTTAAGTGTTGTAATCTCTTCTACCCTTTCTGATTTCGAAAAAGTAAACTTGTTTGTATTTGTCATTTAAAAGCAAATTCAAAGTTGTGCAAAAAGCTTTCTTTTTAGGCATCAATATTAAGAAAGCGGAAAACAAACACTTGCATTGTGCATTTGCATCTTGATAGTTTGCATGATTGATTTAGGGAAAGTGCATTTAGAGTGTGCTGATTGCTCTTTGAGAAAATATGGTGTCTTTCTTTTCCCTTTGTAGCTAGGATTTTCATTGTTGAAAAAGAGATAAAATTTGCTTATCATCTTTTAGATTGCATTTAGGAAGTTGTCTATACATCTCGTGGTGAACCTCAAAAGGCAAACTTCTAAGAAAGATCAACATAAAATAAACTGAATGAACTTAATAACGCTTTGTAACATAACGCACAACATAGAGGTCTAGGCTAGAGACGTGTTCCAGCGTCGTAGAACCTGGTGACTGTCGATCTCGCTGATGGTGGGTGATTCCTCCTGAGGGACGATAGCGCCAGTACGGATTGTGCTCCCACGTACCGTCGCGTATATATTGGGAGACCCGTATAGGCATAAAACCTTTATCCTTAGGAAGCCGTGTCGGCCGCCCTACTGATTGTAATGCACTGAACACAGCATTCAGGAAGATTGACTGCCCGTACCTTAAAAAGTATTCTGCGATTTTGTGAAAAGTTTGGCACACCCTCTACCTAGATCTCCAGAGCAGTTCCTTTTGGCCTTTTTCAGACTCTATAACGGAAAAATTCCATCCGAGCATTTGTCACTTCGGGCTCGTTAAAACATCGAAGGCGACTAGAGTCATCTTTTGTTTTTTCTCGACTCTTTAAAACTGAAAAAACAAGTTGTGTCTAAAGCGTCATTAAAACTTATTTTAAATGGAATAATAAATCACCCTTATTCCCGCGTTGATCTTTCAGTTGAGAAAATGGAGCCCTCCAACCAAGGAATTCCCCTTGGTGGAAGTCCTAGTCCCTTCTCCTCTTGGGGAGATGTTGGAGCGCCCCATATGGCCACATTGTCGCTTCCAGGACTGACAATCGGCTTGCCTGTCTGGCTCTTCTCAACTAATGTTGTTCAAAACACCACTATTCCTGAACAATCGAATCAGCAGTTAGACCAGTCCAGAGCTGCCCACCAGCCTTCCACTTCCTCTAACTCTTCCTCTCCTCCTTCCTCTTCGCTTGATGGAGCTGGCAAAGCCAAAAGCCAAGCTCCTAAGGAGAAGAAGGAAAAAAAGAAGAAAGAGAAGAAGAAGAAGGAGCCAAAAGTGACTGGGGGCAAGTGAATGGCGTCTAATGAAAATCCACACACTGCACTGACCAGGCCTAAATCGCCATGTGTCATATGCAAGGGAGACCACTTTCACAGAGATTGTCCTTGCATCCCTCGGATACTAAGGGACTGGTCTCCCCGCTTGCACAATTCGGTGGCGTCAACCTCTGATAGCCATGTTGACAGCACACCATCAACTAGTGAAAGTGAAGCCATAGGACAAAGAGGGAAAGATAGATTTCCCTGCAAACTGTGTGAAGGCGACCATGCCATCCACCGTTGTCCCTTCTTAGACGAGGCTGGAATTTTGTTATTGCAAAGAATTGCTGTTGGTTTGAGATTGGAATCATTGGGTGCTTAATGCTTGGAAGGGAGGTGAAGATAGGAATTTCATTTGCTGGGAAGGAGATGCTGGATTGGAACTCTCTTGGTTGTATCTCCTCCTGAACCTTGTTATTTCATCAATAAAGCTATCTTGGTTTCTCCTATATACTGATGTGTCTTTGATGTATGATTGCATTAGTATGTTTAGTTTATTTCTAATCCTGAACTAGTTATGAATATGAATCTATGTCTTTGTGTAGTGTTCCCTTCTTGTGATCTTGCAGGAACCTATTGAAGCTGGGCAAGCGAGAAGGCAAGTAGCTGGGAGCTCTCAAAGAGAAGAGAAGCCGGATCGAGGGACAAACGGAAGACACCGGTTAGTCCATCCATCTCTCTTCATTCTTATTTCATAAAGGAAGAATACTAGAATAGCTGTCTCTGTTTGTTGCTAAGGCACTGTCACACCTTAGGTGGATAGGATCGTCCTGCATAGGAATTTTAATTTGTTGTGGGGAAAAATGCCTATGCAGGACGATCCTATCCACCTAAGGTGTGACAGTGCCTTAGCAACAAACAGAGACAGCTATTCTGGTATTCTTCCTTTATGAAATAAGAATGAAGAGAGATGGATGGACTAACCGGTGTCTTCCGTTTGTCCCTCGATCCTGCTTCTCTTCTCTTTGAGAGCTCCCAGCTACTTGCCTTCTCGCTTGCCCAGCTTCAAAAGGTTCCTGCAAGATCACAAGAAGGGAACACTACACAAAGACATAGATTCATATTCATAACTAGTTCAGGATTAGAAATAAACTAAAAATACTAATGCAATCATACATCAAAGACACATCAGTATATAGGAGAAACCAAGATAGATTTATTGATGAAATAACAAGGTTCAGGAGGAGATACAACCAACAGAGTTCCAATCCAGCATCTCCTTCCCAGCAAATGAAATTCCTATCTTCACCTCCCTTCAAAGCATTAATCACCCAATGATTCCAATCTCAAACCAACAGCAATTCTTTGCAATAACAAAATTCCAGCCTCTAGATCTCATGGAGAAGAGATCCATATATAGATGTTTGGAGTGAGGATGAGTCAGCTTGTGATCTGACTAGTGTCCTCTCTCTCTGTCAGTTCTTACTTCCACTTGGAGACTAAGAGCCTCTTACTCATCACTTAGTCGAACTCAGCAAGGCAAGTGTCATGGAGGAAGATTCTGGAAGCTTCCACAGTCTTGACACCTCTCACAAGAGACCCTGACATTTGTCATTTCCCGCTCAGTGCACCCTGGTAGTGCTTCTTCCTGCGTTGCAATGCAACTAGCCAGTGTAACCTCTGCATTTCAACTCAGGCAGCTAGTGGAGCTTCTGAATTGATCCTGAATTGACTTGTTTTTGAGCAGTTTCTGGTGGAGAACTTCTGTGAATTGCTGTGGTTTGTTAGCCTTGTTCCTCTAGGGGTAGGAACAACATGTTTAGAGACTTTGGATCCCTTGGATTATGGACATTTCATGCTTATAGCTGTAAGGCACAAAAATGTCTATAACAGTTGCCCCCTAAAGTATGAGGCCGTTTATCGGGTGAAATGCTTTATTAGGAGGATCCGAAGTTCTTTCATTGCTGGGAGGAGACCTGTAATACAATACAATACAATACATCATTTTCATACTTTTTTCATGATCTAGCTGAGGCGGGCATTCCCATGCTCAGCTTTATAAATTCATTTTCATGTACATATAACAGACAATCGTCTGATGATAGACTGATGATTCTGAAAGAGCCATCATCCTTTTGGTAGGATGATTATTTGTGCTGCAAAGCTGTACATTTCCATGTCTTTATTTTCTGAATATATATCGCAGCCTGGATGGATGAAACTAGATCCGGGGTCTTCAATCTCGTCCGATCTTCACTCTAAGTACAAGTCGATCCATTTGAGAATTGCTCTGAAGTCAAACATGGAAAGACATCGCTTGATTACCAGTCAATGATGTAAACTGTTAACAAGCACGAGAGGAATCACCGATAATGATGATGACCCTCAAGGTACTGCAGTACAATTCACGTGGTGTGAATAGAGGACTTGGCATCGAACACCACGCAAAATCTTTCGGTCGAAGGTCATTGATGTATACCTGTCGCCGGAAGTGAGAAACTTGCCATTGAGGCATGCAAGCTTCAAAGTACTGAAGGGGGTGTTCCTAGATCAACTTCTTGGATAATGAGCTGATGTCGACAAGAAGCGATCCGTCAAAGGAGGGCCTTAATGAATCCCACATCAATGACACGGAACGGAGCTAATGATTTTGATAGAGGTCAAAACAATTTGATGACATATGATTCAGGGTGGCGGTCATGAAAGAGTATAATGTATGGTAGTGGATGGGACACAGGTGACTTCTCTGAACGACTTCTCTTGAACATATGGTGACACTGATGCGATGGATTGGTAGCATTACCCCAAGTATGGATGGTATGGTGAGACCATGGTGATGCAACTGGTGAATGAAAAAACCCAACCCGATTGTGGTACGGAGGAAAAGTGTCATGTTCAAGAGCGACTTGCTACCATCAAAGTTTTCTTGAGTTTCTCCCAATTTTTCCCCAGTCATTGCTGACCAGTACCTCTTTATTTTTGTCAAGCTTGAGGAGGATAACATATGCTTGTTCTATAACTTGCCCTTCGGGCAAGCCCATCGCTATGTTTTAACGAGCCTAGCGATAGGGAAACTCGTTCTCGTCTAAAGACAAGTTTGTCGCTAGTTAATGCATTTAACGAGTCTAACGGCAAGGATAACTCGGTCCTTTTCATTTTTAGAGAGTCTAAAAAGGTACATAAAGTTAACTCCAAAAGTCCTTTTTCGTCATCTAATCCCTTAAGTCCGAAAAAGTATAAAACAATACAGAAGGGATGAATTTTCGATAGTTTTAACGAGCCGAATAAAACAAGCGCTCGATCTTTTTGTGCAATAATCCCTCAGGTCCAAAAAGATTAAAATCTAGAGGAGGGATAGCTCTTCCGGTCACTTTAACGAGCTGGAAGGCCAAAACTCGGCAATCTTTTGATATTTTACGAGTCAGATGAAAAGAGCTTAAAGAAGACTCGTCTTTTGAGGAACGAGTGATAAAAAGGGGTAGCAGCTGATTCCAGGGAAGGATTGGAATTTCCAAATCATGGCAGTGTCACAAGGATGGCTAGTGAAATCACTCTTCGCAACTGTTCCTCAAAATGGGTAAACAATCATATGGAGGTGAATGATCAGCCAATGGAAAAGTGGAGGTGGTGGGCAAACACGACCAAGGCTTTAATGGCTGATGATATTACATTCACGGTGGTTATTTACCGGAATCGTTCATTTTTTAACGATCTTAAACGCGGGAGGAAACATTTGCTCGATCTTATGTTTATTTTTTAACGAGCATAAACTATGCGCTAAAACCACTCGGATCTTGCGTTTATTTTTTAACGAGCATGAACTGTGTGCTAAAACTGCTCGATTAATCCAGTCATATGATAAGAATGTCTCATGTAAAACGGCAACATTTAGATTTTTCCCCACATCCTTTCTTTATGCAAGTTCGGAAACGACTAATCCTACGAGTTTAAAGGGTTAGACCTACAGGTTTAAAGGGAAGGACCTAAAAATTTAAAAAATAAATAGCCGCCCTTGCTTGCACTCCAAAAGGTTTGCATGCCCCTAGATATAAAACAGAGTTTCAAGGTTACCTCTACTTCACTTCCGCCAAAACAATTGTTTTACCGAGAGAGGCCTACCTCTTTCAGGCTACCCAAAGATTGTTCTGTTATTCTTTCAACAAAACATTTCTTCGGCGGTGTCTACCGAGATAGACAAAGGTGAGGCGCCAAACACGTAGCTTTGACAAGAGAATAATATTCTAGAATAACCCCTCTTCCAAACACGGACGGGGTAGAGACTAGTCATATTCTCCCGTGGAAACCTACCCTATACCCAAAGTTTTCCTGCCGAAGCAGACCAGGACGCATGCCCCCTGGGTTCCAGTCATATCCTCCCGGATTACTCGCGCTCATCAGGAGGACGGACCGTGGGTTGAGACATTTCTTGAGTGAAGAGACCATTTAGGGATGGTATATGACTATTTGCGATGCGTGATCCGAGGAATGAAAGTTGGTCCACGAGCTTGACCATTCTTCCTTCATGCGGAAAACACATTACTCTAAAGAGTGAGGAGACGATGGCTCCCATGCAATATATATAGTCTCGTCCAAGGAGTAGGTTGTAATCCAAGGGTCCTTGAACGACCATCACGTTCATTTGAACGGTCTTCCCTTTCAATGTTATTGGCACATTGGGGACGATCCCTAAAGGTCGACTGGTTCCTTTATCGAAGCCTGTCAGATTTCTCATTTCAGGCAAAAGTGCTGGCGAACCAAGCGCTTTCCAAGCAATAGAGGAAAGGATACTCACAGATGCCCCCTCATTAATGATGTTGCCAGCCATTACCATCCTGTATATTTGAACGATAATTCTGAATGGTATGCTTGCTGGCAACCGGGGTCTGCCTAGTTGGTTCCAGTCGAAGGATACAACTAGATTTCTTGGTGGTGGGACCGAATAGACGGCCGGGTATGACTCTGACGAAGTTCCTTCCTGCGATAAAGGAATGGGCAAATTTCCCCCTTGTTCGTCGGAGTCTGTGTTGATGAAGAGAAATTGGACGGTGTCGTCTTTATTCTCCTCTATGATGGTATCATTCGAAGATAGAGCCTCTGAAGGCAAAACCGGGTCAACTTCCACCTCAACCTTTTGACTTTCGTCAGGCATGGATTCAGACAGTTCATCTTCAATGATAGGTGCTTCGGCTGACCACCTAAGCGGGCCAGCCGGGTTCTCAACTGGTGAAGGACTTGGCAGGAGTTTTTGATATCCAGGAGGAAGTTGCACTAGTAAAACCGGGCGATCTTCCAAAACTCTTTTAGCCTCATCTAAGAAGGGACAACGGTGGATGGCATGGTCACCTTCACACAGTTTGCAGGGAAATCTAGCTTTCCCTCTCTGTCCTGTGGCTTCACTTTCACTAGTTGACGGTGTGCTGTCAACATGGCTATTAGAGGTTGACGCCACCGAATTGTGCAAGCGGGGAGACCAGTCCCTTAGTATCCGAGGGATGCAAGGACAATCTCTGTGAAAGTGGTCTCCCTTGCATATGACACATGGTGATTTAGGCCTGGTTAGTGCAGTGTGTGGATTTTCATTAGACGCCATTCGCTTTCCCCCAGTCGCTTTTGGCTCCTTCTTCTTCTTCTCTTTCTTCTTCTTTTCCTTCTTCTCCTTAGGAGCTTGGCTTTTGGCTTTGCCAGCTCCATCAAGCGAAGAGGAAGGAGGAGAGGAAGAGTTCGAGGAAGTGGAAGGCTGGTGGGCAGCTCTGGAGTGGTCTAACTGCTGATTCGATTGTTCAGGAATAGTGGTGTTTTGAACAACATTAGTTGAGAAGAGCCAGACAGGCAAGCCGATTGTCAGTCCTGGAAGCGACAATGTGGCCATATGGGGCGCTCCAACATCTCCCCAAGAGGAGAAGGGACTAGGACTTCCACCAAGGGGAATTCCTTGGTTGGAGGGCTCCATTTTCTCAACTGAAAGATCAACGCGGGAATAAGGGTGATTTATTATTCCGTTTAAAATAAGTTTTAATGACGCTTTAGACACAACTTGTTTTTTCAGTTTTAAAGAGTCGAGAAAAAACAAAAGATGACTCTAGTCGCCTTCGATGTTTTAACGAGCCCGAAGTGACAAATGCTCGGATGGACTTTTTCCATTATAGAGTCTGAAAAAGGCCAAAAGAAATTGCTCTGGAGATCTAGGTAGAGGGTGTGCCAAACTTTTCGCAAAACCGCAGAATACTTTTTAAGGTACGGGCGGTCAATCTTCCTGAATGCTGTGTTCAGTGCATTGCGATTAGTAGGGCGGCCGACACGGCTTCCTAAGGATAAAGGTTTTATGCCTATAGGGGTCTCCCAATATATACGCGACGGTACGTGGGAGCACAATCCGTACTGGCGCTTTCGTCCCTCAGGAGGAATCACCCACCATCAGCGAGATCGACAGTCACCAGGCTTTACGACGCCGGAACACGTCTCTAGCCTAGACCTCTATGTTGTGTGTTATGTTACAAAGCGTTATTAAGTTCATTCAGTTTATTTAATGTTGATCTTTCTTAGAAGTTTTCCTTTTGAGGTTCACCACGAGATGTATAGACAACTTCCTAAATGCAATCTAAAAGATGATAAGCAAATTTTATCTCTTTTTCAACAATGAAAATCCTAGCTACAAAGGGAAAAGAAAGAAACCATCTTTTCTCAAAGAGCAATCAGCACACTCTAAATGCACTTTCCCTAAATCAATCATGCAAACTATCAAGATGCAAATGCACAATGCAAGTGTTTGTTTTCCGCTTTCTTAATATTGATGCCTAAAAAGAAAGCTTTTTGCACAACTTTGAATTTGATTTTAAATGACAAATACAAACAAGTTTACTTTTTCAAAATCAGAAAGGGTAGAAGAGATTACAACACTTAACGATTTTCGAAATGAATATTTGTTTTGACACTCAAAAGAGACAAACTCAAACCAAAAGCAAAAATGAATGTATAACCAACTGTAAACAGCCAATGAACTCTCTCCTAAGATCACAATCAACAGATCTGAATCAAGGGCTACAGGATGACTATTTCACTCTTGCAAAGGGAAACTGTAAATGATGCCACAAACACATAAAAACACTCACAGTCTTTTGTACAAAAGGAGGCGGAATTTAAGTAGAGAAAAAGGGGCTATCAGACAGGTACCTATGCTGGTTACAGGCTGCAAAAATCAGAGATCAAAACAAGGCAAAATAGAGCAGAGAACCCCAGCTGCACAAGGCCTAACTGGATCAGCGCACCTGTATAACAGGGAAACTGAATTTCAATGCAGGTAGCCTTCATGGGAACTGCGTTGAAATGCAGAGTCTCTTCACAGAGCCTGCGCTGAAGGAGAAACGAGAGTTCCTCACTAGGTTCTAGGTCACGGTTTGCTATTTAATCTACAGTTTCAGGCCAAATCAAAGCAACAAGCAAGGTATAATCAAAGGGATGCTTTGAAGGAGGACTAAGATCTATCACAAAGGATCATCAAATCATTTGTGAGCCCATTGTTCAGATCATAGACAAATCTAGTGATTGGATCAAAGCAGCAGCTGTCTACTTTGCATCTGAAAATAGCAGATGCAGTTCGATTGCTGCTCTTGAGTCTATGAAACAAACAATGATAGAAACACAAATAAAATGACTAAACAAATCTCCCCAGCGGAGTCGCCAATTTGTTGTGGGGAAAAATGCCTATGCAGGACGATCCTATCCACCTAAGGTGTGACAGTGCCTTAGCAACAAACAGAGACAGCTATTCTAGTATTCTTCCTTTATGAAATAAGAATGAAGAGAGATGGATGGACTAACCGGTGTCTTCCGTTTGTCCCTCGATCCGGCTTCTCTTCTCTTTGAGAGCTCCCAGCTACTTGCCTTCTCGCTTGCCTAGCTTCAACAGGTTCCTGCAAGATCACAAGAAGGGAACACTACACAAAGACATAGATTCATATTCATAACTAGTTTAGGATTAGAAATAAACTAAACATACTAATGCAATCATACATCAAAGACACATCAGTATATAGGAGAAACCAAGATAGCTTTATTGATGAAGTAACAAGGTTCAGGAGGAGATACAACCAAGAGAGTTCCAATCCAGCATCTCCTTCCCAGCAAATGAAATTCCTATCTTCACCTCCCTTCAAAGCATTAAGCACCCAATGATTCCAATCTCAAACCAACAGCAATTCTTTGCAATAACAAAATTCCAACCTCTAGATCTCATGGAGAAGACATCCATATATAGATGTTTGGAGTGAGGATGAGTCAGCTTGTGATCTGACTAGTGTCCTCTCTCTCTGTCAGTTCTTACTTCCAATTGGAGACTAAGAGCCTCTTAATCATCACTTAGTCGAACTCAGCAAGGCAAGTGTCATGGAGGAAGATTCTGGAAGCTTCCACAGTCTTGACACCTCTCACAAGAGACCCTGACATTTGTCATTTCCCGCTCAGCACACCCTGGTAGTGCTTCTACCTGCATTGCAATGCAACTAGCCAGTGTAACCTCTGCATTTCAACGCAGGCAGCTAGTGGAGCTTCTGAATTGATCCTGAATTGACTTGTTTCTGAGCAGTTTCTGGTGGAGAACTTCTGTGAATTGCTGTGGTTTGTTAGCCTTGTTCCTCTAGGGGTAGGAACAACATGTTTAGAGACTTTGGATCCCTTGGATTATGGACATTTCATGCTTATAGCTGTAAGGCACAAAAATGTCTATAACACGGTATGACAAAGCTTCTAAAAAAGGAACGAAAAGGTGTAATTGCACAATTATGTTCGCTAGATGTTTCCACATTGGAATCATCTATTTGTCCATATCTCCAAAAAGTCTTGGAAAATCATTCCAAGGTATTTGAGACTCCCAAAGGTCTCCCACCTATTCGTGATCATGATCATGCTACTCATGTGATTCCAGGAAGTGTTCCTCCAAACATCAGGCCGTACAGATATCCCTATGCCCAAAAGAGTGAAATTGAACGTATGGTTGCAGAAATGCTAGAGGCTGCTATAATTCAACCGAGTCAAAGTTCTTTCTCTGCTCCAGTAGTATTGGTGCACAAGAAGGATGGATCATGGCACATGTGTCCGGATTATAGGGAGCTCAACAAGCTCACTATTAAAGATAAGTTTCCCATTCCTATCATTGATGAATTACTGGATGAATTGCATGGATCAATTTACTTCACCAAGTTGGATCTTCGTTCAGGATATCATCAAATCAGAATGAAGACTGAAGACATTCTGAAAAAAGCATTTAGAACTCATGAGGGTCATTATGAATTTTGGTCATACCTTTTGGCCTTACCAATGCACCCTCAACATTTCAAGGTTTGATGAATTCAATTTTCAAACCATTCCTTAGAAAATTTGTGTTAGTATTTTTTGATGATATACTAATCTACAACAAGTCTTGGAAGGATCATGTTGAACATGTTGACAGGGTGCTACAACTATTAGAGGAGAAACAATTATATGCAAAAAGATCCAAATGTTTCTTTGGAGTACAAGAGGTGGAATATCTGGGTCATATTGTATCTCATGAAGGAGTTAAGGTAGACCCTAGCAAAATTAAAGCCATTAAGGAATAGAAAATCCCCACATCCATAAAGAATCTACGAGGATTTTTTGGGTTGACAGGGTATTATCGCAAGTTTGTTAAGAATTATGGGAGAATAGCAGCACCTCTAACAACACTATTGAAGAGAGATGCATTTTCATGGACTCCAGAAGCAACAATGGCCTTCAAACATCTTAAAGAGGCAATGTGCCAAGCACCTGTCTTAGCTACACCGGACTTCACAAAAACCTTTATTGTGGAATGTGATGCTTTAGGAAATGGAATTGGTGCTGTTTTAATGCAAGATGAAAGACCCATTGCTTTTTAAAGTCGTCCAATCAAGGGAAAGTTTTTACACAAAGATATTTATGAGAAGGAAATGTTGGCAATACTCCATGCACTTAAGAAATGGTGACCCTACCTAATGGGAAGACACTTCAAGGTAAAAACTGATCATGATAGCCTTAAATACTTTTTAGAACAAAGATTATCCTCTGAAGAGCAACAAAAGTGGGTCACAAAGATGTTGGGTTATGACTTTGAAATCATCTACAAAAAAGGGAAGCAAAATGTGGTGGCAGATGCACTCTCAAGAAAGGATGAGGATGTGGAAGCATTGTTGTGCGCCATTTCTATTATCCAACAAGATTGGATAAACAAAGCAAGGGAGGAATGGAAGAATGACGAAGAAGTGTGGGCACTTATTCAAAAGTTACAACAAGACTCCAGTATGTCTGATACATTTAGTTGGCAAAATGATTCTTTATGGTAGAAAGATCTCTTATACCTCTGTAAGAATTCCCAACTAAAACAAAAGATTCTTATGGAATTGCACACTTCTCCCTTAGGAGGGCACTCAGGATTTTTAAAAACTTACCACAGGGTTAAGAAGGAATTTTTTTGGGAGGGCCTTAAATCATATATTCAAAAGTTTGTGGTGGAATGTTTGATTTGTCAACAAAATAAAGTTGAAACAATTAAGACACCTGGTCTATTACAACCTTTATCCATTCCAAGCCAACGTTGGGAGGAGGTTTCAATGGATTTTATCACAGGTTTACCCAAGTTTGAGGGAAAGAGTGTCATCATGGTGGTAGTTGATAGACTTACCAAGTATGCACACTTTTGTGCATTATCACATCCATTTAAAGCCAGTACAGTTTCTACTACATTTATGGAAACAATTCAAAAGCTACATGGAAACCCAAAGATTATTGTAAGTGACAGAGATCCCATTTTACTGGAAATTTTTGGACAGAATTATTTTCTTGTCTTGGTACTCAGTTAGCTCATAGATCATCTTATCATCCTCAATCTGATGGGAAAAATGAGATAGTAAACAAATGTTTGGAAGGATATCTTTTGTGCTTTGTCTCTGATAAACAGACACAATGGGTCAAATGGTTTCCTCTGGCTGAATGGTGGTATAACACTTCCTTCCATACAGCAACAAAAATGACCCCATTTATGGCACTTTATGGGTATCAGTCACCATCCATCACATCATATTTAAGAGAAAATTCTAAGGTTCAAGTAGTGGAACATCACATCGAACATCGACAACAAGTCCTCCAACTCTTAAAGGATAACCTCGTGTTGGCACAGAATAGAATGAAACAACAGGCAGATCAATATCGCAGCGAAAGAAGTTTTGATGTAGGTGATTGGGTATTCCTACGGCTACAACCATATAAGAAAATGTCCCTCAAGCAAGCTAAGAGGGATAATAAATTATCACCAAAGTATTATGGTCCATACAAGGTGTTCCAAAAGATTGGTACTATGGCATACAAATTGGAGCTTCCTGCAGCTTCTCGATTGCACCCAGTTTTCCATGTTACATGTTTAAAGAAGGTTATAGGCCATAAGCTCCCAGTTCAAACAATATTTCCAGAACTTGATGAGGAAGGAAAAATTATATTGGAACCAGAAGTAGTCACAGAAACAAGAACTCGACAACTGCGAAATCGATCAATTTCAGAGTATCTTATCAAGTGGAAGAACTTATCTGCTGAAGGTTCCACATGGGAGGATGAGAAATTTATACAAAAGCATCCAAAACTACCCAAGCATTGAGGACAACACTTTTTTGAAGGAGAGGGGCATGTTGGGTCCCTATAATACTAGTGATTACCCCATTACTATTGTAGTTGTACCCCTTATTAATATTGTTGTGCCCCTATTGTCCCCATATTATTATTACTGTGCCCCATAGAATCCCTCTATTGTTATTTTTGTGGCTTTATATTATTATTGTTAGGTCGACTGGGTTATATTGTGACTCCTTAGACTCCTATAAATAGAAAGGAGGTTTTGTCATTTGAATCATCCAAGAATTGTTCATTTATGTAATGTAAAGTAGGTTTCCCCCTCAAAGAGGCTGAATTTTAAGGCATTGATCTATCTTTTCTATCTTTTTCTTGAGCTGGTTTCATAACAACATTGGACCCTAGTTCATAATGGGACATCAATGTTGCCAGGGGGGGAAACGATGATTTTTAAGAGCCCCCCCCTGGAAAGGGGTTCGGGGGCAACGCCCCTGAAGCTAAAAATAGATGTAAAAATGCCTTTTAAAATATTGTGATTTCGTAGTTAGTCTGAGTTGTTCACTAGGTGGATGATCTAATGGTGGAAGTTGTGTTTAATTTAGGGTTTTTTTTGCCGTAGAAGGAAACCCCTTGCTATTTATGAGGGAATTTTATTGCGGCATATATATGTGCATTTTGAGCAAGGAAGAGAGAGGAGATTGTGTGAGAGTGAAGAGGAAATTACAATGGATTTTCTGTAGGTTGTATCTATTCATTTTGCTGGATAATATAAAAGGAAGGATTGGTTATTTCTCTGTGGACTTAGCCAAAATTGGATGAACCACGTATATCTGTGTCTATCTAGTTTTATGTGTTTTTTGTTTCTGCAATATTTTATGTGTTCCATTGCTCTGTAATATATAATTTTCTAACACTAATACCAAGCATGGCTCCTGCAATTGCTCACACATGTCAACCACATGTTCCGAAAATCAAAAAAATCATATCTATCACTTTGAAATCAACCTTTACTAGGACTAACAATCATGTCATAATCCATAGTCAACTTATAGTCATCAATCATAATACATAATGCTACAACTATCACGTATCATACTCAAGTACATGTCAACTATCTCAACTCATATGTATTAGTACAAGTATCTTAAAACGAGATCATTTGAACACATACTCATATTATGAAATTCATCAAACATTCACTGACTTGCAAACATAACATGTTAATTAAATCAACTAAACACATAGCAGACACCAAACAATCAACACCAAATAGACGACATAATCAAGAATAAAGCACCAAGTATACTACATAAGGAAACGCATACCTTAGTGTACCTCACAGGAGGCTATCTTGTTTGCACAATCAATCTAGTTAGCAAGATATAACTTTACAACATGTCAACTCAAACATACATAAGATCACAATATCCATAATTGTAACTAACTAACATATTCACATCATAAGCTCATAAGAATTTGTCGTTCATGCATAAAAATCACATGTGTACGATCAATATAGATTAATACGACACCATATCACAAATATGTTGGCTCATACCTGAATATCGCAACCATAACCATCTCATAGGTCAAACCAAGTTAACACAATACATAGAACATCAAGATCTTCAATGCAATGAACATAACCATCATGCATATGACCAATCCAAATTACAACATCAAGACCTCAATGAAATAACCCTAATTATCAAGTTAACCAACATATAACAACAACAAGTTAACCTATAACATACTCATCAACAACATATCATATTACATAATCATCAAGTTATCTAACCTAATCAACAATAGAAATTCTTACAACCACATGTTACTATCAGTCTTTACCATCTGACTCATGTGCATATAACTACACTGATTAACTAACATCTATCATGAATGTAACCATAACATCAAAAGACATGTAAATACCCCTAATGTATATAAACCTAATGCATATAACAATCATTGACTTACATAACTGCATACAAAACATAAAATACATGTATGACAATCTGCTCTTACCCTAAGGTCCAATGCTACACCCTCATTATTATGATTTGCATCTCTTGCTCTATCTCAGCCAACACCTTAGCATCATAAAAGCCAATAGCATCATGATGACCTAAATTGCATACAATGACTTCATAAGGCATATTTGACCTACTATTCATGCATAACTATAACCAATACCATACATGCATGACCACAACCATTACTCCATTGTACACATTTCCTCATGCAACTATCAACCTACAATAGAAATGATTAATCAACTGCACATACGCATAAATACATGTAGTCGAGCATAAGTGATCAATTCCTGTAATAAACCTACAAGACTGATGCATGTAATCAAATAACCAAGAATGCAACCCAACATACAAGGGTGTAATCAAGATGTATATACTCATGTAACTAGTCATATACTCTTGATGATGCATTCCATAAAATAAACATCAAGATTCAATTTCCTCATGATAAACTTACTACCATCATGACCAATCATTATGTAATGCAACAAGCACATGGAATGCAAGTGCAAGAGACACACATGCAACTGGCATTCATGCATGACCAACACATTCACCCAAGGAGAGCGCAACCATGATCTGATACCAATATGTAACACCCTCTCCCAAGTCTACCCAAAGTAACCATACCAACCGGGGTAAACATGAGAAGAGAGGCTACTATGATCCAATTCAACCTCCTATGTCACCTTAAGGAAGTGGAATCGACGGAACATCACATACAGTTATCCAACATCATCAACAAACCCCTCAGGAGACAAATCAACCTCTCATGCAGCCTGTCCCTGGGTCCCACTTCTATTATGTAGCTCTTAGGCCTCAGTCTCTCTTATGCTATGGGAAAGGGAGTGACCAACAACCTAAACTCGCTCTCATAGGCCTGCCTGCCAGCGACTATGGTCCAAAATTGCTAGTTTTGTGCCAATGACTCCGAGATTTGAGCCACTTTTCTAGCCCAGAATCCTCACCTCTGCCCAGAACTTGTTATAACTTTTAGAAATCATTAAAAACATGATAACCATGCTGATCAATCAAAAATCACCCTCAAGACTAGGCCTGAGCATCCCCAACTGGGACTGACATTCTGTCAAACACTTGGCATCAATGCAACCTATAGGTCTAGGATACAAGACAGAGCATAAATGACTTAAACAACTTATGAAACATAACCAGAAGGATCACCTCCTTCTCCATTGAACTACTACATCGTCAATTAGGTCTTGCATCCATCCATTTAAGAGTTACAAGTAGATATATGAAATAACCATGACATCAAACAATCATTCAACCATGCTTATAACCAACATAAAACCATATAAATATCAGAGATATGATAGCCATTAAATCCACATATAAATCAGTGCAAAAGTAAGATACCTTAGCTTTTATTAATCATAGGCAAGTCTGACCAGGTTCCGAACTTCCACGTACCACCTGACCATAGGCATGGCTGAAACAAATCTCTCTTTTAGTGAGTCACCCCCTTGCCATATTCCAAGCATGAATGTGGGATCTCATAGAACAACCAATCCAAGAACAACCAATAGAATCTAGAGGTTAAACCACCTCTACCCTCATCCAACTGTTATCACACCAAAATAGGTGCTCTCATCATAGCTGGATAGAACTTGGAATGCCATCCAGAATCCATCACTATCCTTGAGGAATTTTTCATCTCCTTGTCTCTTAGGCTTTACCGCAATCCAATCTTGTATCACTATGTCCTAAACCGAGACCAGTCTCTTAGGCTTTACCACAATCCAAACCTGGATCACTAGGCCCTAAACCAAGACTTCTCCCTCAGACTTTACTGTTTATCCCACCAAAACTGGTCAAGGGATTCCTAGGCCTTTGGGAATGGAACTTGAGACCACCTTTTCCCTGGATTCCGAAATCCATCCAGCAAAACCAAAGCTCAAAAACTAAAATAAACATCCCAACATACGATGACATTTAGAAAAAGGCTAGGCTAGGCTAAAAACCACTACCATAACCCGATAAGACCATGCCACTGACATCAAGAGAACCATACACCAAAATCCAAAGCCATGCATGTCCAAACCAACTAGGAAATCACATATGCAAAAGGTTACTTGCAAGTATTCTTGCTGAAACTGCTTGAGTACTGGTTTCCTTTCTTTGATCCTTGCTTTCTTTTCCTTTCCTTTCCTTACTTTCCTTTCCTTGATCCAAACTAGAGTGCTCCAATAAAACTTGAAGTTACCAAGAGTGAGAGAGAGAGAGTAATGAGAGAGCTCCAAATTTGAATTGACCAAGCCTAACACTAAAAATTCTATCATTAAGAAACCTACCAACTGATCCTTAGAAGCCTTTTTATCAATTAGGCCTCTAATTTCTTCATTTTCCATTATTTTCCTTCATTTTCTTCCTCACATGCAACTTGTGATCTTTGACCTTCCTTTTCTCATAATTTCCTTTACTTTCATAAACAAATGTGCCAAAAATGCCTTTTTGCCTTTTAATGCCTTTGCCTTAGCCTTTGCCAATTTTCCTTAGCCAAAACACACACATCCAGGGATGCCCACTAGGATATCTTTGCCCAACAATTAGCTTGGAATACATGTCCCTTGCTTGTGGTATTATTTTTGCCTCTATTTACATTATTGCATGGAATTTTCACCATGGTCGTTACATCCTCAAAGTCCTTATGATTTCTGAGCCTGAGCATCATGTAGTAATAGGATTTCATACGTGCCAAATAAACCTTGGTGGATTTATAAATGAATTCAGGATTTGAAATATACCAGAGGATTAATGTAAGCATGTTTTATGGTTTAATGATTGAGATTAACACTAGTCCACACTACGCCTTCCTCGCTAAGTGATATGTATTGGCTACTATAAATTCTAGGTGTTAATGATGAAAGTTGTTGGGCAAGAATGTCTCCATTACCTGATGTGATATTTCATGTCGGATTTCGAAGGAATGATAATAAGAGGAGGTATGGTAGACGCCAATATCTCTATCTTGAGAAATGGGAAATAAAAGGGTGTGTAACGTAAACACACGAGTTAACATAAAGGGGCTTATCCGAGTGGGAACAAAAACTAGGTGAAGGTGGAAGATGGAACATAGGTCGGGTAAGGGTACATGGAAGCCACATTATTTTACGAAGGATGTGGTCATGTAACATGGTAGATATGCTGATGTGGTATGCTCATGGGGTGATACATGGTAGATATGCTGATGTGGTATGCTCATGGGGTGATACATGGTAGGAAGGAATGGCCTTTTGGATGGCTAAGTGGCTAGTATTTTAGTGACATGTCGCATCATCAGGAGGTGCCACATGGTAGGGTGACATCACCCTAATGTTAGCATTATAACATCAATATGTAGTGGAAGTGGGTGACATGGAGTATAATGCTAACGTCGTACCTAGGTGACATGTGGCGATGGTGTTGTGGTGCCTGTTGAGTGATAAAAAGGTGTCTTTTAACTCCTATTTACCCTACATTAATTGTCAATCCAGGTACGATTTTTTGTCTCAAGAGTGTACTCAGTCTGAGGCGGTCACTTGTTCAAGAGTAATGTTTGCAGTATAGTGCTTTGCAAAAGTAAATGAATGCTAGAAGCAAAATCTAATTGTAATGGCAAGAAACTTAAATGCTTTGCAACTAAAATCCTTCACTCAAGAAACTACAGCAATCATCAGTCAAGGATGCAGTAATGATAACTCTTTCCCCTGTAAACTGATGTAAATGGAAATCAATTATAGACAAGACCTCCAATCTGAGAACTTAGACAGCAGTAGTCAATGTTCGTTACAGTTGTGGATCTTTCTATTCACACTAAAGCAAATACTGGAAATAACAATTCGATTAACAGAAAAGGAACAACAACTAAATCTATTGAAAAGATCGAATAGCAAAGCTTAATCTACAGAAATGAATTAAGCAACAATCTTAACCGAAATGAATTGAACAACAATCTTAACTAATAAAGGAATTGAACAACAATCTAAGAAAGGAACAACAAACCAAATTAAGCGTAACCACACAGCAAATGTAGAGTAACTGAATCAGTAATCTTATTCTAGCATATAGGACATTAACCACAGTTATAAAGGAACGGCAATTGCAATTATAATTGAACGGCAGTTAAATGAACAACAATCACAATTGTAAGTGAACCGTAGCTAAATGAACAACAATCGCAACTGTAAATGAACAACAATATCAATTTGTAAATGAACAGCAGAATCCAAATTAGACAGTGCAATATTATTTCAAAATGAACAACATAACATTTTGGTTGTAAATAACAATCTTGCTATCTAATTACGATTCGATATAATAGAGCAATTCAGTGAAATGTTTAGAAGCAAAGGATTACTGAGTAAAGCAAGTTAAGGAAATCAAACCACACATGACCATAATCATAAAATAATGATACAAGAAGCAAGTGATCCACTAGGGCTAGGCCCTTAGCCACCAGGGAAGCACTGCTGCGTTTACTCTAGGATCAGATAATGGAATAGCAACTAAGTTATATATTAATCATAAATGGGAGAGTTATAGCTATCGATCTTCAATGAGATTCGATGATCAAAGTTAAGATTACAACAGTAAGTTCTACAAATTGACAATAATATTTACCCCATGGGCTAGCAACGTTGTCCCTTTTTATAATGGCCAGGCAGAAGTATAAAAAATACAAATAAGTCTTGAAGCAACAATCCCTCAGGATCAAAGGATCCTGAGGGATTCGCCATATCTTTGATCTCCAACTTATCATTTTTTCTTCATGCACTAATGTCGTGTTTTCTCTTCCTTTTCCTAGACCATGCGCTCTGATCTTGATCTCCTCATCTGGATACAACTTCTTGTCAAAGGGATAGCAGTTGCTTCTGCTTTTTCTTTTCGTCCTGAATAATGATTTTCTATTTCCTTCACTTTCTGCATAGAAAAAGACAATAATTAGTTATTTTGTATCAATCACAAATATCCTTAATTCTATCATAATTCTTTGACATATTACCATCTTAGAATGTAAAGAAGTTATGATTTAAAGGAAAAGATAAAGAAATAAATGGTAAATACATACCTTTTCCAATGCTCAACGATGCCACTTGGCTTGGAGGTTACCATATGGTACTTATGTTGTTAGGTCCCTATAATACTAGTGATTACCCCATTACTATTATAGTTGTATCCCTTATTAATATTTTTGAGCCCCTATCATCCCCATATTTTTATTACTGTTGCCCATAGAATCCCTCTATTTTTATTTTTGTGGCTTTATATTATTATTGTTAGGTCGGCTGGGTTATATTGTGACTCCATAGACTCCTATATATAGAAAGGAGGTTTTGTCATTTGAATCATCCAAGAATTGTTCATTTGTGTAATGTAAAGGAGGTTGTCCCCTCGAAGAGGCTGAATTCTAAGGCGTTGATCTCTCTTTTCTATCTTTTTGTGAGCTGGTTTCATAACATTTTGTATCGAAGCTTTGGATTCTAGGGTTCCGCTGCTCCAAATAGGTCATCGTGGCATTTTCACTATAACTTTTTTTTTTGTGACGTTTTAGAAGCTAAAAAAAAAAAACCCATGTGAGAAGAAATTGCACGGAACCTTGGGTCCGAATTTTAGAGCTTTTCATGCTATATTTGTGGAGATATGATCTTAGGAAGTTGGTCTTTTTGCAGACTCCTGAATTACATTCCAAATAGGTGACCTGGGGAAAATCGTCATAACTTTCTCTCTGAGCATCGGATTGAAATTTCATCAGAAGGTATAGAAAGAGGATGGACTGTAGTTTCTTGTCTATGTTTTTCAGAGCCAAAGGTCGAAACAGTGACTCATGGCACATCATACAAGTTTGCTCTTCTGGAAAGGTCTATAATCATGTCATCTTGGGAGATTGTTCATAACTCTTTCTTGGAGAATCCAATTTGGATAAGACTGGTGGCATTGGAAAAAGGACGCAGAGGGCTACTACAGGTCGCAATTTCAAAACTAGATGATCTGAAATTACAGAGATACATCAGATTCAATATCAAGCTCCTACAAAGTGAAAAAGGGTGTGTATTTTTTTAAAATTTTTGCTTAAGCTTGGTTTGAAAAATTAGTGGAAGGAACTCAAAGGGCATAGTAAAGCATTATTATCAGTAATTGATGCCCCAAGGAAAGAAAATGCAAATACCTAGTAAGCAACTTGAAAGCTCTAGCATGACTTATGAAGAAGAGGAAGAAATGCAACATGATATATCAAAATTATGAGACCAAGTGTCACTTGCACAAAAAGTAACAGAATCTAAGATGAAAGATGTAGAAGCTAAGATGGATGGTTTAAAGAAAGGTGTAGAAGCTAAGATGGGTTGTTTAAAGAAAGGTGTAGAAGCTAAGATGGATGGCATGGAAGCTAAGATGAATGGCATGGACGCTAAAATGGATGGCATGGATGATAAGATGGAAGAATTGAAGATGAATATGAATAATTTGCTACAAGAAATGGTCACTAATGGTGAAAGGGTAGTAAAGGAAACTCATGATGAGAACAAAAAAAATGTTAATCATGATTCCATAGACCCTAATGTTGGATCGAAGACCCACCATATTCCAAAAACCGATATGAGGAAGTTTGATGGCAAGGATCCCGCAACATGGATATTACAGATGGAGCAATTTTTCGATGTCAATAATGTGAAAAACACACAAAAGGTACGTATTGCAACTTTATATCTGGAACCAAATCAGTTTGTATGGTATCAATGGCTTTGCTCTTGTAAACAAATTATCACTTGGGAAATTTTTATGGAAGAATTGACAACACAATATGAGAATACAAAAAGAAACACTTTTTTTAGCCAATTGATAAGTCTCAAACAAAAGGGTTCAATAATGGAGCATATTGAGGAGTTCCAAAAATTGAACATAAAGGTAAAAAATATTCCAGAGGAGCATGGGATTGATGTGTTCATAGGGACTTTAAAGGATAATATCCAACACGATGTTCACCTTTGGGAACCTGATTCATCATTCAGGTTAGCAAGAAAAATGGAAAGCAAAATTATGGCAACTAGGAAGCATACCAGTCACAACTATAAAGATGGAAGTGTTGTTACCCCTAGCCTTCCACAACCTACAAGGTTGACACCACAACAATTGGAAGTAAAAAGAGCAAAAGGGCTTTGTTACAGTTGTGATAGCAAATACACTAAAGGTCATAAGTGTGCTGAGAAGAAATTATTCTACATAGATTGTGAAGAGGAAGAAGAAAAGGAGCAAGAAAGGTCAAAGGAAGAGGATATACTCCAGGAACAAAGCCTAGATAAAGAAGAAATGAATCCGACCATATCTTGTAATGCATTGGCTAGAATTACCACTCCTCAAACCATCAAGATAGAAGGACAAATCAAGAAGAAAAAGGTAATAGTGTTGATTGATTCAGGAAGTACCCACAATTTTATTCATTGTAAGGTAGCAAAAGAATTGAATTGCTTCCTATATCCAGCACCAGAGTGTCAAGTGATGATTGCAAATGGAGGAACGATAAATTGCTCTGGAAAGTGCCATAATATCAAGCTATCCATGGGAGAATATGTATTGACTAGCCCAATGCTTTCCATTCCAATGGGAGGTGTTGATGTTGTACTAGGAGTCCAATGGCTACAATCTTTGGGTACAATAGCTTTTAATTTTCAAGAAGCTTTCATGAAATTTTCGCCCGAAGGAAAGGAAGTTGAATTAAGGGGTATTGCAGGGAAACTGGGAAAGATAATCAACTCTAACGGTATGAAAAAGCTTCTAAAAAAGGAACAAAGAGGTGTAATTGCTAAATTATGTTCGCTAGATGTTTCCACATCGGAATCATCTATTTCTCCAGATCTCCAAAAAGTCTTGGACAATCATTCCAAGGTATTTGAGACTCCCAAAGGTCTCCCACCTATTCGTGATCATGATCATGCTATTCATCTGATTCTAGGAAGTGTTCCTCCAAACATCAGGCCGTACAGATATCCCTATGCCCAAAAGAGTGAAATTGAACATATGGTTGCAGAAATGCTAGAGGCTAGTATAATTCAACCTAGTCAAAGTTCTTTCTCTGCTCCAGTAGTATTGGTGCACAAAAAGGATGGATCATGGTGCATGTGTCTGGATTATAGGGAGCTCAACAAGCTCACTATTAAAGATGCGTTTCCCATTCCTGTCATTGATGAATTACTGGATGAATTGCATGGATCAATTTACTTCACCAAGTTGGATCTTCGTTTGGGATATCATCAAATCAGAATGAAGACTGAAGACATTCTGAAAACAACATTTAGAACTCATGAGGGTCATTATGAATTTTTGGTCATGCCTTTTGGCCTTACCAATGCACCTTCTACATTTCAAGGTTTGATGAATTCCATTTTCAAACCATTCCTTAGAAAATTTGTGTTAGTATTTTTTGATGATATACTAATCTACAGCAAGTCTTGGAAGGATCATGTTGAACATGTTGACAGGGTGCTACAACTATTGGAGGAGAAACAATTATATGCAAAAAGATCCAAATGTTTATTTGGAGTACAAGAGGTGGAATATCTGGGTCATATTGTATCTCATGAAGGAGTTAAGGTAGACCCTAGCAAAATTAAAGCCATTAAGGAATGGAAAATCCCCACATACATAAAGCATCTGCGAGGATTTCTCGGGTTGACAGGGTATTATTGCAAGTTTTTAAGAATTATGGGAGAATAGCAGCACCTCTAACAACATTATTGAAGAAATATGCATTTTCATGGACTCCAGAAGCAACAAAGGCCTTCGAACATCTTAAAGAGGCAATGTGCCAAGCACCGGTCTTAGCTACACCAGACTTCACAAAAACCTTTATTGTGGAATGTGATGCTTCAGGAAATGGAATTGGTGTTGTTTTAATGCAAGATGAAAGACCCATTGCTTTTGAAAGTCGTCCAATCAAGGGAAAGTTTTTACACAAAGCTATTTATGAGAAGGAAATGTTGGCAATACTACATGCACTTAAGAAATGGCGACCCTACCTAATGGGAAGACACTTCAAGGTAAAAACAGATCATGATAGCCTTAAATACTTTTTAGAACAAATATTATCCTCTGAAGAGCAACAAAAGTGGGTCACAAAGATGTTGGGTTATGACTTTGAAATCATCTACAAAAAAGGAAAACAAAATGTGGTGGTAGATGCACTCTCAAGAAAGGATGAGGATGTGGAAGCATTGTTGTGCGCCATTTCTATTATCCAACCAGATTGGATAAACGAAGCAAGGGAGGAATGGAAGAATGATGAAGAAGTGTGGGCACTTATTCAAAAGTTACAACAAGATTCCAGTACATCTGATACATTTAGCTGGAAAAATGATTCGTTATGGTACAAAGATCGCTTATACCTCTGTAAGAATTCCCAACTCAAACAAAAAATTCTTATGGAATTGCACACTTCTCCCTTAGGAGGGCACTTAGGATTTTTAAAAACTTACCACAGGGTTAAGAAGGAATTTTTTTTGGGATGGCCTTAAATCGGATATTCAAAAGTTTGTGGCGGAATGTTTGGTTTGCCAACAAAATAAAGTTGAAACAATTAAGACCCCGGGTCTATTACAACCTTTATCCATTCCAAGCCAACGTTGGGAGGAGGTTTCAATGGATTTTATCACAGGTTTACCCAAGTCTGAGGGAAAGAGTGTCATCATGGTGGTAGTTGACAGACTTACCAAGTATGCACACTTTTGTGCATTATCACATCCATTTAAAGCCAGTACAGTTTCTACTGCATTTATGGAAACAATTCAAAAGCTACATGGAAACCCAAAGATTATTGTAAGTGACAGAGATCCCATTTTCACTGGAAATTTTTGGACAGAATTATTTTCTTGTCTTGGTACTCAGTTAGCTCATAGCTCATCTTATCATCCTTTCTGATGGGCAAACTGAGATAGTAAACAAATGTTTGGAAGGATATCTTCGTTGCTTTGTATCTGATAAACAAACACAATGGGTCAAATGGTTGCCTCTGGCTAAATGGTGGTATAACACTTCCTTCCATACAGCAACAAAAATGACCCCATTCATGGCACTTTATGGATATCAGCCACCATCCATCACATCATATTTAAGAGAAAATTCTAAGGTTCAAGCAATGGAACATCCCATCGAACATCAACAACAAGTCCTCGAACTCTTAAAGGATAACCTCGTGTTGACACAGAATAGAATGAAAAAACAGGCAGATCAACATCGCAATGAAAGAAGTTTTGATGTAGGTGATTGGGTATTCCTACACCTACAACCATATAAACAAATGTCCCTCAAGCAAGCTAAGAAGGATAATAAATTATCACCAAAGTATTATGGTCTGTACAAGGTGTTGCAAAAGATTGGTACTATGGCATACAAATTGGAGCTTCCTGCAGCGTCTCGAGTGCACCCAGTTTTCCATGTTTCATGTTTAAAGAAGGTTATAGGAAACAAGCTCCCAGTTCAAACAATATTGCCAGAACTTGAGGAGGAAGGAAAAATTATATTAGAACCGGAAGCAGTAACAGAAACAATAACTCGACAGCTACGATATCGATCAATTTCGGAGTATCTCATCAAGTGGAAGAACTTATCCGCTGAAGATTCCACATGGGAGGATGAGAATTTTATACAGAAGCATCCATAACTACTCAAGCATTGAGGACAACACTTTTTTGAAGAAGAGGGGCATGTTAGGTCCCTATAATACTAGTGATTACCCCATTACAATTGTAGTTGTACCCCTTATTAATATTGTTGAGCCCATATTGTCCCCATATTTTTATTACTGTGCCCCATAGAATCCCTCTATTGTTATTTTTGTGGCTTTATATTATTATTGTTAGGTTGGCTGGGTTATATTGTGACTCCATAGACTCCTATATATAGAAAGGAGGTTTTGTCATTTGAATCATCCAAGAATTGTTCATTTGTGTAATGTAAAGGAGGTTGCCCCCTCGAAGAGGCTAAATTCTAAGGCGTTGATCTCTCTTTTCTATCTTTTTGTGAGCTGGTTTCATAACATATGTGGAAGTCAGTGTGGTTGGAAGCCACGTCACCATAGAGCTTGGGTTCCCATATATGTTTTGAAATGCCTTTTCATAGTGGGGCACAATGTTCAAAAAATCCATGGAGTAGAGAAAAGCCACAGAACAAAGACCATTCATGTTACTTGACGTAAATGTCTAAGTCGCGAAGTAGACATTTGGAGTAGAACACCCTTAAGGATGTGGCGCGATGACACTATGGTGCTATGATGTGATGGGTGCTATGTTGGAGGAGGAGTGTTGTTGTGTTTCCACTCATACACTCAGGCCACCACATGGAAAATATTCGTTGATGTGGCAAGGGTTATGGGGACCAAATTTCAAATGGGAATAACTTTCAATCCAGAGGTCAGATTCAGGAAAAAATTATATCATCAGAATGCTCTTGACGAGTTGAATGTTTTCATATTGTCCAAATTTAATTATGCTAACTTTGGTGAAGGAGAAATTTTGTAAGTCCATTTCCATAATGAGACCATGGAGGTTGGATTAATTAAAATTAACACCTCCCATTCAACCTACAAAATCCAAGATGGTGTGAGGGAGCATTATAGAGTGGTATCAAAGCATGGTTCAATACTTTGCCTAGATGGGCCATGAAAGTAAACATTAAAGATAAAGCTTAAGGTTCAATATCAAACTTGAGGAGGATTGCATAGAAATGAATAAAATCTATTTGGATAAGTTGTTTTTCATATTTATACTATTTGCGATAAAAGTTAGAATGTACTCTTAAACTTGCAGATGTCATGGTTGCTAATCCTTTTAGAATAATGTTGATTTGAAACCTAGTAATTATATGGCTATAAACATGTTGATATATATTTTTTATTTTTGGAATATGTGGCTGACATGAGTTCTAAGATGTGTGAACAACAACATATCAACATGTGATCTGGCCTTATGCAAGAACGCAACAAAATACAGAAACACCCATATACGCAGAGATGCAGCATAAATAAAAATTCATTTCACTAATATCAAAGAACTGAAATATGTTTACATATAAAAATAAAAATAAACTAGCTCGGGTGATGCTAGCTTATCTCTAAGAAGAGATGTGGCGGCTACTTGCCTCTAAAATGTGTTACAATGAGGCTCAAAGGCCTATTTGTTATTGAGAAACAATGGAAATCCCTAAACATCAAAAAACCTAACGCTAGGAGATGAAGTGCCAAAACTGTGGGCCCTATTTGGGTAAATTGGTGCAACAACTTCCCTGGGTCGTAACTTTGGCATACGATATCTGTTTGGCTATCATAATACCTCATTTCGAAGAGGAGGCTGAAAACAAATTGGCAACTAATTATCAACTTTTCCTACCTCTCCATTTTAACTAAAAACACCTTTTAGTCCCTCAAAACGGCTCCGGAAGTTTAGGACCCAAAAAACTGCCAAAAATAGAAAGTTGTGCTACAATTAAGGAAACTGAAAAGAAACAATGGTGGGAGTCCAATTGTAATAGGTGGGTGGCCACCAATATCCACTGGATCAACATCCTTGGTGTTGGCATGGCAAGGTAACAAGTCAATTTGTTTATGCTATATAACTAACAACTATGTCTGTGTGATAACACATAAGAAGATCCATTTGCAACAAGAAATAAAAGCATGGACAATAGTATGGTGTAGCATATCATTGGATAAATCCATCATGAGAAAGAAAGGCAAAGATCTCGTGACAGAGTAGAAACCTTCGGGAACTTCAAAGTTGAGGTGACGAGTTGCAAGGAAAAAATAAAAGGCTTATTAGAAAGCAAAAAGAGTAGGCAAGGCTAAATACCATGATGCTACAGCACCTGTCATACATGCAAGAGTTGTTGCAACATGCATCAACCTCTAAATATATAGAGGAGTGTTAAGTTGACAAGGCTAAAAAGGAACCTTGTAAGGTTGGAGAGAAAATAAATCTAGTTTGATGTTGGCATTGTCGAGAGGAACATCTAAGAAGAGACAATCCTAACAGACAAGGAAAGAAGAAGAAGAGTAGTTCATGTGAATTCTAGGCACATGAATTACAAATTTGTAATACTAAAAGAAATGAGATAGAATCCCCTCAAACTCTGTAAAATGGTGAAAAGTCCCTTCTTGAACTATTTTGAGGGATGTTGAAATTTTGAGGTTGCTATAAACCTTCGGAAATACTTTGACTAAAACTTTGTGCATATATTGGTGATGGATATACCAAACACTATAACTCATGTGACTAATTTGTTGTGGGCTAATGAATGATATGAATGTTTTTTTACATGTCTTTGTTGTTATTATTGACTTCATATTTTGTTGTTTTGTTTGTTGACTTTGAGCATGGTCATGCTACCTTGTGTTGATATTATGTATTTTTATTGTGATATTTTCATTGTTATTTGTTTTTCCTTTCTTCTTACCTTTTGTGTCCTGGATGGTATTTTGGGCATGGGAAGGAAATAAAGGGAGCGCTGGAGAAGAGTTGAATAAAACTGAACTGGAAGTGCAAGACAACCTATACATAAGATAAATGGTAGTGGAAGGTGGAAGAATATAACAAAACAACCAAGTGGACTGGCTGGGTCCACATGAATAAAATGGACAGTGACATGATAGCTATGAAAATAGCATAAGAAGGCAGTTCTCGAAACTGGAAACTGTGCATGGATGATATACATATATGTGTATTCTTTCTTTTATGAACATGAGAAATATGGGAAAGTGAAATAAAGGTATAAGGATGCTAATCAATCCAAAAGGCCATTAGTAGAGAACCATCATATTTATAATATAAGTGATTAATCTATAAAATGTGATCACTATGTGAATGGTATGAAAATATAATTGGTACTTACCATGTTTTGGGTAACATAGTGAGGTTACTTAATGGATTCCATGCTCTATGGAAAACTAATGGTAAAGTGGGAAGGAATGACAGATTTCTGATAATTATCATTATTAATATGATATCTTTATGCTCTTGGTATTGGTTTTGAGCTTGAATGAAAATGATAAAGGTTGGAAATTGATAACATATGCTTAGCATGGATAACGACATGCTGGAATTGAATGCACATGAATATTCCTTTATGGGGTTTCATTGAAATCTATGAATGGTTGAATTGATGAAATTATGACTAATGTTTGAGGCCAAGATTGTTTTAGGAACTATAGGAGATTGCAACAAAAGAAATATTTCCAACTAGTTGTACATTTAAAAAGACTTTAGCTAAAAACCCTGATAGTGGCAACCATGTAAATAAGATAGGAAGTAAGCCTAGTTAAAAGGGTAAAGGAAAGGAATTGGGTAATAATTCCTTCAGTTGAAGTTGAGAACTATTGTTTCAAATTAATGCATGCCTTGCATGGATACCAAGAAGTGGTATGGTGAAGGAGGGGGAGCATTTGATATGAAATATTGAAATGTTTTTTACAATGCCTATTGGGTGAAATGGAGAATTAAAATGCTAATGAGTTTAGAGATATGAATTTCTTAGTTCTAACTTTTAGTCTGTTGGATTGAATCTATATGATGTTGTTCCATTGGGAAAATCATTGTCAAAAATCGTCTGAGTGGAAGAATCATTAATTAATTCTCTTACAAATTTGATCATTATATGAATGTCATGTTTTTTATAACAAGATGAGGTTATCTGATACCTTTTCATTTAAGGGATCCATTGAGAAAACGTGAAATCTTGCTGTTAACTATTATTATGCTCATGTGTTTATGACATTTATGTGCCATGTTTATATTATGTTTATGACAAGGAAATGTTGAATGTTGTATCAATGAGTATACTAATAACTAACTAGATTCCTTGGTAAAATCATGAGGCACACAAACCACTAAGTACTAGCTTGGGATGAGAAACCATTCAGTGCTCACAGTTTGTTGAAAGCTAGCTATGGGATTATAATAAACCACTCAATGGATATATTTCATGTATTACCACCACCAAAGTGCTAGCTAGCAACTGATATACTTTCTAAACGATAACACCTAGCTTAATGGAGGTATGATGATATTGGAGGTGTGATGATAATGGAGGTGTGATGATCATGGAGGTGTGATGATAAATAATGTTCCTTTCGACAAAATGATACCTAGATGGTAGGTCCCACTATCACTAGGAGGTGAGTGAGAGGGGGGGTGTGGCTTATTGGACTGTACAAAAAGAGAACATGGAGTAGTATCACTATCACTGAGTGCTTTCCTTGGGGTTGATAAACCACTCAGTGAGATGGATGTATAGATGGAGTTGTTTGAAGACTACGTGGGTCTTTGGAGAAGTATAACCACATGTTGTCGCTGAGACAAGGACCCTCCAAAAAGTTTTCCTAAGTCAATTTTTGATCCTACATGTACAATATTCAAGCCCCCTAGTGTTTTCATGTTGTTTGATTTGTCATTTGTGTGTTTTCTCGTACTGTCACATCCTCCTAAGTCAATATTTCTTAAGTGTCATCACCTAACTCTTAGAAGCGCCTAGATTATCTAGTCCATGGGTAGGTGAACTCATGACTTATCTTGACTTATAAACTAGACTTTATGCCATGCACACACTAAAAAAATCACACCAAAGCACAAAAAGAAAACAAAAGAGAGAAAATCACTCTTTAAGGAAAAAGCGCACTCCAAGTTGATGAAGACATGCACTTGAGTTGAGCACACTCCTTCGGGCTGGAGAAGTGTGCCCTCCTTGAGCACACTCCTTCATGCTAAGTAGTGCACCCTCTTTGAGTGCACTCTTTTGTGTTGAAGACATGAGATATTTCTAGATGCATGCACAAGAATCTTTGTTTCATGTGGGTGCACTCCTAGAAAATAGGAGCCCACTTATCTTCTGTTAACTAATCCTTTCACTTGTTAACAAGTGGCGATCATGCATGAAACAATTTTGCATGTAAACTCTTTTAAATTAACCCAGTATCATTAATTTTCATAATAATTCTCATATGGTTTGGGTGCATAGTTGTGGATCAAGAAACTCTTCATCAATGTACATTACATGTAAGTATTGCATGACGAATCTATTCATTGCATTTCATGATTTCATTATCGATCTTGTTTCTCTTGCTGGTGTTTATTTGATTTTCAATGTATTTACTGGTGTTTTTGTTCAATCTCGATTTGGAAAGTGTTAAGCTGTTGTAGCATGTATAGACTTTGCACATTCCTCTACGTTTCATATTCCACCATGATTGCGACAGGATCCATATAATCTTGCAGATCCTTCTTCTTCTCATTCCTATCATGAAATATTGTTGTTAAACTTGTTCTTGAGCTTTCCTTAGGCATAGTGCACTTCTGGAACTCAAAGCCTGATTAACCTTGAAAACTACTCCCAGAATGACCAAGTTCCCCTCTTGAGTGCACTCCTTTGTCATGCAGAACTGTGCCCTCCCTTTAGCACATGAGTGCACCTTGAAGAATTGAATCATTTTCATTCATCCCTTCAACATGTGCTAGTGCACCCTCCTTTCCTTTGACTGCATGAGCGCACCCTAAAGGACTGAAGCCCTGAAGACATGTTCCTTCATCCATTTGGAGAGTGCTAGTTCACCCTCCCTATCTCCTTGAGTGCTTGAGCATACTGTGAAGGCTTCAAGGCCCAACAACTCACCCCTTCGACCCTTTAGAGTGCGTCAGTGTACCCTTGATGGTTTTCTTCACTTTATTGAGTGCATGAGTGTAAAGCCCTGAATGACCCTTGACCTCCATTCATTCTTTGAAAGTGCACCCTCTAGTTTGCATGCCTTTTTTCTTATGCATGCAGGTGCTTTTTTACTGTCATTGATATATTTTCATGATTAGTTACATTTGATGGCTCTTTGTACATGATTTATGAGATATTGTTGCATAGTTTGGATGCATTAAGCTAATGTTGTCATTATGAGCGTACCACTACAAATAGGTGTCCGATTTACAATTACTGTCACCCTTTCATCATATGTTGGAGTCATCACTCCCCGTAAAGTGGCCTCCAAGGAAGTCTCAGAAGTAAGCACTTAGGAACCTGTTGAAGTTACCAAGCCAACCATTCCGATATAGATAGACACATAGTGATTTGTTGATAAGTCTACTGAGGTCACATGGAGTGGTATAAAAAACACATTCATGTAGAAAATAATTGCAGAGAATTTGGAATACGTGCAAGCATACATCAATATTAAGAAGTCCCGGATGCATAAGATCACATGTAGATTCTTGGTCATCCCCTATTCAAAATTGATTGAGTGGATCATTACATATATATATCTATATATATATATCTATATATATATATATATATATATATGATTCTCATCTTATGCTTTGTAGTGAGAGTGGTGGTCATCTTTCCACTTATTATGGGGAAGACATGAAGACGTACTACAAGATGTTCAGGCCCACAAAATATGCAAATAATGACTTCTACATTAGATGGGCTGACCTCGACACAAGCAACATTATCAAATCACAGTGTCAAGAGCCTGCTAAGTTTCTCCATCACCCATATGTAGTCTATCCAACTAATATTCTTATATATGTGTATCAATATATGAGAGACGTGTTTTTGTTTGCATGGGCACAAGAACACTGAGGTGTTTGAGGAAAACTAGATATATATGCTCAATATGGTGGTAACCTGTGCAAAAGTCTTCAATTGGGCAAATATATTATCATTTGAGTTGTAGTGTCATGTGGGGTAGGAAAAATCATCTTTGAGGGTGAACCAAGCACCGAAATTCTACATGTATGCATTTCTCCTTGATTGAATATGTGCACAATATGCATTCCATGGAATGTACTGGAACTAGACCCCTGAGAACAAGTTCCCAGTTTAATTTCGTTACATAGTGTTGTCAGAATCAACATTCAGAGGTGCATATGATAGATTGGATGGACACTTCTTTTCATTTATCTTTCATATGATATTCAAGATCGATCCTCCTTGCATGACTGATGAAGTGAAGGAGGCACTACGGATATCATGGATTGGTTTGCAATACCTAAGGTAACATACATAAGATGTTTTGGTTGTCATATACCCCCTCATCTCATGTCGCGATACATGACCAATAAGGTGGTCATGCAGGAAGTATCAAATCAGTTGGACAAGGGATTATTAGGATTTCTTCACAAGAGGAAGAAGTCCCCTTGCCCACCTTCCCATTGAGGATCAGATTATATGAGTTGAAGAGCCACAAGGCGACAACAATATAAATACAAGAGTTGGATAACTTTCACTTCACCACCAAATACTTTCATGGATATGATCCCAAGAGAGTGTGCAAGAAACATTGTGAAAGGATCAATTTCAATATGGGGTATTCATTGATGTCCACAACAAAAGATGAGAAAGTGAAGAACTAGTATAATGCAGTTATAAAGACACATCCAACAATGGAGACTAGTTCACCCCAAGATCCACCATCTCAAGATATGCAGATCTAGGAGGAATAACAAATAACACCTCAATAAAGGAAAGTAGCTATTCAGAAGAGGATCAGAAATGGTTCAACAGGAGAGAGAAGAAGGAAGTGGAAATATGATCCTTTGAACACACGAGCTATTCAAGAAGAATAGGAGAGGAAAGAAGCAGAAGGAGAGGAGAAGAGGAAGCAAGATGAGTTTCTTAAGAAGAAACAAGAAGAGGAAGAGGAGAGAATAAGAATGGAAGAAGAAAAAAAAAGGCAATCACGGGAGGAAGAAGCATCACAAAGACTGGAAGAAGAACAATTGACTCAGGAGATTGAAGAGGAAGAATTGGAGGAATAAGATACCATACAACCCATGGATGATGAGCCAAGTTCTCCAGAGGAACCTACCCTCATAGGTGGTCATCTTCCATTTAGAGAAATGGGGATCACAACTCCATCAAAAAACAGATTCATGGATGTATGTAGTGTCACGTTTGATCAACTTAAGAAGAGGATCATGTAGTAGAGGCATAGATACTTCCCAAAAGACCCTCAAAATCTAGTCTCAGTTTCTATAGAGGAGGTGATAACTTCCAACACCAAAAGGGATCCTAGGGAAATCATGGAAAAAAATATTTCTTTTTCCACAAAGATAGAAGAAAACTTTGAATGTCGAGTGAGAGTGATAGATTGAGGAAAGGAATTGGTGCAGTGAAGCAATAGGAGGAACATCTTATGGAAGAGAACCAATGACTATAATCATAAAGTTTCAGCACCACAGAATGGCAGTTAGCCATGCAGGAGGAACTGGGGCCAACGGAGGACACCATGGAATGGCTATATGATGAGATGATACTTATACAATAGGTGGTGGTTCCTCTCGTTGGCATTCAGAAGAAAGCACAGGAGATGGTAAAAATCATGAAAGTAGAAAACAAAGTGGTTGACCTTCTTCAGGAGTGGGTTGTCAAGTATCCAGATGGTATGAAACATTTGGAAAAGAAAGATAGAATTGTAATAGAGATAGACATAGTTCATTTTAGACTCCACCATTAAAACTACATGTGTCTTGGAGAATAGTCGATTAGTACTATTTTTTCCTATAATTGACTACGTAATGGTTTTGAGTCTCTAACACAAAAACATTGGATTCCCGCAATAGAACACTGGAAGCAATCAGAGGCAGAGAGATGATCTTCTAGGAGATTAGGAAATACATTGAACAAATCAAGAAAGTGACAGAACAGGAAGGCTTGGAGGTCACCAAGGAAATTATTCTACAATACACCATTGCACAAGTCAAATCTCATATGAAACTTTCATGGCTATGGAATAATGTACAGTCAAGCTCCAAGACCATACTGATGGAGGCTTTGGAGGTGAAGATGTGGTATGTAGGGGACTTGATATCTCAAGTCAAAACCATCTCAACATAGTTCAGGGCATGACACACTTACATTACAATTGAGCTCCATGAGGAACCAAATGATTTATCAATTTGATGAGACTTTGTCCATTATCATTTTTGTCTTATATAACCATTGTCTCATATGTAATTTGTCTTATGTGATAAAATGGTATGTAATGAAGTCCAAGGGACACATGTGGAATGTCAATAACCACATATGGAATGTAATAATTCATGAATAAAATGTGAACAATCATAGGAGTTAAGGAGTCATGAGGAAGATCAAATGCATTGTTATTTGTTATAAATAGCTCCTCATAACTCAAGTTAATGGCTTGGATTCTTGGAGTCTTGCCTTGGCTTCTGTTGTAGTGCATAGGAGAAAGATCATTCTTTTGGAGAGGAAATTTGTGCCTCCATGTTCCACTATTGGATATAGTGTTTCATTCATGTAATAGTGTACTTGGGATCTTTCACTCTTAATCATAAGCTCTATGAGCCAACACTTCTTCATACATGTATCATAGATATATTAGGACAATTCTTGTTATGTTTATGATATATGTTGTTTTAATTACATACTAAGTGAATGATCCAAATTTAAATAGGAACACAACAAATTATAGATATAACCATAAATATACAGATATGTAGCAGAAATAACACTTCCTTTCATTAATATGAAATAATGAAATATTCTTACAAACAGAATGGAAATGAGACTAGCTTGGGCGATGGTAGCTTATCTCTAAGAAGAGATGTGGTGGCTACATGCCTTTGAAATGAGTTACAATGAGGCTCAAGGGCCTTTTTATTATTGGAAAATAAGAGAAAACCCTAAACAACCAAAACCCTAGCCCAACGAGATGTAACACCAAGAGTTTATGGGCCCCGTTGGGGTTAGTTGGCCAGCCAACTTCCTGGGGTCGTAACTTGGTCATATTATCTTCATTTGATGCACATGATACCACGTTGGAAAGATCTATCTGAGGAATACAACTGAAAGCACAATTTCTAAGAAATTGGGTAGATGAATATTGACAACAGAAACATCGCTTAGGCCCTCAAAATGGCTCTAGAAGTTCAGAACCTGAAAAACTACCAAAAATAGTAAATTGTGCTACAATTAAGGAAACTGAAAAACTGAAAGAAATAATGGTGGGGGTCCAAGTGGAATAGGCAGGTGGCCACCAACATCCACCTGGATTATTCCCCCCCCCCCACCCCTTAGGAAGCAATCGTCTACATTGTGTTGAGTTCCTCCATGAGATGAGGAAGCTTCTGTTGAGCTTGGTCCCTAGTGAGCCATTTTCCTTGGTTCAAGAGTTGGTTGGCTTTGACAAATCAATATAGTTGGATATTCTTCTGGCAAGTGTTCTTGATCTGTGTGTCAATGATCCGATCAGTTTCATCTTGTTCCATGTAGTCTAGATTTAACTCTATTGGTGTGAGCTGTTTTGCAATGTCGGATGTGTCCAGTAATGGTGGAAAGTATGGCCGAAGGTGATCAACATTGAACACTGGGTGCAGGTCAAGGAATCGGGGAATGTTGAGCTCAAAAGAATTATCTCCCACAACCTTGGTGATGGTGTATGGAGCATATCAAAGAGTGAAAATTTTGCAGTGGGGGCTAGCGAGGCGCTCCTTCTACAAATGTAGAAAAACTTTGTCACCCCCCTGGAACTTGTGTGGCACCCGATGCTGATCATGTCGTTGCTTGTGCTTAGCTTTGGATTTGTCCAATATGTCATGGACCTATTGGCAGATGTGATGAATGTTCTCAATGAAGTTATTTTCCTTGTCGGCTTCGGACCG
Organism: Pinus tabuliformis; assembly: GCA_031772625.1. NCBI lineage: Eukaryota > Viridiplantae > Streptophyta > Pinopsida > Pinales > Pinaceae > Pinus > Pinus tabuliformis. Next base: position 762,943,172 of record CM062814.1, on the reverse strand, counting down.
GACATGAGTTGAATCTTCCTGAGTCGCTGCAAATGGTATGACCACATCAATGGGACATAGTGGCTAGAATCCCAAGCCCACCTGAAGAGTTCTATGGCTAGTCGAGCTATGGAGAGCCTGGTTGTAGCTGTGATGGACCTAGGGGAGGCTCTCATCCCATGTGTGGGGATGCTTTTGTAATATCCCTTCCCTTAATAATAAATAAGAAATAATAATATAATAATAAATAATAAATAATAATTAATAATAGAAATAATAAATAATAATAAATAAATCACTTAATAATAAATAATAAATGTTAAATAATAAATCATATTAAAAATATATACCAAGAAAAGAAATAAAAATAATAACAATAAAAAGAGTAATAACCATACTAAAACTCTAAATAAGAATAAATAGAAATAAAACAAGAAAACTATCAAGAAGAAGGAAATAAAACAAGAAAGCTAAAAATCAAAAGAAAAGTAAAGAAATAGAACAAGAAAGCTAAAAATCAAAAGAAAGTTGCATGTAGACACATGGAGTGTGTGCATGTGGTTCCCCTTCCAATGTTGTTCTATTTAATAGATGGTGAGGAAGATGAGAGGCATTCTTGCATTCCATCATTCCGAGATTCTATCTTTCATTCTCTTGGGAGAATGGTGTTCTAAGACTTAGGAGTCACTGGCAGTAGTACGTTGATTGAGGGCTCGGGGGTGGCCAGTTGTAGCAAATCCTTGCGCAATTGAGCCTACGGTTGGGTGGAGAGTTGTCCCCAAAACCTTGTTGCGGTAAGCCTACTTCTACCATAGGTAAGCACAGGTAAGCACTATTCATAGTTTGAATTTAGTTAATTAATTACATGTTTATTTGGCTAGGTAAGGGCCACTCTGATTTAAGTTTAATGTTAATAAGTTAATTAGATATTTATTTTGGGTTGTTACATGTGGTATCAGAGAAATTTGAGATTTGGGGTTTTAAAATTCAATTCTTGTGAGATTCGATCCCCTAGCCCAAGGTTTTTCTTTGAGGTCAATTATTTTTTGGAATGGATTTCATTTAGAAGAAAATCGATTTCCCTTGGAGAAGGTTTATCATTATAAAATTTTTGTAAAATGCTTGTATTTTCTCTCATTAATATTTTCAGGAGGGGTATTTAAATGTTCATTTGAAAATTCTCTTTTACTATTTAAGGGATTATTCCTTTGTAATCTCATAATAAAAATACCAATTTTTTTTTCCTTGAGTGAGTTTGGGATTTATTTCTATTGTATCCCATCCCCTTATTTAAAAGGGAGGATTTCTTGTGGAAGTGACTAACTCTTTAGTTTAATTTTCATTTCATTTATATCTAATTTATTGGATTGCTTCACTTGGTCATTAATAAATCTAGACTTCATTGCTAATTGTTTGATCTCATTGGCTATTTGGTCTAAATTACATTGAGTAATTCGTCTTTATCTCACTTGTGTTTTAGATTGAAGTAGTATATCTTTAATTTCCTAATTAGTAATCTCATCTACAATCATTTACTTGTGCTTTCATTTGCATAATTCTCAGTTGCTCCATTTGTCATAACATATTATAAGTGAATATTTTTAAGAGCACTTTCTATTAAGGCATTTGAGTTATTGTTCTAACATTTTCATCTAATTGTCATTTCCTTTACTTGCTTTATTCATTAATCCTTACATGCTTCATTGAATCATTGTTGTAAGCTAATAATCTTGTCATAAATCTTGATTATAAGTGAATTGGTATTTCTTTTTTGAAGCATCTTGTTTTGAGAGATGAGGGTTTGACATTGAGAGAACCAGGTGACAGTTGAGAGAGAACTATGTGTGAGCTAACACAAAGCTAGATTATCTTCCACCCCTTTATTGGCAAGGAGGTCCGCTAATCTATTTGCATTCCTTCTGATATGAACGAAAATAATTGCTCGCCCTTCTGCAATGATTGTTGCTAGTTGTTAAACACCGTGGTCCAAGCGCCAACAACTTTTGCATTTGTGAGTTGGAGAGCCACCAAGTATGCAGTTGGCTATTTGAGTGGGTGGAGATTATGTGATCGGGCTATGATTATTCCTTGCATGAGAAAATGGTACTATTAATTGTGTAAATGGTACTATTGATCTTATAGTGTGTGCAAAATTCTCGCCATTGTTGTCAAAAGGAACAATGGAATTTGCAGGAACATGCATCACCATGGCCACAAGCTTACGATCTTATGTCTTATGTCTTATGCAAGCAATTTTATGGCTTATCCGGGAAATTATTATGGCTAAAATGTATTGTAATTTGAGGGATGGTGTTGCCTTTGCGGGTGCACTTGTAGGTAGGCCATATAATTAATAAAATGATTTTATTTTGTGTTGGGGAGGGATAACCTTCCCAGTGATCCGATCCGATTCTGGGTCGGGTGGTGGTGTCTCTTCTTTATGGTGTGGAATATTTCTTTGGTTGTTTGATTTCTTAAATTTCCTTAGAGTAATCATTTAATAGCCATAAGAATCTCAAGATACATTCAATAAATTTGTTTAAATGATTTATTTTGTTAAAATCAGTCCATTTAATTCTTTTAACATAAGTTATGATTGCTTAAACAGATACTCAAAATATTTCACTCAACAGCAAATAATTTCAATTTATCCTAGCACATAAGGTCATGAATCTGTAGACTTAATATTGGTGTGACATATAATTTCGAAAGTCATGGTGAATTTTCTTTCAGAATTCAAGTACCTTATTAAAACAATACTGCCACTAATATTCTTAAGCTTTATTCATTGGAATTTTGATTTTATGTTGAGACAATTCTCTAAGTTTTAATACTACAAAATTAGTGATTATTGATAATTTGCATGATCAATCACACAGTTTCAAATATGGCAATGGTCTGATTGCATGTCGTGTAGTAGGGGAAAAATATACAAAATAGTAGATTGAGATGAATCAAGAATCTTCAAAACTTTGTTGAATAAATTTGGCATGGTTAATACATATATGGTTAAAAATTCACTGCATAATTATCACAACAATAATCCAAGTATTTTGGCTCTTATTTTATGCTTCTTTAGTGATGAATCTTGATATTGAGTGACTGATTACAGTGTTTGGCTATCATTGCATGCATATGCGGGTGACTTGATTTCACTGTTAGAAATCTGATATTTTTAGAGGTTGGATATAGGTCTAATATTGACATTACCGTGATACATTACCTTTGCATTTGGCACTAAGCTTGAATCTAGATCATTAGTACTCCTTATCTTGCAATCAGTGATCATTTGAAAAGTGAATTTGTGGATTGATTGGATCATCTAGTGACTCACATCACATTGCAGTTTTTCTATCCAATTTGGCATCTAAGGACTGATATATCCTTGGCAATAAGCTACAACAATCGAATTCTTGACAGCAGAATAACGTTGGTATAACTTAAAGTTTGGTGCATTCGTTAGTTCCTCATTGGTTTTCTCATGCACCATTATCGACAGCATATTCTTTGGTTCTATGTTCGCATTAGAATCTCATTATTTGGTAAAACCACTATCTCATTTTCTTGAGTTGATTGTGCTTGCATCCTCTTATCATTTTCTAAACATAAAAAGTGCTATAATCAACTACAATGGTTCTCTCCATTACAACCATATAACAAAGCGAAATTCTAAATGACTCACCTATTTAAAAGTATATAGTTTTGTTATGACTCATTGATTCATTGGAAAAGTATATAATCTTGTAATCTTGGATGGTGATAATCTACCCATAATTGACGATGTATAATTCTTTGAAAGATTGCACTATTGATATGGTATACTGCCATGTTTTTTGTAACAAATCTTTAATGCTGGTGTAACTACTCACCACTAGTTCATTTTAGAACACAATTTTCGAAGTATTTGGATAATTGAAGTTGAAATTTGTCACCAATTAAAGTGCTCTAAAATAGTGAAATCTGTTCCAATTTACAATGGATAAACTCTGATATATTAGTACTTTTAGATGATCATTGTTAATCATTGTTCACTAGCAATCTGCTCATTATGTTACTGTTCAATTTGATCTAAAAACATAGAGATAACATTCCTTGAATGTTGATCATACTATTCACTAATTGGGTTGGATTGCTGTTCTCATTTCCTTTAGCGATAACAGTTGCTTGGCATTTCTCTGGTCTATTATTGCACGAACACGACTCTCTCAATATGATCTTCTCATAAATTTAATTTTGCATTGGAATTGCCATTCAGATTACATGTATCTGCAAGACTGGGCAGGTGGATTATTTCCTATGATACTATGATGGTATGGTTAATGCATTGGTTGCATGTTGGGTGTGACGATTCACAGAACTCCACAAAAGGGCCGAAAGGGCCAATTTATTTGATGATCTCATGCGAGCCCATACGCACGAGGGAGAATAAGTAACACCATATGCGCTGGGGACAAACTCAATCAACACTACATATGCCAGTGGTTCCTTTGTCTTGTGTATAGCTCTTGATGGATAGCTCTTGAAGAGCTATACGACCATCTTAAGGAGGCCAAGTGCCTGATGTTCTAGGCGAGGTGCCTGTTATTGGATTGGGATGCCGAAGTCTGGAAGGGATGTAAAGGACTTCGATGTCTGGGGCTGTGCGCCTTAGTAGTTGTGGAGGGAGTGGGCCAGCCTTGCGAGATGCCCGGGGTCATTGAGTACCGGACCGGATGCTTGCCTTGGGGCAGATGAGGTCTGAGTTAGGCACGAGCCTTGGGTCTAGCCTTGGGCTAGGATACAGACCGGGTCAGGCTTAGCCTGGTGTCGAAAGTGGGAAAAAGGAGAGAGATTCCTTGAGATTTCCCGGGGTGTTGGGGACTTTCGATGCCTGCTGGTTATACTAGTTCAGCAGAGGGTGTTGGCAACATGAAGTAAATTAAATAATAAATAGTAAAAATAATACAATATAAATAATTCAACTTAACTTTGGGACGAAGTTCCTTAAAGTGGGAGAGTATGTAATATCCCTCCCCTTAATAATAAATAAGAAATAATAATATAATAATAAATAATAAAGAAATAATAATTAATAATAGAAATAATAAATAATAATAAATAAATCACTTAATAATAAATAATAAAAATAATAAATCATAAATGTTAAATAATAAATCATATTAAAAATATATACAAAGAAAATAAATAAAAATAATAAAAATAAAAATAGTAATTTAACCATACTAAAACTCTAAATAAGAATAAATAGAAATAAAACAAGAAAACTATCAAAAAGAAGGAAATAAAACAAGAAAGCTAAAAATCAAAAGAAAAGTAAAGAAATAAAACAAGAAAGCTAAAAATCAAAAGAAAGTTGCACGTAGACACATGGAGTGTGTGCATGTGGTTCCCCTTCCAATGTTGTTCTATTTAATAGATGGTGAGGAAGATGAGAGGAATTCCTGCATTCCATCCTTCCGAGATTCTATCTTTCATTCTCTTGGGAGAATGGTGTTCTAAGACTTAGGAGTCACTGGCAGTAGTACATTGATTGAGGGCTCGGGGGTGGCCAGTTGTAGCAAATCCTTGCGCAATTGAGCCTACGGTTGGGTGGAGAGTCGTCTCCAAAACCTTGTTGCGGTAAGCCTACTTCTACCATAGGTAAGCACAGGTAAGCACTATTCATAGTTTGAATTTAGTTAATTAATTACATGTTTATTTGGCTAGGTAAGGGCCACTCTGATTTAAGTTTAATGTTAATAAGTTAATTAGATATTTATTTTGGGCTGTTACAACTTTGAGTTGTACATGTGAAAAATGTGTACGATCATCCTGCTGACGACCTCTGTTTGGCCATCAGTTTGGGGATGGAAAGTTGTGGACCTAGTGAGGTTGGTGTCCAACATCAACCAGAGACTGGACCAAAATGTATTGAGGAACCTGTTGTCTCGATCTTAGATGATAGACTGTGGGATCCCAAAGTGTACCCACACTCATTCAAAGAAGAGTTTAGCAGTGGCTTCTATTGTGATACTCTTCTTGCAAGTTGCCATAATGGCCATCTTTGAGAATCTGTCGACAATAACAAAAACACAGTTAATGGATTGTAGATTTCTGTGGTTAGGTTTTTTAGAATCTGAACTCAGATATTCCACAGTTTTCATCTTTGCTTTTTCGATGTTTCGAGTCTAGACCAAGACTCATCATCAGGACTTGCTTTACAAAGGATAGAGACAGTAGAGATAAATAAGGTTAGGTTGAGATGTTAAGTCTGAGAGCCGACCAGCCTAATGATTTGAATTAAATAGATTTTTAATATTTTTAATAACAGTCCTAATATATTAAAGTTATTTTTAATTTTGTTAAAGCTCTTTTTAATGTTGTTATAACTGTCCTAATATATTAAAGCTCTTTTTTTTTTTTAATTTTGTTAAAGCTCTTTTTAATTTTATTTATTATACATGGATATGATTATTAAAGTTTAAGTGAATTATTTGTGTAAAAAGTTTTTTGTTATATTTTATTTAATAATATATCCTAATGATTATGTTTTAATTAATTGTAACATATAGTAATTTTGTTAAATTTTTACAAGATTTTAGTTACTTAGGAGGTTAATGTATTATTAATGTTGTGTTCTTAAGTTTATATGTTTGTTTTTGAATGCCTAAAAGTTTTTATGGTTAAGATGATTTTTTATTAATATTTTAATATTCATATAATTTATTATTATTATTATTATTATTGTTATTGGATAAATTAAAGTTCTTTTAATTTCATTTATTATACATGTATATAATTATTATAATGGTAATTGATTGCTTGTTTATGTATTAAGTTTTTTCATCTAATTGTAATTTTATGATAATTTTGATAATTTTGGTTTATTTTTATTTAATTTATTTAATTCTAGCAAGTTTCTTAGTTACTTAGGAAGTTGATGAATTATTAATGCTGAGTTTCTAATTTAATATAAGCATGATAGTCAAGTTTTTTAGTTAGGAGAGGAGCTGAATTGATCTAAAGAAGGGAGGGCAAGGAGAACAGGGAGGGTTAATTTAATCCCTGGGGGTGAGGAGTGAGGTCCAATTCCTACTAATTTCCAAGCCCCCATCCCTATTGAGGTTATGAGGGTGTTTTATGATCTCAAGAGCTTCTCGAACTTTTCGCTTGAAATAGTGTTTTTCATTTGCAATGACTTTTGTGTTTTCAAGGCATATATGGTGGTTAGTTTTACCTGCATGTTCCGCCAAGGCTGAGGAACGGGTTCTTTCCCTACGTATATCTGCACTATGCTCTTTTAGCCTGATACTGATTGATCTACCTGTTTCCCCGATATATTGTTCTCCACAGGAACAGTCAATAATGTAAACACCTTTTTGCTGGAGATGTTCTGGGATGTCTTTTACTGATTTCATTCTTTGTCTAATAGTTGTCAAGGGTTTGAATGAGGTTTTGATATTCTTTTTTGAGAGGATTTTGGCTAGTTTGTCGGTTACACCATAAATATACGGAAGGTAGGCACTAGCGACTGGGGAATTGTTAGCTTTGTTTTTATTGTTTCCAGTTTTGGCTTTTTGAATGGCTTTGAAGATATCTTTTTTATTATATCCTAGTTTAGAAAAAGCTCTTTTTAAGTAAGTGATTTCTTCCTCAGTGTGGCTTTCATCCGAAATTCTACAGGCTCTAGTGAAGAGGGTTTGAAGAACCCCCATTTTTTGGGCTGGGTAATGGTGGGAATCAGCGTGGAGATAGTTATCAGTATGCGCCTTTTTCCTGAACACTTTGTGACCTATAGAACCATCCTTGTTTCTAATGAGGAGGATGTCTAGGAAAGAGATGCAATTATTCTCTTCAATTTCCATAGTGAATTTGATGTCCTTGGAAATTCTGTTTAGATGGTCTAAAAAGTTTTCAAGTTCGTCCTCACCATGGGGCCAACCCACACTCGTGTCATCTACAAACCTGATCCAAAACTTAGGTTTTAATGGGTAGGTGTCAAGAGCCTTCTTTTCAAACTTTTCCATGAAGAGATTGGCTACAATAGGTGAAATGGGTGATCCCATGGCCACTTCTGATGTTTGCTCAAAAATCTCCCCTTGGAAGGTGAAGATGCTGGACCGCAGACAAATTTCAGCTAATCTTGCAGTTTGTGGGTCAGCCACCTCTTTCACTACTTGTACTGCTTCATCTAAGGGAATTTTTGTGAATAGCTGGACAACATCAAAACTGACGATTTTATCACCTGGATCTATCTTAGCATTTTTAATGAATTCAACATATTGGTTGGAGTCTTTTATGTAAGAACTGGTCTTACCCACTAGTGGAGCTAATTTTCTAGCGACATACTTTGCTAATTCGTATGTGGGTGATCCTATAGTATTGACTATAGGTCTCAAGGGGACATCTGTTTTATGAATTTTGGGGGCTCCATAAATACGAGGGGTAATTTCACTGTCAGGAGTAAGGTGTTTTTTCAATTTTTCATCTAGATTAGTTTCTTTTATGGCTTTTTTGACTAGTCTTGTAATTTTAGAGATGGGGTTCTTCTCTAGTTTTTTGTAGCTACCACTGTTGTATAAGTGGTCCCTCATTTTGTTTATGTAATCTTCATGATTCATTACAACAGTGGCACCTCCCTTGTCAGCTTTTAGAATGACAATGTCATTATTATTCCTTAGATTTTTTATGGCTCTGAGTTGTTCTTGGTTCAGATTCTTTTTAGGTGGTCTTGCTTTCCTTAGGATGACCGCACATTCTTGTCTGACAAGTTCTTTGTCTTCTTCCTTGAGCGTCTTGATTCCATCCTCCAGGCTACAGATAATTTCTTCATTAGGGATTTGTTTAGGGGCTAAGGCAAAATTGAGCCCTTTGTCTAGGACTTCAATTTCTTCTTTTTTCAACTTATAAGAAGAAATATTTATAACTTTATTGTTGTTAATTAGATTATTGTGATTTTCAGATATATTGTTTGTATTCTTTATATTATTATCTAACCTATTAATATCATTTGTTATGTTTTTATATGGTCTATTACCCTTTTCATTGTGTTTACCTATGTTTTTTATGTTACAATTGTTATCTTTATCACCATTACTAGTTCTATTATTTTTATTTAAGTTATAATCTATGTTAATTAAGTTCTTGTTGTTTACTCCTACCTTATTATAATTAACTGCTCCCAACCTGATGCTAGTGTTTTTAATGTTGTTATTGTTATGCAGATCTACGCGCAGGTTTTGGCTGGGGTTGAATGAAGTTTCTACGTTGTCCAATCTGCTGTGTGGTTCTTTACTATTGGCACCGCTGTCCAATATATCATTGCAGCTCAGTTCTTTGTTTGCTGCGCTGGACCTGGGTGTCCTTTCTGCGCTATCCATGTTTGTACACAGATTCTCTGCTACAGTTCCTGCGTTGTTCAATGTAGGTTCACCATTATTTCCAGTCCAAGCAACGTTGTCCAATGTTTCATTGCTGCCCAATCTGCTGCGTGGTTCTTTATTCCTGGCATCGTTGTCCAATATATCAATTCTACTCAGTTCTACACTTGACCTGGGTGTCCTTTCTGCGCTGTCCATGTCCATACACCAATTCTCTGCTACAGTTCCTGCGCTGTCCAATGTAGGTTCACCATTATTTCTAGTCCAAGCAATGTTGTCCAATGTTTTATTGCTGTTCGGTTCTTTATTTTCTTCACAGAGTTCTGATTCGTTCGAGCTGGGTGTCCAGGATAGTGTTCTACGTGCCTGCCTGGAGCTGCTTTCTGATTCCGCGTTCTCTAATGTGTTTATGCAATGATCTTCTAATTCAGTCCCTATGCTATCCAAATGTATGTATTTTTTACTGTGTGGCTTAGTTTCTTCATTTTTGTGTGTCTGCAGCCACTCTAGTTTCTGCAGTTTGTTTTTATGTTTTGTTTGAGCTGTATGTCTTTCTTTGTTTGCTTTGAGAGCTGCGCAGGCATCTATGACTGTCCAGAGGTCTTCTCGGATCATTGCTGCAAGTTTTAAGTGGGCCTCAAAGGCTGTTGTGGATAATCGCCATAACAAATTTCTGCACCTGCGTATTTCAAGGCGGATTAAGGATTTACTGAGTCTTTCAAATGCTTTATGGTTGTGCTGGTTGTGTAATTTGTGATTGATGCAGGCAAAGGACGGGGTTAGATTAGAATCTCTGCATTGCTTGAGAAAGTGAAGATCTGACTCTTTCCTTTGTATTTTAACCCTTGTCTTCTCGAGATTACATATCTCCTTCCATGTTTCCCCTCCATACAGGGTCAAGATAATGGATTGTAGATTTATGTGGTTAGGTTTTTTAGAATCTGAACTCAGATATTCCACGGTTTTCATCTTTAATTTGTCGACGTTTCGAGTCTAGACCAAGACTCATCATCAGGACTTGCTTTACAAAGGATAGAGACAGTATAGATAAATAAGGTTAGGTTGAGATGTTAAGTCTGAGAGCAGACCAGCCTAATGATTTGAATTAACTAGATTTTTAATATTTTTAATAACAGTCCTAATATATTAAAGTTCTTTTTTATTTTGTTAAAGCTCTTTTTAATGTTGTTATAACTGTCCTAATATATTAAAGCTCTTTTTATAGCTGTCCTAATATATTAAAGCTCTTTTTTTTTTTTTTTTGTTAAAGCTCTTTTTAATTTTATTCATTATACATGGATATGATTATTAAAGTCTAAGTGAATTATTTGTGTGAAAAGTATTTTGCTATATTTTATTTAATAATATATCCTAATGATTATGTTCTAATTAATTGTAACATATAGTAATTTTGTTAAATTTTTACAAGATTTTAGTTACTTAGGAGGTTAATGTATTATTAATGTTGTGTTCTTAAGTTTATATGTTTGTTACTGAATGCCTAAAAGTTTTTATGGTTAAGATGATTTTTTATTAATATTTTAATATTCATATAATTTATTATTATTATTATTATTTTTGGATAAATTAAAGTTCTTTTAATTTCATTTATTATACATGTATATAATTATTATAATGGTAATTGATTGCTTGTTTATGTATTAAGTTTTTTCATCTAATTGTAATTTTATGATAATTTTGATTATTTTGGTTTGTTTTTATTTAATTTATTTAATTCTAGCAAGTTTCTTAGTTACTTAGGAAGTTGACGAATTATTAATGCTGAGTTTCTAATTTAATATAAGCATGATAGTCAAGTTTTTTAGTTAGGAGAGGAGCTGAATAGAACTAAAGAAGGGAGGGCAAGGAGAACAGGGAGGGTTAATTTAATCCCTGGGGGTGAGGAGTGAGGTCCAATTCCTACTAATTTCCAAGCCCCCATCCCTATTGAGGTTATGAGGGTGTTTTATGATCTCAAGAGCTTCTCGAACTTTTCGCTTGAAATAGTGTTTTTCATTTGCAATGACTTTTGTGTTTTCAAGGCATATATGGTGGTTAGTATTACCTGCATGTTCCACCAAGGCTGAGGAATGGGTTCTTTCCCTACATATATCTGCACTATGCTCTTTTAGCCTGATACTGATTGATCTACCTATTTTCCCGATATATTGTTCTCCACAGGAACAGTCAATAATGTAAACACCTTTTTGCTAGAGATGTTCTGGGATGTCTTTTACTAATTTCATTCTTTGTCTAATAGTTGTCAAGGGTTTGAATGAGGTTTTGATATTCTTTTTTGAGAGGATTTTGGCTAGTTTGTCAGTTACACCATGAACATACGGAAGGTAGGCACTAGCGACTGCGGAATTGTTAGCTTTGTTTTTATTGTTTCCAGTTTTGGCTTTTTGAATGGCTTTGATTAAGGTATCTCTTTTATTATATCCTAGTTTAGAAAAAGCTCTTTTTAAGTAAGTGATTTCTTCCTCAATGTGGCTTTCATCCAAAATTCTACAGGCTCTAGTGAAGAGGGTTTGAAGAACCCCCATTTTTTGGGCTGGATGGTGGTGGGAATCAACGTGGAGATAGTTATCAGTATGCGCCTTTTTCCTGAACACTTTGTGACCTATAGAACCATCCTTGTTTCTAATGAGGATCATGACCAAGAAAGAGATGCAATTATTCTCTTCAATTTCCATAGTGAATTTGATGTCCTTGGAAATTCTGTTGAGATGGTCTAAAAAGTTTTTAAGTTCGTCCTCACCATGGGGCCAATCCACACTGGTGTCGTCCACAAACCTGATCCAAAACTTAGGTTTTAATGGGTAGGTGTCAAGAGCCTTCTTTTCAAACTTTTCCATGAAGAGATTGGCTACAATAGGTGAAAGGGGTGATCCCATAGCCACTCCTGACGTTTGCTCAAAAATCTCCCCTTGGAAGGTGAAGAAGGTGGACCGCAGACAGATTTCAGCTAATCTTGCAGTTTGTGGGTCCGCCACCTCTTTCACTACTTGTACTGCTTCATCTAAGGGAATTTTAGTGAACAACTGGACAACATCAAAACTGACGATTTTATCACCTGGATCTATCTTAGCATTTTTAATGAATTCAACATATTGGTTGGAGTCTTTTATGTAAGAACTGGTCTTACCCACTAGCGGAGCTAATTTTCTAGCGACATACTTTGCTAATTCGTATGTGGGTGATCCTATAGTATTAAATATAGGTCTTAAGGGGACACAATTGTTGCCATGCTTAGTAGAAGGAAGCCCCGACATGTAATCCGTGGAGATGGATTCCCAAGGTTGACTAGGGGTAGGCAACGGAGTATAGAGACCTTGCTTCTTGATGGTTGGTTTGGAAATGATGTAAGCAGTTTAGGATCTAATGTACTTCCTAACATCCTGTCGAATATTCAGCCAATAGAAATACTTCTACAATACTACCACCATTTTCTCGACCCTGAAATGCCTAGCAGCCCAACTATAGTACGCTTCCTAAACCATCTTCGCACGCTCACTTGAAGGAACACAAAGGTGTCCCAGGTGGCACAACAGAGCATCTTGTAGGTGAAAATCCGGAGCTTACTAACCCTCCAAGAGCGTATGGTATGTGTGGCAAAATTCAGGGTTGATTTTGTAGAGAAGTGGCCAATCAGAAGTCTCCTACCCAAAAGAGTTGAGCACGGTGGTTAACTCCACGATCGGTGGTCGGCTCAGGTAGTCTGCAACATGATTTGTGCTACCCTTCTTGTACTTGATATTCAAATGGAATTGTTGTAGGTACGTGGACCACTTTTGATGGAAATCATTCTGCAACTTCCCTTGCGTTTGTATGAACTACAGGGGTCAGTGGTCTGTGTGTCTAACTGTTTCCTTCCCAAAAATGTAATGCTTCCATTGTCGGCAAGCCTATACAATGGAATACATCTCTTCATCATAAGTGGGATACTTCTAGATTGTGTCTGAAAGTGTCTCACTGTGATATGCCACTGGATGCTCCTGTTGAGTAAGGACTGCCCTAATAGCATAGTCAGAGGCATCTATCTTGATTTCAAATGGTTTTTGAAAGTCTGGTAATGTGAGCACTGGTGGAGAGCAGAGGCGATGTTTCAACTCTGCGAATGCCTTCTGTTGAGATTCATACCAAAAGAATTTTTCTTTCACTCGTCCTTTGGTGACTTGACTCAAGGGCCAAGTGATATGAGAGAACCCCAACATGAACCTGCAGTAGAAAAGCCAAAAAGCTGCGGAACTCTGTCAGAGTGGTTGGGGCTGGCCAATCCCAAATTACTTGGATCTTGGCTAGATACACATGCATCCCCCATTCATCAATAATGTATCCCAGATACTAAACCTGGGTCATGTCAAAAGTTCATTTCTCCAAATTGGCACACAACCTGTGTTGCCGCAGTGTTTGCAGAACCTCTCGGATGTGGTGGAGGTGCTCTTCCCAACTCTAGTTGAAGATCAGGATGTCATCCAAGTATACCACTACAAATGAGTTGTTGAATGGGCACAAGGTGTCATCCATCAGCCTCATGAAGGTTTAAGGAGCATTTGTCAACTCAAAAGGCATAACCAACCATTTGAAAAGGCCCTCCTTGGCTTTGAAGGTAGTCTTCCACACATCAAAGGGTTTGATTGGTACTTGGTGATATCTGGACTGCAAGTCAATCTTGCTGAAATATTTCCCCCCCTCGAGTTGGTCTAGAAGGTCATCAATCTGGGGGATCGGGTACCTATTCCAGACAATGATCTTGCTTAGTGCCTAATAGTCAATACAGAGTCTCTAAGTACCATCCTTCTTCTGTACAAACACGATTAGGCTCCCACAGGGCGATCAACTCAGCCGAATGTGACCTTTCTGTAGCATCTCCTGAATTTTCCTCTTGATTTCATCATTCTCTATAACAGAGCACTGATATATTGGTCCATTGGGTAACGACACAACTAGGGTCAGATTAATGGAGTGCTTCACCTGACAGTGTAGAGGCACCCTTGCGGGGGAGGTGAAGATGTCCTCATACTACTCCATGATCTTGTCCATATGTTGTTGTCGTACGGAGGGGCCCTGTCTGGAGGTCATGACCACCATCTTCTTCTTTCATTGAGGGTGTATCATCAGGAAAACAAATTTCCCAGTTTTTGAAATGAGCTAGACTGCATTTTTTTCAGTAACCAGAGAGATGACGGTAGGCGGTGCTACCTCTAGTATTCTGTACAACTTATTTCGCAATGTAACAATAACAGCACGAGGCCTTGACTCATACACATCATGTCACTTCCACAAGTATGGTTGACCTAATAATACATCACAAACATCAAGGGGATCAATGTCCCATAATACCTCATTCGTTAAGGGCTTGATGTTGTATGGAAGGCGACATTGTTGGCTCACGTGCAGATCCCATCCTTGGTGAAGCCACTCGATGGTGTATGGTTGTGGATGTGCTGTGGTCGGTAAGCCCAGCTACTTCATGACCTCTGCTACAATGAGGTTCTTTTGGCTCCTGTTGTTGACAATGAGCTGTAGCAGGGAACCCTTTGGTGGGCTCCAATATTGCAGCAATGATGCTGCAACTCCTGGGACTCCCTTCTTTACTTTTATCAACCCGGTAGTTCGTAACAAACTTGGAAGCGATGGTGCTGTATGCACAAGTACTAGCTCTTACTGCAGGCTGTCACTTGATCAGCTGGCACAAGTTCGCTAGGAGCTCAAGCCAACTTCTATGAGTTCTCAGAAGAAGATTTTAATCATGATGGAAGAAAGCTAATCTCAAAAGGGCTATTCTACTTGCAGAAAGAAGATGAAAGCTGAAAGGAAACACAAACCCTAGCAAACCCTAGTTTTACCCATTAACCCTACTAGTGCAAGAAAAGAGATGAAAGCTGCTGAAATGGATGCCATTGACTCTTGGAAAGGTAAAATGCATGTGACTAAGCTACTTTTGAAGGAAAATATGGAAAAAGCATCTTTTTGTATTTTTGAGTAATTTTGCAGAATTATTATGCATGTGCTTTAATTATTTTTGACTGTGCAGAGGTTGATTGGTGAAAGGAAATGGAGTGGGCACTTGCAGGAGGTTGGGAAGGTGAGAAGAGGGCCTAAGGGGTCCCTAGAACCCTTCCAGAGAGTTTCACAGTGATCAGATCTCGAAAAACTGCTCACGTGAACTTCTACAGGAAGTCTGCAGGGGTTCTACAGGATGTTCTACAGGAAGTTCTACAAGAAGAGCCGAAAGAGGATTTTGGAGGGTTGATGGTGGAAAAACGGTGGGAAAGTGGGAATGGAGGATGGATGAGGATGTGAAGGGGTCTAGGACCCGAGGAATGAAGCTAAGGAGTGATGAAGGTGGTTGGATTTGTTCAAGGATGGAGGGAGCAATGTTGCACAAGAATGTAGAAATTAGGTCAAATTGGAAAAGTGTGGCAAATGAAGGGAAGGAATATTGGATTAGGGGTTGGAGTAGGTTGTATGATGGAGGAAGGATAGGTATGGGTGTATTACAGGTGCTCTGCACACTATTTTCCAAAACTGATTGAACCAAGACTAGAAAAACCAGAGATATATCTATTTTGACCTAATTTGACCTAAAAACCAGAAACATGATGAACAAAAGTTTATAGACAAGAAATCATGCAAGATAACTATGGAAACTAAGCAAGAATAGATCTAAACATGCAAGTACAACTAGTATCAACTTTTCCAACTAAAAATCTAACACTAGTAATTTCATGGAAAGGCAAAAACAGTGTTTTTGTGGCAGCAAGTATGCCTTGGTCTCAGCTCATGGTCCCAAGGAGGGAGAGATGAGATCAAGGATTGATTGATGGCCTTTTTGCAGATCTCTTCTGTTACCAAACTGTAAAATCAACCTGAAGCATGAAAAACTATATTAATCATAAAAAACATGAAGCATGAAAAACTATCTTAATCATAAAAAAGAACCTAAGTAACAAAGCGAGATTTTAACCTAAATAACATAAATTATTCTATGAATGTAGAAAAGACACATAAAAGTACACAAAGGAGGTACTGACACTTGGGTTGGGCCCAACTCTAAGAGCTACAGCCTCCTAAGAAAGATCAAAGCTGGTGCAAATCTAGATTCATCTTTATTGATCAAAAAATAATAGTTACATCCCAAAAATTGTCTACAAGAAAAAACTCGAAAATGTGCTGATACGGAGCTACACTAAAGTGCGAAAATAGACTAAAAAAATGACTAACCTACTGACTAAAATCTAAATAAAATTTAACTAACAAAGCTGAGGCCCTAAGCCTTCTTATTTATACAAATGGGGCCCTCCAACAGTCCTCCTAAAATCAAGGAACTCTGCTTCCTTGAACTGAAGATAACAACAGTCCTACTTGACTTGCTTGGATGCCCCTTGGCTTTGTGCTCTGAGTTTCTGATGGAGAATTCGAGGTAAGGGCTCTTAAATGAAGGGGACACCCTCCTACAAATCCTCTCCCTTGTTCTTCCACGAATTTGGCTGTCAAATTCTCATTAAACCTTTGATTTTGTCTCAAAATTGATGAAAAATCTGCATAAAGCACACATTAGACTTTTTGGCATAATGACTAACCCAATTCACTCTATTAGCATAAATATAATCAAAAACATGCAATAAACTAATGAGAATGGTGGATTAAGTCGAATTAAGAGGTAAAATGAGCCCATATAATTACCCATTTCTGGGGCTCATCATCACCCCCTACTGAAGGTGTTGCTCATCCTCTGAGCAACTAATCTATCTATTCATCTTTGATAGCCCTGGTGGCCTCCCTATCATCCCAAGCCTCTGATGTGGTCTACACATGTGTGCCATAAATTCTACCTTCTCGTCCATGTCCTTCCACTACTCCTCCTATTCTGCTTTTTTGAATTCTTGTGATTTTCCTGGCCTTGAAATACATGGAGGCCTGCCTTTTTCTTTTTCCTTTTTGTTTTGTAGGTGTGCTTAATGCAGCAAGCACAGCTGCTACTTCCTTTACCAACATTTTAGGGGATTTCTCTTTTTTCCGTTCTTTTCCTTTACTTCCTGTAGAAATCTCTATGCCCCTTGTTTCTGCTTGTGTCACTGATATCTCAGGGTGTGTCTATTCTTTCTCTTGCTGGGTGCCTGCCTTGGCTGTGGCAGCCTTCTTTTGGGCTTTCTTGGCCTTTTTCTTGCCAATATTTGTCCTCTTTCCCTTCTCTATTTTCGATGTTTTCTCCTTTTCTATCTGAGGCTCAACAGTCTTGTCAAATTCCTCTTTTTCCTTCTGTTTCTCCTCTATTTTTCCCTCTGCTTGAATGTCTTGTGCTCCCTCATCAATTTTCTTCTCAATTTGTTCAGTTTGCTCCCCCTCATCACTGCTGGGTGGGCTAATATTCTCAGCCAGAGTTATGATGTTATCACCCCTGGACATATTTTTAAAGATTTCCCAAGCTATGGGGACAATATAAGTGTGTAAAGAATCTTCCACCAATAGTTTGATGAGTCCATGGTGGGCTAACTAATATGGGACTCCTGCATTTAGCTTTGTACCACATTCAATCAAAGACTAAAGAAGGAAATATGGGATGTTCAGTTTCTTAGCTGGAGATAAGTCCATCCCATACCTCAATTCATGTAGCAAGCTGAAATGATAACCATAAATGATGCTAAACCTCCCTTCACATGTGATATATTTCATTATTTGATAACTGGCTTCACTCCAGAGAGGAGGAAAGCTTGTCCTTCTGGCCCCGTTTTTGTCTTCTATAGGATGCTCCTCAAGCAGAAAAAATATTTTCTTAGCCACTTGTCCTAATGACTTCTCCTCTTTGCTCCCGGGGAGCTCCAATGGTAAACTGGTAATTCTACTGATGAAATTAGAAGTAAGTTCTAGGGTCAAGCCCCTAAAACTAATTGTGGCATGTGTCTTCGAATGTGGTCTCAGGGACATCAAAAACTCTTCAGTCACCTCCTCATCATAACCCTGAATTCTGTCAAAGAAGGATATCCAATCTGCCTTGGTGAAAAGGTCCACCACCTCAGGGTGCTCATACAATTTGCTAGAATTTAAGGGTTCTTTCCTCATGAATCCTCCTGGCATGGTGTTGGGTTTGTGTTTTAACCAGAAAAGAAAATGCTCAGGTGGGGAAAAAACAGTCAATCATTGAAACAGAGGATAGCTAAATTCAGTTTTTTTCTGAGATCAAAGAAGGGATTTCTCGTGTGCTCCTTACAACATCAAATGGTAATAATTCCCCTATTTTAAACTGTTGCCACCATGAATTTGACTGTCTATTTATGATTTTTTTTTTTTTTTTTTTTTTTTTTTTTTTTATTTTTTTATTTTTTTACAGAACAGAGCATAAGGACACATGTTCTTTTCTCAGCACATAGATAGATATGCAAATTCATTTTTTTTTTCACACACACACAGGCTGGCCTCTACTGCTGCATGTATCTCCCTTACAGGAGAATTTGAAAAAGGATGAGGAGATTTTGGATGCAGAGAAAAGAAGAAACTGTGTATACTTAGGGAAATATGCAGGCAGACTTTCACTTTTTTCAATGTGCAGGC
Source organism: Pinus tabuliformis (assembly GCA_031772625.1). Taxonomy (NCBI): domain Eukaryota; kingdom Viridiplantae; phylum Streptophyta; class Pinopsida; order Pinales; family Pinaceae; genus Pinus; species Pinus tabuliformis. The sequence goes on along the minus strand of CM062814.1, from coordinate 762,924,276 downwards.
AGACTTTCACTCTCTTTTTTCATTCTAATGCCATGTTTAATTCACCACCTTACTCAAACAAATCATGCACAGAGAAGTTTTCCTGAGCCTACCTCATTTTGAGCTTGAATTTCGACGAAAATCCTGAGTTTTCTTTCTGTAGAGCTATTCTCTGCCTTTCCTATAAAAACCTTCCTGTAGAATGCCGATAAGCAGGAGGGTTTTGAAAAATGGTAGAGAACGAATGGTTTGCTACTATGGAGGTGGTATAGAGCTTGTTGCAGCTGCGAGGATGATGATAAAATGGAAACAATGGTGGTGAGAGTATTTCAAAGATGAGTTCGATTGGCTATTTATGGAGACTTCTGTTGATGGAGGGTGAGTTGGCCAAGTGCACGTTGGCCCCATGCAGACCGTTGGTCCCCACTGTAGTGTTATTATGAACTGTATGTTCTCTGCCTGTTAATCACTTGACATCAGTTGCGCTGGAGTTCAAAACATTTGTCACTACTTGTTTTTTAAATTTCCTGTGAGTTGACTATACACGTGTGTTGTATGATTTCTGGCTGAGCGTTGTAGAACTAGACAAGGCACTGTCTGAACTGGACGAGGGTGGCCAGTTAGCTGGCCACCGATCTTGTTTAATCACAACCATCTCACTATCCATGTAGTTCTTAAATTACATTCATGCAACAGAGGAACGGGTTTAGTCACTTACCTGGAAGTCGAATGCATTTGCTGTGAGGTGCTGTGGCCTTTCCTTCTGCTGCATGTCTTTGTTTATGTGGATGCATGCTTGTTTGGTTGCTGATACATGGCTATTTTTCTTGTGCAGGTATCCTCTAGCTGGATCTAAGCTGCAAGAGTCTATTTCAACCTTTAGATTTTTACCCTCATGCTGCTAATGCTGGATTTTTGCAGGACAGTTATTTGCTTTGTCCATAGCTCCCAAACGATAGACTAGATTGACCTAAAACTTTTTGAGCATGTTTCTATCATCATTATGCACCTCCCATATCAAAATTGTGGTCAATGTATGCACGAACTTCGAGAAAAAATGAAAATGGCTGAAGGTGACAGAGGCCAATTTCTTAGAAACTGTGCACTGGGATTGGCTAAAATTGTTTGGGCAGGTTACTATCACCTATATGCATCTCCCCATGAAACAAGATTTTAAATGGATGGACGGATATGGAGAAAATGCAAAAATGGCTGAAGTTGATGGAGGTTGATTTCTTGGAAACTGTGCACTGGAATTGGCTAAAATTGCTTGGGCATGTTGCCATCATCCTTATACAAGTCCCCATGTAACATTTTTTTAAATGGATGCATAGTTTTCAAGTTAGGGAAAAAACAATTTTCTGCTCTATGTATTTTTGTATCAGAGCATTCTGCAGTTTTTTGGACAGTAGGAAAAATGAGCTTGGGGTGTGATGCAGGCATGGAAATGATGGAAGAGGGGTCTGGAGACTGCAAGAATATTTATGAACCCTTTATGAAGCTTCCCTATTCCTCAAACTGCTTTTGAAGTCCATTTCTAGCTCTCTGTAATTTCTACAGGATCCTCTTGTAGAAAACAAAATTTTCAGAAAAGAAGCACAGTGAGGTGGAAAAAATGTCAAGAATGATGGAGAAGGGTGAAGGAAGGTAGGATAGGTGCCGTTATTGGTTTCAGAGCTTTCTTGGCACCTATTGCTGCTTCATGAAGTTCTCTTGTAGACCTGCAATACAACTGGAAATTCATTTTTCTTTTTTCTCTTTTTTTTTTTGAAAATGACTACGGCACCTCAAGGAGGTTTTCACCCTAATTGCCTGCCATGGGCACCTCCAAGGGAGGTTTTCACCCAGGGATCTTATTCTCTTTTTCTTTTCTCTTATTTCCAACCCATTGACTGCCTCATGGAGGTTTTCATTTAATGAGCCAACCTGAGGCGCCTCCTAGGAGGTTTTCACCTTAGATTTTTATTTTTTTTTCTCTTATTTTTCATTTTTTTCCTTTTTTCTTTTTTCTTTTTTCTACCCTACCCTACTTGAAGAACAAAATCATTTTCAAGTATAAGAATACTTCCAATGGAGCCATGTGCACATCGAGATGATAGACAAAATGATGTGGAGGCTTGAAATGCATGCTTTGACAGGTATCCGGATTTCAAAGACCAAATGATTTGACTTTGAAGGGATCAAGCATAGTTGAGGAAGAGAGTAATGCTACAACTTAGTGACTGTCTGGAACCATATCTCAATATAGCTGTGATGTCCTTGGTCCTTTTGCTGATTTGTATCATTCTTCATGTCTTCTTCTATCATGACCTTCACATCTTCCTCTTTTTGCTGATTTTTCTCTTGAATACATGGAGGATTTGATGGTAACCATGAGGGAGCTCTCTCGATCTCTGATTCTGTTGTCTTCTCTTTATCAAGTGCAACCCATGGTTCTTTACTCTTCTCTTTTGCATCTTCTTCTAATGGATGTGGTCTTTCAATGATATCAATATAATCTCTTTCTTGCAATACTCTTCCTTAGCTATGGTGAATATCATTGAGCTCAAAAGGAGTTGTTTGGAAATGTTGTGCCTCAGCATTGTAATTGGGTTGAGCTACTCCAATGTGCAGGTTTGGAAATGGTGGTACGGATAGTTGAGTGGGGGTGTATATTTGAGATGGATGTGGATGGGGTTGTGGTTGGGCAGGTGGTTTCCCACTATATACTTGCCGAGCCTGCTTGTTATTTGGGTTTGGGTTTGGTTGAGTAGGAATTTTGGGCTACCTCGGTGGAGCAGGAGGCGATGGTTGTGGTTGAGTAGGTGGTGGAGGCAAAGGAGCGGGAGGAGAGTTGTATTGGGGCCTCCACCCCTAATGAGGTGCATTCCACTGAGGTTGTGGCTGAGCATAGGGGTGAAATGGATGAGTAGCTGGTTGAGCATGATATTGAGATGGATACGACCAAGGAGGGGGTGTGGACCAGGAAGGATGAGCAGGGGGACCCCAAGAAGGCATGGAAGTGGCTTGATATGGGTTGTAATAAGTCTAGGATGTCCCTTGCATTCCCTGCTGGTAAGGTATGGGTCCATGTGGCCTCCTTTGGTTCATATAATAGACTGGTTTAGTGGCTCCTTTGGCCCTCTAATATGCAGCTTTAATTCTGGGCAAGGAAGGGCACTGGTTTGTAGGATGGTCTTTTTCACAGAAAAAACACACTTCTATAGAGTGCAATGGACATTCATTCCTAGGATGCTTTCTAGTGCACCTAGGACAAAAGATGGCCAAAGCCCTCTCTGCTTCCTCTCGATATCTTTTGATATGCATGGCAAGCATCTGCCTCACCTCGCTTTTGCAATCTTCCCACATGTCTCCAATTTCACCCTCAATGGATGAGTTGGAAGAAAAGGTACTGCTCCCAACATTTTTGTTTTTAGCCATTGGCTCCAGAGGAATGTTTTCTTCTTCTTCTCCCCTATAGGTTCTTCAAATATGTCTAGCTGTTACCTAAGGGTGTTTCTTGATTGCAGCCACCGAAGAAGAGAGAAGGTTGGCTGTGTGAAGTAGTGGGGGTGTTGTGCAAACATTTTTCTGAATTATCTCTACTCCTACAAGGCATGAAAGGAAATCTTTTTGGTTGATTTTTGGTTTTTTTCTCTGCTTGTACCTGCAAAACTGAAATTGATTGAACAAAAAATTGCAACTAACTAAAATAAACCTTGCTGAAATGAAAATGCAGAATTGAAATGAAAGCGGGAAATGACTAATCTATGTTGCTGAAATGAAATTGTAGAATTGAAATGATAATCTACGCTTGCAGAATTGAGATTGCAGAATTGAAATGCTAAGCTACGCTTGCAGAATTGAAATTGCAGAATTGAAATGCTAAGCTACACTTGCATAATTAAAATGCTAATCTATGCTTGCAGAATTGAAATCGCAAAATTGAAATGAAAGCAGGAAATGTCTAGTCTATGCTTTCCGAAATGAAATGAAAGCAGGAAATGTATAATCTACACTTGTTGAAATGACATTGCAGAATGGAAATGAAGCAACTACTCTACTCTTTTTGAAATAAACTACTTAGCAGAATGTTGCAGTAGAAAATAGAAGAAAAGAAGTAATCACTAATACTTTGACGCTTCCCCGGCAACGGCGCCAAAAAGATGGTGGGCTCCATTATTGTAGCAATGATGCTGCAACTCCTGAGACTCCCTTCTTTACTTTTATCAACCCGATAGTTCGTAACAAACTTGGAAGCAACAGTGCTGTATGCACAAGTACTAGCTCTTACTGCAGGCTGTCACTTGATCAGCTGGAACAAATTGCTAGGAACTCAAGCCAACTTCTATGAGTTCTTAGAAGAAGCTTTTAATCATGATGGAAGAAAACTAATCTCAAAAGGGCTATTCTACTTGCAGAAAGAAAATGAAAGCTGAAAGGAAACACAAACCCTAACAAACCCTAGTTTTACCCATTAACCCTACTGGTGCAAGAAAAGAGATGAAAGCTGCTGAAATGGATGCCATTGACTCTTGGAAAGGTAAAATGCATGTGACTAAGCTACTTCTGAAGGAAAATATGGAAAAAGCATCTTTTTGTATTTTTGAGTAATTTTGCAGAATTATTATGCATGTGTTTTAACTATTTTTTACTATGTAGAGGTGGATTAGCGAAATGAAATGGAGTGGGCATCTGCAGGAGGTTGGGAAGGTGAGAAAAGGGCCTAAAGGGGTCCGTAGGACCCTTCTAGAGAGTTTCATAGTGATCTGATCTCGAAAAACTGCTCACGTGAACTTCTATAGGAAGTCTGCAAGGGTTATACAAGATGTTCTACAGGAAGAGCCGAAAGAGGATTTTGGAGGGTTGATGGTGGAAAAATAGTGGAAAAGTGGGAATGGAGGATGGATGAGGATGTGAAGGGGTCTAGGACCTAGGCAATGAAGCTAAGGAGTGATTAAGGTGGCTGGATTTGTTCAAGGATGGAGGGAGCAATGTTGCACAAGAATGTAGAAATTAGGTCAAATTGGAAAAGTGTGGAAAATGAAGGAAGGAATCTTGGATTAGGGGTTGGAGCAGGTAGTATGATGGAGGAAGGATAGGTATGGGTGTATTACAGGTGCTCAGCACACTATTTTCCAAAACTGACCGAACCAAGACTAGAAAACCCAGAGATCTATGTATTTTGACCTAATCTGACCTAAAAACCAGAAACATGATGAATAGAAGTTTATAGACGGGAAATCATGTAAGATAACTATGGATTAAGCAATAATAGATCTAAAAATGCAAGTACGACTAGTATCAACTTTTCCAACTAAAAATCTAACACTAGCAATTGCATGGAAAGGCAAAAATAGTGTTTTTGTGGCAGCAAGTATGCCTTGGTCTCAGCTCATGGTCCCAAGGAGGGAGAGATGAGATCAAGGATTGCTTGATGGAATTTTTGCAGATATTTTTTGTTACCAAACTATCAAATCAACCTGAAGCATGAAAAACTATCTTAATCATAAAAAACAACCTAAGTAACAAAGCGAGATTTTAACCTAAATAATAGAAATTATTCTATGAATGCAGCAAAGACACATAAAAGTACACAAAGGAGGTATTGGCACTTGGGTTGGGCCCAACCCCAAGAGCTATAGCCTCCTAAGAAAGATCAGAGCTGGTGCAAAGTTGGATTCATCTTTATTGATCAAAAAATAATAGTTACATCCCAAAAACTGTCTACAAGAAAAAACTCGAAAATGTGCTGATACAGAGCTACACTAAAGTGCGAGAATAGACTAACAAAATGACTAACCTTCTAACTAAAATCTAACTAAAATACAACTAACAAAACTGAGGCCCTAAGCCTTCTTATTTATACAAATGGGGACCTCCAACAGTCCTCCTTAAATCAAGGAACTCGGCTTCCTCGAACTGAAGATAACAACAGTCCTACTTGACTTGCTTGGTTGCTCCTTGGCTTTGTGCTCCGAGTTTCTGATGGAGAATTCAAGGTAAGGGCTCATAAATGAAGGGGACACCCTCCTTCAAATCCTCTCCCTTGTTCTTCCATGAATTTGGCTGCCAAATGCTCATTAAACCTTTGATTTTGTGTCAAAGTTGACCAAAAATCTGCATAAGGCACACATTAGACTTTTTGGCATAATGACTAACCCAATTCACTCTATTAGTATAAATATAATAAAAAACATGCAATAAACTAATGAGAATGGTGGATTAATTTGAATTAAGAGGTAAAATGAGCCCATATAATTACCCATTTCTAGGGCTCATCACCCTTTACCCACATCTAGGAGTGGAAGAGATGCTCCTCCTCCTCTGGATCTTCGGGTTCCTCTTTCTGGATTATTGTGGTGCCAACAGTGGTGTTGCACTTAGCATCAATAATTTGCTTCCCTTTTTCATTCCCCTTGTCGAGTTCTGACTCAAATTCAAAACATGCATCTGATTCTGAAGCCTTCAGCTCGGCCACCAATGACTACTTGGCCTGATACCCACTTGTGCTATGGGTGGATCTCTTATGGAACTCACACCACTTTCCCGTGTCCTTCGGCTTCACAGTGTTATCCTTTTCTTGTGGCCTTGGTGGGTTGTCCTAGGGTGCCTTGCCTTGGCTTTGTCCTTTTTTTTGCAGTTTGGGGGCACCTTTCCTTTCCTTTTGATTCACAGATCCAAAGTTTTGCTTCTTCTGTTTAAACTTCTAGTTGATCTTGATGGTGTATTGGTACACTATGCTGAGCGAGGATATGTCCAGGAACTCCATATCGACTTGGATATATCTACTTAGGCATCCATGGTACTTGAGTACCAAATGTTTCTCGGAATCCTTGATACTCAACTTCGTGCGAAGGGTATGAAAAACATTTGTAAACTCTGACACATCTTTGTCCCTTCCCTGCTGCAGCATGGTCCACTTTATGTATTTGTCCTCATAGCTCCCAACATGGTAGTACTGCTCCTTGATAGCATCCTGGAATGAATTCCAAGTGGAAGTGGCTGAAAACAGTGAGGTTTTACTTTCATCCTTCTACGCACAATAGGTTTCCCACCAGTCCTTGATGTGGGGTGCGACTTTGAGAAGGCAAAAAGTAATCTTTTCTCAGCTGGAAAAATCATGAATAGAAAAATATCCTTCTAGCATATTCAACTATTTATCTATGGCATCTGCATCTATTTGGCCCTCAAATATGGGAATGTCAAATTTTACTTGTACCTTAAAAGGTGTGGAGCCTCCAAAGTGGATGTTGGATGTGGATGTGTCGCCGGTGGGTAACTGTTGAAGGATTTGGGCAAAGTTATCCATCATCACATTCCTTTGTTTCTCGAGGGCCTCCTCAAGCAATATTTTTATAGGATCTCCTGATCCCTCATCTTTCTTTTCTTCCCCAGTGGGAGGCCATCGGGATTTACAAGGCTGGTCTTGAAAAGGTTTGGCCAATTCGGTCCCTAACTCCTTATATCCTGACCTTGTTGGGGACATGCAAAGAAAATTGGAGAAAGAGCAGACTGCTCTAATACCACTGATCCAAATTTAAACAGGAATGCAACAAATTACAAATATAACCATAAATACAGATATGCGGCAGAAATAACACTTCCTTTCATTAATATCAAATAATGAATTATGCTTACAAATAGAATGGAAATGAGATTAGCTCGGGCGATGGTAGCTTAGAGATGTGGCGGCTACATGCCTTTGAACTAAGTTACAATAAGGCTTAAGGGAATTTTTATTATTGAAAAATAAGAGAAAACCCTAAACAACCAAAACCCTAACTCGAGGAGATGTAACACCAAGATTCTATGGGCCTCGTTGGGGTTAGTTGGCCAACCAACTTCCCGGGGTCGTAACTTGGTCATATTATCTCCGTTTGATGCAAATGATACCTCGTTGGAAAGATCTCTTTGAGGACTACAACTAGAAACATGATTTTGATGAAATACAATAGATGAATATTGCAAAAAAAAGGTTGTTTAGGGCCTCAAAATGGCTCCGGAAGTTCAAGACCCGAAAAATTGCCAAAAATAGTAAATTGTGCTACAATTAAGGAAACTAGAAAACTAAAAGAAACAATGGTGGGTGTCTAAGTGGAATAGGCAAGTGGCCACCAATATCCACCTAGATCAGTGAATGAGCTAATTCATTGCTTAGCTATGTTAGTTATTGAATGGGTGTTGTTATGCTTTAATGATTGTTGTTTATTATGTGGACTAATATGTAGGTAATCAACAAGTATTATCTTCCTTCCAAGGTCCCCCTTTAGGATAATACTTTTAATTTTCGAACCAGAGGCTCATTTTCCTTTACCAACCGTGAATTTTCCCTCATGCACCTTACATTGGGTGTCTCACAAAGCTGACATACTTGCTGCCTAAAGAGGTGTTGCATTCTCTTATGTCTAATAATAATCAAGGCATATCTTTGAAACATTTCCAATGGTGGCCAGATCATATGGCTGGATGGGACTCCTACACCAAATGGTGTGAGGTCTAATTGAGACTTCACATTGGGGAGATTCCCTTACAATTTTGGAAGAATCCAACACCGTCAACACCACCATTGAGTGCTTTCCTTATTGGACATGTACAAAAATATTGCATGGAGTAGTATCACTTCCACTGAGTGCTTGCCTTACGGATGATAAACCACTCAATGAGCTAGATTTAAAGATGGATTTGGATTAAGACTACATAGGTCTATGGATCAATATAACCACCACTGGGTACATGCCTTGGGGCTAAGAACCACTCGTTGAGCGAGACTTAAAGACAAAGCTAAAGACTGTGTGGATCTTGTAGGAAATGTGCTTTGATACCAATTCTTGGAAACCTTTGAGCACTACTAAGATGGGGGGGGTGAATCAGTAGTGTGAAATTCTTAACAATTTTTTCTTTAATTACTTTTTACTGAACCACACATATATGCACCAACAACTCATTAGATTATCCATGCATATAACATTTAAGTAGCTAAATCATAAACCATGTGAGAAACATAAATTATAATCAATACATAAAAATCACTTCTGCACAAGAGACATAAGATTTCTAGTGGAAACCCTTCTGGGAGAAAAACCACCTTGGTTGTTGTTTCTCTGCTTTGAATTTAGATTAGTCAAGAAATTGACATTTTACATAGTGTGCTAACTCCCATCAACATGGAGAATCAACCTCACGTAAAAATTCCAACACTGATCGACTAGGAGGCTCGATACTACTGGCGAGCTCAAAATACTTTGTTCTCTACGGATCTTACCGACTATCATCCCCTGATGGCCACCATGATCAATCAATCCTTACCCAAATACCATTGGAATATCCAACCACCATTAGATTCAGAAACTTCTTCCTTTCATTGAAGCTTCGACATCACTGCTTGACCTCCATGAAGTCACTGCTCCTCACCACCATTTGAACCTCCTTTCATGTATTTTCAAACTAGATCCCAAGACACTATGCTCAACCAGAAATCAATTCTACCTACATGATCTCAGCAGCCAGATCTCATCATCAAATACAAGAAAAACAAGTGAAATCATGGCCACATAAAAATTGAATACACTAAGATCCTCATAGAAATAATATGTTGCATAATACAAATAACATAATAAGGCACATGTCTATGTGCTACATGCATCAACATATCCTACAAAACGAGTGTGATAGGGTCACCAATGTATAATCTAATAGCATATCAAACTCTCTAACCAATCTCTACACCAACGGTTCCAATTTTGATCTATTCTGCATCATGCTTTTTATCTACTCATTATTCAACCATTAACACTCATAGAATGAAGCAATATAAGATCTCCAATAGGTTTGAAGCATCAAAACACTATTCAACCTTCTCTCCACACATACACTCAACCTCTAACACCATCAACAAACACAAAGTTCATAATTCAAGAATATAAAACATATAGGGCAGAATTGATCTTGGGGCTAGGATGAAAGGTGCACAAATTGGACCAATAAATCCACTAAGGTGACTACTAGTGCACTAAATGAATTCACATCATGAGAGGACCTTTTCAAACAATTTTTGACCTTTTCAAACAATTATGGAAGCCTCTAAGAATTTCCAAGCTAATTTCCTTTCGAACAATGCAAGGAATGCAAAGGAAATGTCATGACAACCCTTACTCGCACCCTTGACATTTTCTGAACTCGAATGGGGATATAAAGGCTCCCATAGGCTGGCCTCCATGTGAATGGAGCATTTGAATTGCTCCCATAGGCCTCTATGCATGTGACTGGGGCTTAGGCTCAGTAGAAAGTCAGTTCTTTAGTCTAGAACCTCTGCCACATATTGGATCACCTTCCCTTGCATTTTTACTAACCTCCAAACATCTGACATGGCCTCTGAAGCATATTCAAGTATATCAAACATGTCTCCAAAGTGTCACTACCAAGTTGACTTAAAACGGACAACAAACGAGGTTGGAAAGTCTGCCAACAAGTCCTCCACTATCCATCAGACCTCTGAACAAGATTCTCATCTGAAGAGACCTGCAAACCTCTGTAGAACCTCTGCAACATCATCATGATCATGAAGTCATCACACTACAAAATGTCATCACCATGAAGCATAAGCATGAAGACCTAGATGACAAGTTAACTAGTGTGCCATCAACCATCTCTATCACATGTAGATATGCTCATCATCCTATAACAACCTCCTCTATCTATAGAAACATCAAAAATCCATCATGACATGTCCATCAATGCACATGCAAACTCCTCTAAGACCATCATGCTACTATCAAGCTCCATAAATTCCAACACATACTTCCATACACCATGGTCCATCAATATGCACCATCATGAGGTTGACATAAGTTCATGGCCTCAAGAGTTGACATCAATGCCAACACAACCATCTCACTATTAGTACACCATGCAAACCAATAGGACCACCAATTCAACATCCATCACACATGATCATTACCAGTGTGATTATGACCATGAACTTGTTGACATCAATGGAAACACAACAATGCCAACAAACTCCCCCTTTGGAATTTATGTCAACCTCATCAACATGTGAAGTTGATCTCTATCCATCTAAAATATCTCCAAATTCTCCCCCCCTTTGACATCAATGGCAAATGTTAAACTCCATATGAATACACATCAAGAATTGAAGTACATACTAGAGGATACATCTTTACATGGCTGAAATATAATGCATCTAAGGTCGTCTATGCCTCCAATAATCATCCTTTATCACTCCACATATCAAAAGTAATAAGTAGAAAATATATCCAAGAAACATTTAGAGAATAATATCAAACAACAACTACTAGCAGCAAGCAACATATGTCAACATAAGGCAACCATAAACATCATATGCAACATCATCATAATATCAACTATGAGAAACACCAAGTACATGCATAAATATGCATATAAGCATCAAATCATCACTCCTTATAGAAACATCATAAAATGCACCATCATATGATATGTAGCAATACCACATGAAGCAACCACACACAATCTTTTCCATAGCTACGTAGCAACAAGTTCCAAGGAAAATTTTAAGGATGGAAATTTTCTTGAAGTTTAAAAACATTGGCGAATCTCAGTAATCCCTAATATGAAAACTATAAAATGTTTATTCATATATTTGTAAAATTATTGAAATTTATAATGATTTTAAATATAGTCTCTATATAATGTTGGTGATTTTTAAGGTAAAATAATTTTATATTCTAAAATTTGGGTGAATCGTCTTTTATAAAATTGGAAATTGGCGAATATTTTTTGTGGAAAAATCATGGAAAATTAGCCCACTGGGTGAACATTAGCCCCTAAAATTTTCCATGGTAGCAACCACCATAACATCTCATCAAATGAGGCTAAAACCCCCACTATCATATCATAGTAGGAGGTATAACATGAACACATCCTCAAGTGGATCACAATGGCAGCAATGTATGGCTGAAATAATAAACACGTGAGATCTTGAACTTGTAGAGCTACCAATTGTTGTGCTGAAATGACTGCTTTCGCTGCAAACAATGCTTCCCTTGATTAATAGAAGCACCTTATAGACTGTGACTCCACATGACCATGACTTGGGTGACATATACATGCTAAATACATGGCTATAGTAGTGGAATAAAACCTCATACATCACTATTACATGACTATAACATGACCTCATGACTCATGGCTATATGAACAAAGGATAGTACAATACAAGTACATGGCTACATGAGGATATACTTGAATACATCAATGAAAAAAACTACTATGATCATATCCTATGGAGCAATGAATCAAATACATAATACATCATGAAGATTAAATCATCATTATCCCATACATATTAAGAAAATTCCTGAATCTAGCACATCAGAAACCCCTACTGTAATTTCTAGTTTACTATCTCCTACTTGTTCTTTACATTAACAAGTTATTCAATTGCATAAACATTGAAGTAAACACAATGCAACTTTCACAAATATACAGATCATGCACTAGAGTAAAAAGAAACAATAACACAAGGGACACCATTATTTTTGGACAATTGTCCCCGGAAAAACCCAATGCGGGAAAACTAGTGCAACATATATGAGGGTTTTATTATTATCTAGATTTCATGAATACAACTAAGGTGTCAGAATTGGCTCACCCAAAAAATAATGTCCTCAGCAGTAGTACCTCTATCTGGAGACAGATATTCTAGAAAATTAGCAACCAGATGATCAACTCCATAGTGACTCTGACGGTTCCTTGTGTTGGATAGTGAAATCTACTCCAAGCACTACTCTGGAACTGTGTCACCCTTTAGGAAATGTGTAACCCTCTCCCGGTTGATCTGCTTTAATTCCCCCCACAGAATCTCCCTAGCGTTGCCTCTGAATCCCATCGTCAGCCTCAAAGGCCCTCTGTACTACTTGCATCAGCCTCTAAGGCTTCTAGGTCAGCCTCTATGGCCTTCTGCATCCTCTACGTCAACTCCTTCTTCCTCTGCATCAGCCCTTCTAGGGCCTGCACTATCTCTCCTACACTTCATTTCCTCTTTGCTATGTATTCTTCAGCATCAAATGAAAATCTCTTTCTGAACTACCCCTCACTGCAACTGATCACTAACTCAATTTCCTCACCAAATTTCACCACAGAAAATCAAATTCTTGATCTCTCTTGGTGTGTCTCCAACTGACCCTCAAGCCTCCTCTTATACTTTTCTTGTTGACGATTCAACGACTAAGATTACGTATGTTATCAATGGCTAAGATTAGAACTAGCTTGATCCTCCTCACATAGAACTTTCTCATCCATTTTATATTAATACACATTAATATTTTTATTTTCTTAAGTTTATACTTAGGGACCTGTTATGGCCTAAATCTACCTCAGGCTGAGAAAGGCAGGTCTAGGGTAACATCAAACCACGCTTAACCTGGTAGCTAGCCCTACCAGGTCGGGAGAGGGCTCTCTCCTTGTCAATATAAGGAAAATATGACAAATAAAGCTTGATATGACTAATATAAAGACTAATTTTAGGCTAGGTATATGCTCAGAGGAGATTGATTGAATTTTATGGTGGTTTGCTAGATCAAATGTGAAAGGCAGTTTTGGGTCCGGGGAATGAACTCAGTTTTGCAGAGGTTTCTGTGGGGCGAGGTAGGAAATTTCTTTAGTACTTTGAAATAAATGAAATGGAGAGTTTTAAGACTGGTGAGGAGTTGGAAAGGGTATGAAAGTGTCATGAGTTCTCTTCAAACAATAAAAAACATGTAAAGCTAAACAAACCCTAAGGTATAGCACTGCAACATCAATGATTTCCACCTTTACAATTGATTCATTTAGTTAAGCTGAAAAACAGAGAGATAATGGCACACATAAACATATGATAACTTGAATCACAGAAGGAGAAACAATTCTAAGTCACCTTGCCACAAGAATCCCACAAAATGCTACAAACCCTGGTCTATTTCCTTGCCAAACTGCAAAATGAATGTACAATAATGCTCAAAGCATTCACAAGAATCCAACCTTTACAAATGACTGAAAAAACACATGATATAGACCTCCAAACCACCTGTGCTAACCATCACGGGTCGAATCCATGAGAAGAGGGGTGGTTTCAACCATATCTAAACTAGGAACACAAAAATAGGCAGTGGAATAGCTTGCCTCTAAAACCTAGGAAATTGATTCATTCAACTCAAAACCACCTACAACTGATATATCTACCTTATCAAGTCAATTTTTTTATCATTTTTACATCATAGTACATCAATTTACATCATGTCACATCATGAAATGACTATAAGAGAGAGAAAGTCAAACTAGAAGAAAACTAGGCGAAAAACAGAGTTTTTGAGCAAAATTGGCACTTTTTCATCTTGTGTGTAGTGCTTTTTCCAAGTTGTTTTTGGAAGGCTTCACGAGGTCCAAATTAGGTGTAGGATAGCTTGTTGGAAAGCCCTATTAGTCTACTTTCTGGAACAACATGAATTTTTTGATTTGGAGTCCATTTGTCCCTCCGGAATTGCAATCTCCCAAGGTTGCTTCCTGTGTGGTCAAAAAGTGGCAGAGAGAGAATTTTTTAGGTGTTTTTGACCTTTTTGGAGGTCCAAAACATGTCAAAATTTCCTACTAATTTCTGAGAATGCATAACATTTCATGAGGAATCCAAAAATCCAAATTTTTCTTCAAATGGAGGTACCTATCAAAAGCAAGCGCCAGGTGGCACTACGCACCTGCCAAAAAACCTGTTTTTTCCATGGAAAATTCAAAAATGCCGAAAAGTTCACCAAATTTCTTGAAATTTGGCATGAGTGATCTTTGTTAGGTGCTTTGCTGGGCCAATGATGCTTTAGCCAAGATCTTCAACCTGTCTTGCTCCTTTTTTCTCTTTAAGTCCTTTTCCAACTTAGCCTTAAGCCTCTTTATCCTTGCATTACAAATCTTGTTCCGGGTTAGGTAGTGGTAGGCTAAGTGACGAAGCATTTTTTCTCTTTGTTTTCCTTCCCAAGCAACCTCTCCAAGTGCATGTTCATCTTCTCCAACCAAGACTCCTTGTCATTCTCTATCTCTTGTTCAATGGAGGTCAACTTGACCTTTGCCTTCTTGGCCCTTTGCTGGTTTTTTTTATGATTTGCAGCTTCATGAGGTCTTGTTTGTCGGTAAGTTGCTTGTTTTCTTGTTCAAGGTCTCAATCTCTTTGACCTCCTGCTGTCTTGAAGGTCCTCCTTCCTCTTGAGGCACTGATGAAAATATCTGAGGTCCCTCTCCATAGGTTTTAATGATGTAGTAGCTAATGAGGAATGAAGGGATGAGGTGGGGACAAGAAGAGTATGAAGAGATTTTAAAAGATAAGATGAGTGAGGTGTATGGGGATGATGAGTGCTTGAGGGAGTGGAGGTTTTGAGGTTTTAGGGAATGAGGGGAGTGAATAGGGTTTTAGAATGTAGGATAAGGGTTTGATAGGGAAGTAGGAGTAGTGAAAGAGTAGGATGTGGGAGTTAGGGTTTGGGAGTATGGTATAGGGCTAGGGTTTGTTGTAGAAATTAGGGTTTAATGGAGTGAAGTTTGATGAGTGATGGATAGTGAGTAAGAGTTGATAAATAAGTGTAAATGGAGGATAAAGGCAGCCAATGACCCTTAGTGGCTTATGAGAGGTAGGTTAGCTTATTTAGGGTTTATGAGAGAAATCTCAATGCCAATAGGGTTTGCTATGAAATGACGCCAAACACACTCAAGAAATCAAGCATACTTCTTTCTTAGCAAGGAGGAATGTTAAAATTACTTGGAACCAGAATTAAATATATTTGGATGTGTTTTGATAACAATTTTGGGGTGTTTTCAATAGGTGCATAGTGCCAATTCTGTGCGTAGCGCCAGTGTAATTTTACACTAGAAACTTGTCATAGGTGCGTAGCGCCAATTCTGTGCGTAACATCTTTTTTCATACCCGTTTTGAGGGCCTTCCCGGTGTCAAAATTGGGTGCACGATAGCTCATTGGATAGCTTATTGAGTCTAATTTCCAACCCAACTTGAATTTGTCAATTTTGAGTTCGTTTGCCCTATCAAAAGTCAAATCTCCCAAGACTGATCAAAATGTGCAAAATGAGGCTGCCTAAAGGCAGTGCTGTTGCAGTCAACTTGTGAAGGTCTTCCTCAACTCCAAATTGAGCTCATGATAGCTAATTGGAAATATCTTTGTGTCTAGTTATCATTTGAATCATCAAGAAAGTCATTTGGCCAACCAAGCTAGGAGAAATATTTATTTTCCCAAGGCCACTCCAGAGGTGCAGCAACCCTCCTGAGGCAACTTTATTTTTTACATTTCTCTACAACCATGACACCTGTGTAAAAAGTGAAGGAGGGTTTTTTTCGTTGCCCTATTTTGGATAAAAAAATCTCTTAGTTTTTCCAAATTCACTTTCCCTTGCTCAGAAAAATCATTTGAGTAAAACCTATCTCGATGTGTGGAACAGGGGATTTGTCGAAATGAAGTGAAATGAAAGGGATAAGGGGCTTATAAATTCTTGAGAAAATTTTGGAGAGTAGGGAGGGATGTTAAGAAGCATGGGAAAGTGGAATTTCAAATATTGAATGAGGGGAAGGGGTCCAAAAGGGCAAAACACATGCCTAGCCTAGAAAATTGTCAAATTGTAGCAAGAAACTAGGGTTTGTGCGAAAATGAGGAATTTGAGGGATATCAGTGATGGGAAGTGCTTAATAAGGTACATCAAGGATAGGGGAAGGTGTATGAACATTAGGATAGAAGTTTTGTTGATGATTTTACCATCCAAGAGAAATTACCTTCAAAACCCTAGGAGAAGGAAATGAACCTTACCTAGGAACAACTGAAGCATGAACAAGGTGTAAAATGACCCATTGGAACCTGAACTGATGATGAAAACCCTTTGAATGATGGTACACTCAGCTAAATGGTGACATGGACCGACATTTGGACAACTTTGAAAGGAGTGAAAACAAACCCTAGACCTAATACCTAGTGACCAAATTTTACTTGAAGATTCTTGGAAATGACAAAATTTGACTGTAATATCCTAAAACCACTTTGTAAGAGCATATTTGATCACTCGTGGAAGGCTTCAAAGACTGACACTAACAGGACTCATTAAAAATATTAATTATTTTAATATCTCTTCATCGAGGTGGAATTTTTCTAACCAATTTCTAGGTCTTAGAGATCTCATGTGCCTTAGCCTCTTCACCAAATTTCATGGCAAAATCACATACGATGCTACCAAGAATTAACACTCTCTCTTAGCAAGGAATGTGCTCTAACAATTCTTCACCATAGAAGCATCACACTGATCCTCCACATCGGTCCTCTGTGCTGATGCTTGGCCTGCTGCCCCACATCCACTGCACTACTGCTTCCTATACTTCTACCCATGACACTGCCACTGCCACTGCTAACTGCTACACTACAACTCAGTTACCGAGAAGTAAGTAATTGACTTCTCCCAAACACTAAAATCTTAGTCGGTTTGGAAGCCTCGTGATGCTGAAGCCACCTCTATTGCTATCCTGTACTCCCTCTACTGCCACTGTGCTACTACAATCTCTTCAGTAGCTCTCACACTGCTGCAACGTCCACTACACTGCTACAGACTTCTACACTCTAGTACTTCCTTGTTGCTCCATCACACCTTGGTACACCCGACACATGTCATCATGGTACTGTCTTTGAGGGATCCCACAGCCGGATGTGATCCAAGAGTTTGGGCACCTCAAGGATCTTGCCCGTCTTCTGTATTCCTCTCGATTATAGATCAATGTCTCCCCACCTCTTTTCTAGAGTTGCATGAGCACTCATGGCACAATCTTCATCAGTCTTGACATCCTTATTCACCTTTTCTCGAGAATCCTTTAAGTCAGAAGCTTCTCCCTTGCCTTTCTTCCTAGGGCACTGAGAGGCATAATGTCCCAGCTCTACATAGTTGAAGCACTTGACCTTGGAGATATCTTGCACTTGACCTTGGAGATATCTTTCTTCTTCCTCTTATGAACCCCCTACTCTCTGGCACATGCTAGAGCTTCATCCTCCTCCTCCTCTTTCTTGATTTGAACTCCCTTACCGCTACTCCCCGACTTGGTCAATCTCCTGATATCTTCCTGTTGAAGACTTGCCCACATCTCCTCCCAACTGGGGAGAGTCGCTCTATCCAAAATTCTTTGGACAAACATCTCCTAGTCCTTGGAGACTGCATTTAGAGCAGTCCTGACCATGAATTTTGGATTTGGTGTAGACCCCATGGAAGTAAGTTGGTCACGAATTCCTTGCAACCTGAGAAGGAACGAATCTATCTTCTCTCCTTTCTGCATCTGATATGACCTCAGCTGATTTTCCAATAACATCTTCCGCTACACGGAAGAGCCTTGGTATAAGGTGGTCAACATCTACCACATCTCCCTTGCTGTGTTCTTCTCAGCAATATGTGGTATTACATGATCCTTGACCTTGTATAGGATCATGCATTTCACTTTCACCTTGACCTCCTCATACTTCTCATTTGCATTAGGGTCAACTGGGACAACTATTGTTTTCAAGGCATAGTCCTTGGTGTGATGTTTATCCAGGATTGCCAGGATCCTGGCCTTCCAGATGAAAAAATTGGAAGCCCCATCCAATCTATATTGATCCCTCAATCCATTTATTTCCATCTCTTCTCCTCTTCTCTAGACTCCCTCTGAGTCCTGATTTCCCTCTCAGAAATCCTCCGGCCAACTTTCGAATCACTTCTCTCCAATCCTACCTTTCCACTACAACCTAGATCTATATTTCTTGGCTAGAAATCTGTCAAGGTAGTGCTTCCCTCTACCTTGGTTCAGTCTCCTTAGACACTGTTCTGCACTCACAGAAACAACATCCCACCAACTCCACAAATCAAAATCTTCTCAGCTCCCTTAGCCCTAGTAACTGAAGAATCTTAGCCCTTTTGGCTCTACGCAATCACAGTGAGAGTTGGATCAGCTCCTCTTGGCCACTGCATCAATCCTTCCTAGCTCAGAAAGATGACTTGGCACTGCGTAAGCCTGATCTACCTCCCTCTCCCTCTACGCTGGTTTAGACAGCTAACACAGCTATTGTGTTGACTCCTCCCAACTACTGCGTTTTCCTCTCTTGGCTCAAAATGTTGACGCAGGAACTACATGAGCCTCTGCATCACACTCTTTGCACTGCATCACTCCTCCTCTTGCCTCTTCAGCTCTAGAACCACGTTGTCTCTCGGGACAACTGCTTCTCTACTGAAAATTCTCAATTTTTCTCAGCTGGTGTCTTTAGTCACCTTTGATATTCAATTGCTCTGATACCATGTGAAAATTCCTGAATCTAACACATCAGAAACCCCTAATACAATTTCTGGTTTAGTATCTCCTACTTGTTCTTTACATTAACAAGTTATTTAATTGCATAAAAATTGAGTAAACACAAATGCAGCCTTCACAGATATACAGATCATGCACTGAAGTAAATAGAAACAATAACACAAGGGACACCATTAGTTTTGGACAATCATCCCCAGGAAAACCCAATGCGGGAAAACCAGTGCAACATATATGAGGGTTTTATTATTAAGTAGATTTCGTGAATACAACTAGGGTGCCAGAATTGGCTCACCCAATAGAGAATGTCCTTGGCAGTAGTATCTCTATCTAGAGACAGATATTCTAGAAAATTAGCAACCAGATGATCAACCCCACATTTCCTCTAACTATTCCTTGTGCTGGACAGTGAAAGTTGCTCCAAGCACTACTCTAGAACTATGCCACCCTTCAGGAACTACGTCACCCTTTCTCGGCTGATCTACTCTTAGTCTATCCCACAAAATCTCCCCAGCGTTTCCTCTGAAGCCTAGCATCAGCCTCTATGGCCCTCTGCTCTTCCTGTATTAGCCTCTATGGCTTCTGCGTCAGCCTCTATGGCCTTTTGCATCCTCTACATTAGCTCCTACTACCTCTGCATCAACCCTTCTAAGGCTTGCGTTGTCTCTACTGCACTGTGTTGCCTATCTGCTATGGATTGTTTAGCCTCAGATGAAAATCCCTTGTTGAACTGCCCCTTACTGCAACTGATCACTAACTCAACTTCCTCAGCAAACCTTGCCCAGAAAATCGAATTCTTGATCTCTCTTGGCATGTCTCCAATTGATCCTCAAGCCTCCTCTTATACTTTTCTTATTAACAATTCAATGGCTGATATTAAGTCCCTGATCAAAGGATAAGATTATAACTAGCTTGATCCTCGTCACTTAGAACTTTCTCACCCATTTTATATTAATACACATTAATATTTTTATTTTCCTAAGTTTAGACTTAGGGACCCAATAAAAATATTAATTATTTTAATATCTATTCTCCCGGATGGAATTTCTCCAAACGATTTCTGGGTCTTGGAGATCTCATGTGCCTTAGACTCTCCACCAAATTTCATGGCTAGATCACATCCCATGCTACCAAAAATCAACACATATGACTGCAAAATGACTCCATATGACTCCTCCACAACAAGCCTATCACCAGATGACTCATCATACTATTGAATGGACACAATACCAATGTGAAACGATGAAACAATGGTAAATACATGGCTGTAATAAACTCCATATGACAACCTATACATGTTTGCTCCATGTCACAAGTCATCCCATTACATCATGGGTTCATGATCTCAATCTATGCATGGCTGCACATCTTTTCAACCAGTTGCTGGTGGAAACCAAAACCATATACATGGTTGAAAAATGTGCTCTTATTTCTACTCATGAAAGAAATATAAATATGATACTAACATGAGTGGAAAGGAATGAAAGAGACAAGATAAATCATGAAACTCAATACCATGCATAGCTTCCCTTGACCTCAATATGCCTCCAATAAGATAGGTTGAACCTGTGGACCTCAAAGTGCATGAAGGCTGGAATGAACTCATAAATGCTGCTACAAACTCCATCATATGCTCCCCTTGAGTTTCTACACCTCTCATGATCTGTAGTCCTCTAAACGTATGCATGAATAATCATGGATTGCAATAGGGAATTCTCTTCACTAGTTAAAGAGTTGTTGCACCTTCTTCTTCCACATGTTCTTGGTTTGCTTCTTTTCCTCTTTGATCAACTAGTTCTTCTCTTCCTTCTCTTGCTTCCTTTCTTGCTTTACTTGCCTTGTGTTAGATCCTCTTGGTTTTTTTTCCTTTAACGATTTTTCCTTGAATAATGGGGCAACAGAATCTCTTTCCATATGGAAAAATCTATGGAAAATATATCATTCCTCATGGCTAAGAGGATAAACTCTTATTTTTCTCATGCAAGATTTAAACTGTATCTCTCCTCCAATGGTTATACCTACAATCTATTACCTTATGTCCAAATAGGTGACACAAGTTACAATAACCATAAAAAGAATAGTTATATCGTTTATCCATTCTCCTTAACTGCTGGAATTGCTGGAATCTCTGTTGATATGGTCTATACGATCTGCTCTAGCAATTTATTGTAATATGCCCAAACTTGTGATAGTTGTAACATTCTACATTATGCACAAAAGGAACAAAAGGATTTTGATTCCTTTGAAATTTTACAAATTTCTTACGATCATCTCTAGGAGCAAAATGTCTTCTGAATATAGGTGCTCCTTGAGATTTTCTTCTTTGCTACTAGTTTGTTACTTGATTTGCTGCTAGTTTTGCTTGTTTTTTTTGCTATTGGTTTTTTTGAATGCTAATTGGATGTTGGATCTACTTCTTGCTTCCTTGGATCTCACTTTTTCTGTTGGTATTGTTTGCTAAAGGTTTCCTGGGTTATTCTTTGGTGTTTTTAATTGCATGAAATCTAGATTCACCCTCTTGAGATCCAAGACTAGATTTATCCAATGGTGATATTTGGATTGCAAGCAGATTATCCAAGGCTACCATTCTCTTCTCCATATTTCATTTCTTTCTCAAGGAAACCACTGTCGCTTCCAATTTCTCAACTTATTCTACCTTCACTTGATATTTCATATTCATACCTTCCTTAAATTTCTCCAATTCAACCAATTTTAATTTTAAGCTCACAATCTCTTCCTTGAGCTTGGCCTCCTTAACATCACAAATTTGCAACAAATTTTCTTAATCCTTGCATGCCACTGTTAGTCTACAAATCTCAGATCTAAGACTCTTAATATCATTCTCATCTCCACTAAATTATTCAATGTGATTAAAATTTGAATCATAAAAATTATAACTCAACAAAAACTCATTAATATTTATACCTTTGGCTTGAATATTTTTTTATTCCTTCTCATCATATACTAAATCATATGCACTGGAAGAATGAGAATATTGTGACTGAGATTCTTTTTTTTGGAGGCTCTTCTTCTTGTTCTCCTTCTTATTCTTCTTCTTATTTCTCTTCTTCTCAATTTCAATTTTTATTTTTATTTTTATTTTTTATTATTTATTTATTTATTTATTTATTTTATTTTTATTTTTTACTATTTATTTTTTTATTTTTCATTTTTTTATTTTTATTATTTTTTATTTTGTTTCTGGTTCCATCTCCAAAAATGGATTCAATCTTGTCCCACATATCTTTGGCATGTTTCAAACCCACTAGTCTCTTCATATCATCATTATGAATATTATTGTAGATTATGCACCGTGCTTGTGCATCCTACTACAAAACCTTATCTATAATTGGATCTTTGCCACAACCTTCACATACTACTCTCCAAATGTTAGATCCACAAGATAATAATTGAGATTTTACATTTTTTTTCCATACCTTGTAATTTGCAGTAGTGAGGACAACCATTTTGGAAATATATATATATATATATATATATATATATATATATATATATCAATTTTTGCCAACAAACACCAGTTCTACTTTTTAGCGATCAAGCTGCAACCAAGAGCACCACTTTGATACAAATTTTTGGAAATGTTCTCTGATACCAATTGTTGGCTTAGTGGGTCCAAACCCAGATTCAGAGTTAGTTGCACCAAACAAATTCCTACACTACTGACCCTTTCGGCATCAATCCACGGAGCGCGGACTGAAGTCTCACCGAAGAAGTATGGGGGGATTCTGGAACCAAGTTTCCGCACCCAAAGATCTGCGTGATGTCGTTTTATGCCCTAAATCTACCTTCGCCTAGATCAATAAGCCTTTATGGCTTATCGATATAACTTCGTTTAATCAGCTTCTATACCTCTGTGAAGGTATATGACTGTCTTTCATAGACCTTGGATAGACTAACTAGCTACTTACGCGCATTAAAGTTTACTCTTAACCCAGTAATTACTCAGATTGACCTAAGTGTTTGGTAACTTCAACATACAACAAGATAATCTTCATGTGAATAGTTAACATCAATTGTGTTCATATAATAGTATAAATCGTGTAAAGTCATGTATCAATATATCATTATTGCATAAACACATAATAACATAAAGCGCATTCATATAAACAAAATTAAAGAGATAAACAAGGGTATTTCTGCAACAACATTCTTTATTAATATTCAGTTCAGCTTACAGACTCTAGACTTCCCTGCACACTCAGCTGCAGGGGTCCACGCACTCAACTCCAGACTCTACTCTAGGTTTCTACGCACACAGCTATAGAGCCTTCCTTCCTACTCTTCTCTGCTAACTCTTTAGACTTCTCCCATGGACAAAATTCATTACTTACCTTAGGAATCCTAAGACACACCTATTTATATCCCATGGTCTGTGGACCATGGGTAGATCCTCGAAAATCCGACTCAACTTACATAAAGAAATGGAAAACCATTTATGATTCTTTAACTAACAACGTGCTCTGCGACCAAAAATTGTGGAGACTTTACATCTTTATACAACAAAACTTGGGCTCTTGCTCCAAAACTTAGGAATTTCCCACAAAATTGACCCTAGGGGACCCCATCCAAATAGGCCCCGAACAAAAAGATCATGACTCGCCCTCGAGTCACTCAGATGTCATGGACATCTTACTGCAAAGATCCCCCAGCTCCACTTGTGCAACTTCTACCTCAGTCGCGCTCTACGTGGCTGCCTACTTGATCTGTTCCACCAGCTGCTCTGTGGCTGGTCCTGCACTGTCCTGCTTGATTTTCTGCTGTGTACTCTGCAAGTTCACCAATTTCTCCTGAATATTGGCAGAGATGATGTATGCCTCATCCAACCAGGGCCCCAATCTGGCCTTAAGGATGACCTCTTTCTTCTGTGCTTCTTCCACCTGTGTGAGCAGCTGCTTCACCTCCTGCAGCTTGGCAAGGCATTGTGTTATAGCAATGGTGTGCACCATTGCCCTCACTTCATCATATTACTGCTAGAGCTCGCGAACTTCTATATTCAAGACCTATAGGGTGGGATCTTCCTAGAGATCCATGACTACCTCCATAGCTTGCTCAAACAGCGTAGTGCAATCCACCACTGTGGCATCCACTGTCGCGACTCCATCCTTCACAATGGCTTCACACTGGTCCCTTACCTCTGACGGGGTTCAAGGTTGTGACTTCAACTCCATTTCATTTTTCTTTAGGTTTAGCTTGAACTGAAGTCTAGCCACTTCTGTCTTAGCATCATGCACACCCACAACTAGCTTTTTGATCTTCGCCTCCAACGGTGCGTCCTTCAGGATATGAAGTTTTGACACCATTCTACATGCTTCTGCCATTGCAACTGCCATCTGGGTGCTCTACGCCTGGATTGTGTCCTTGACCTTCAGCGCCTCTGTCTTCTGAAGGAACATATGTTTGTTTTTCACCTGATACTCACTTATGAGGCTGAGTGCACACTTCTCCCGAGCTGTGAACTCTGTTGTCACACCTACCTGTAGCATGTGAAGGTACTCATTGGGGAGCGCAGCCAAGTTGAGGCCGATATTATTCAAAGAAATTATGATGACCTTGTCATCGTCTGCCTCCACACTCAAGGATCCATATGGCAGTGCGACTGCCTGGAGATCTAGTGATCGAACCATCTCTGTTTCCTGAGTGGTCCCCAATGCCAAACTTGTTGATGCAGCGTTGATCTACCCTGCGCCTACCTAGATCCTACTTGTCTGAATCTGCAGCTCATGCAGATCCTTCTGGATAGTACTTATCACTTACTGGTGCTGTTTTTCTAACTATTGGAATAGTTATGCCATGGTATCATGCACCTTGTTGGCTATTTCGTCCAGGTCACTATCTGTCAGAGTGATTAGATCCAGCGACGACTTTTTTGCTTTTGATTTATTCTATTGCCCTTCTTTTCGTTGTTCCCAGTACATTTCGATTCGAAAGGGAGTGCTATGCTCCTCCCAACCACCGCCACCCTACTATGACTGCTCCTCCTCCTCTATTTGGGGTGAAGGAGACTTACCACTGCGCTCTGAGCCGCACTCTTCTTGTTCGTCGCACTCTGAGCCGCACTGTTCTTGTTCGTCCTACTACTTCACGGCCTCCGCTTCCACCCAGGCCTTCTCCTCGGACTCCTTTCTCCACTTCTTAGCCAACTACTGCACCTTCTACTTTGTTGATTCCTTCTTCTTCTTTTCTACAAATTTGTTGGTGCCCACAGCCAGATCAGACGGAGTGTGCCAATTTGTCGACCAACACTTGATGACCTCTTAAATAATGTCTTCTGTAGCAAGGTAAGGTAGGTCAAACCATATTTGTTGCGATTCCTTTTGTGCCCAAATGTATACATGGTGGAAGTCAGCTTTAAACTTCGCGTACTTTGAAAGTTTCTCAAACATGGTTGGTGACAACCGTGGCTTTTGGTTGATGGCCATGTGAATGCTCGCCTCCATAAGCACCTAGAAGACTTTGGTCTCTGTGACACGCGTGGCATCCTTTGTTGCCCATAGGGATGGAAAATGTGCAGCCTCCAGTAAATACTTATCCACAGGAGGAAACTGACTGTCCCCCTGCAGATCCCAAGAGATGAGCACAATGGAGATAAATAACCATGAATAGAGGAATGTTTTACTCTTGTCCTGCACCTCTCGATAGTTCACAAGGAACTTGCTAGAAAGGTAGTGCAACCAATTGAATTGTACACCCTCCGCGCACTGGGAAGCCAAAGAAATCACTAGCGCGGGAACCTCATCTGCAGGACATTTCCTCATGACTTTTCCCACAAGGATCTACGTGGAAATCTACACCATGAGGTTGGTGATAGAGGTGATCGAGTACAAACGTGGATTCTTCACAAGTTTGAACTTATCCTTCATCTTTTCTGTGAGGTCACGCTCACTCGTTTTTCTGCCAAACTCCTTGGACGGATTCAACCGTAAGTGCAGCAGCAACATGATCTGATGGATTAGCATATTAGTAATAGGGATCGGCGTGCTCAGTCACAAACAACTGTCATGCACCAGGGTCAGCAACTATTTGATAACTATCAGGTTGATGTTGGAGCAGTGGTAGTGGGGCACCCACAACAAGTTCAACGACCCTGACTGATTCACTTCACGAATCCATTCCATAGGATCCAACATGGTGACACCTAATTCCTTGTAAAAGACCCTCTTCATGTAGTTCTCTATTGCCAAGTGGAAGAACCTCTCATGGTCTGCCAAATCCTAGTCTTCCAGCTTGAGATGGGGAATCTGTGCCAAGCACGGACCTTCAAAAGTGATGTTCTCCAGTAACAGGGGTGTATTGAGGAGGAATTTTCCTGCATCTGGGTCCTTAGGGACCTTCACTTTTCCCTTGCATGGAGGGATATAATCTGACAACTTGGATATAGGATCCACCCCCTCGGTGTCTATGTCCTCTGCACCCTCTTCGGCCTCCAAATCCATCACTTTCCCCTTATCCTTATTTCTCGGATTTTCTTTCTTCTGGGCCTGGGTGGCAACATGCTTCCTCGGTGACTCACGCATCAACATGGGCTTCTTCTTCTTGTCCTTCTTAGGTTTTGGCACTTCTCTCACTGGTGTAGGCTTCAACCTAGGTGACCTCGACACCATAGGAACATGAGCTGGAGCCTCCCAGCTCATTACCTCTGGAGCAGCTGGAGCCTCCTAGCTCATTACCTCTCGAGCAGCTCCCTCAGAGGTGATTGTTCCTCCAGTACTAACAATCTCTCCTAGTCTGAACATCATTCTGAGAATAAACTGCTAGGTATCCTCAAGTAACTTATCAAATACAGAACTAGCTACTAAATCAATGAAAACTTGAGGATTCATAAACAATCGACAGCTCAACACATAAATTCTAAGGATGCAAAGTGTTTTTCACTGGATGGCCATGTGTAATTTATAGGCGAATTCGAATTCAAATTCGACTATTCCCCCAAAAATCCATCCATAAATGCTAATTTGGTGGCAGATCTCCAAAGATTTTAGCCTTAAATGCCTTAAATGCCCCCCCCGCTCCTCTTAACCGTCTTCTAGAAGTCAAATCATGAACAATGACTGTAACAGTCACTTTTTGGCTGTGCTACGTGGTCTCTCCCTCTATAGTGTAACTCCCTTCACACTTCTTCTGGTACTGTGACATCATCCTATTTCGCGCAGCCCCCCTATCGTGTAGCTCTACAAACTGGGCAGTGTAGTTTATAGTCTCGCGCCTCCTTGTAGCTGCCTGGAGTGCTAAGACTGTGCTACCATCATGTAGTCATTGGGCTGGATCCCCGGTGTATGGCTTCAATCGACTTCCATTTACCCTTCTTGGAAATGGGTCTCCATTCAAATTCACGAGCTGAACTCCACCATCTGTAATCTCTTTGATATGGCCCCAGCCAGTGCATCTGAAATTTTCTTGAAAACTTATCAAACTTACTATCATATAATAAAACCAAATCATTTACCTTGAAGGTACGTAATTTGATGTGCCGATCGTGCCAAGCATTTTCACGTTCCCTCTAAACCTGTTGATGGAATCTAGCCAGAAACCTATCTTCCTCGATCTCCATTAGCTGTGTGAGCCTTTCTTCTAAGGCTCTGTGGTCTGCCATTCTTGTGAAAGTCGCGATGTGTAGACTAGGCACGATATACTCCATAAGCATGACAACTTTTCCCCCATAGACCAACCTAAAAGGTGTCTGAACAGTAAGCTTTTTACACGTAGTTTTGTAAGCCCATAACGCTGCTGGTATGTGCAAGACCCGATCATTCCATTGTGCATTGCAAACCTTCGTCAGCACATTCTCCAATATCTTATTAAAAGCCTCAACCATTCCATTGGCCTGAGCGTGATATGGTGGACTCTTTTGATGGTAAACTTGGAACTCGTTTGTCGTCATGTTGATCATTTCATTGAGAAAATGCATACCGCAATCACTCATCAGTACCTTTGGGCAACCAAACCTAGTTAACACATATTTGAATAGAAATTTTGCTGTTGTTTCCCTTGTAAAGTCCTTCATAGGCTATTTCTCCGCCCGTTTGGTCAAATATTCAGTTCCGGTAATGATATACCGTGCACCTGTCTTCTTGCCTGGAGGCTGAATTAGTCCTACAAAATCAATTGCCCATTTCTCAAATGGCTATAATGACACCTGTAGATTCAAAGGTAGCTCATCCCTCCACGATGGCCTGCCCGTTCTCTGACATGCATCGCATGCCCTACAATAGGCTTTAGAATCCTTATGCAGCGTCGGCCACCACAACCCAGCACGCAAAATATTTTGCGTTGTTGCTTTTCCTGCATAATGCCCTCTCGTAGCTCCTCCATGAGCTTTAGCGAGGATATTGTTCCATTCAAAATCAGACACATAACGTCGAAGTATCTCATCTGATCCCATCTTATACAAATGGCCTGCAATCACATAGAAATCTGCCACACACACCACCAATTCTTTCTTTTGTTGACTGGTATATCCTTCTGGAGCTGTTCATGTGGTCAAGAAATGGATAATATCCACGAAGTGATTATCTGCTACGCGCACTGTGAAGAGTTGTGCATCAGGCAGCCCTTCCTCCAAATTAGTAGGATCCTCTCCTGTTTCAATGTGCGACAGATGATCTAGCCCTACATTCAATCTTCCTGGCTTCACAATTACTTCAAAATCATATTCTTGAAACAACAACAGCCATCTGACTATTTTCCCCCCAACACAGGCTTATTAACTAGATATTTTAATGCAGAATGGTTTGTGTACATCTTGAAATGTCCGCCTAGCAAGTAATTTCTAAACTTTTGGAGCGCATACACCATAGCCAAGCCTTCACACCCTGTTGTTGAATAATTATTTTCAGCCTTTGATAACTTCCTTCTTGCAAATGCTATAGGGTGATCCATCTCTCCTTCACTGACCTGTGTCAGCACTGCTCCTAGCATAATACTCGAGGCATCCACATGCACATGAAATTCCTTCTTCCAATCCAAGAAGACTAGGATTAGCGCGGTGACCATTTTCTCCTTTAATACATCCAAGTTGCGTTTACATTTTTCATCCCAACAGAATGTAGCATCCTTCTTCAGTAACTTTTCCATACGCACGGTAATATGAGCATAACTTTTGATGAACTTCCGATAGTACCCAGTGTGGCCCAGTGTTGCGTGCAACTATTTAACACTTCTTCACACCATCAAGTTAATTATTATTGCAATCTTAGCAGGGTGCATGATAAGTCCTTTCATGCATACCACATGACCCAGCAAGATTTCGAAGGGATGAAAAACGAGCATTTCTTCTGGTTTAGCATAATTTGATACCTTTGACATGTATCCAACATCAATCACAAACTAGCTACATGGCGTTTTACTAGCCCAAACATCGTCCAATCATCAAAATATACCTCCAAGAACTTGTGAATGAATTCTTTGAACGCCACGATGACAATGCGCGAGAATATCACCAACATATTCTTAAGTCCAAAAGGTGTCATTGTATACTAGAAACATCCACATTCTGTCATGAAAGTGGTCTTACTCCTGTCTTCTGGTGCGATCTTAATTTGATGGTATCTAGAGAACCCATCAGTGAATGAATAGGCCTCCTACCCTCCAACATTATCCAGTACTTCATCTGTGAACGGAGTTGGAAAAGGATCATGAATGCAAGCATCGTTAAGCTTCCTGAGATCTATGCAAATCCTTATTTCATCCTTTTTCTTCTTTTCCTGAACTACCATTGGACTCACCCAATCAGATTCCTCCACTAGTTCAATAATACCTACTGCAAGCATCTTTTCCAACTCCAAGCGAACCTTTTCCTTGTATTTGGGATTAAGGCGATATGGCCTTTGCTTAATGGGCTTCACATCCGGTTTCAATGTTATTTTCATCACTTACAAATTGCCTACGATGCCTTTTAAGTCTGAAAATTTGGTAGTAAATAACTCTTGATATTCACGGAGCAACTCAACGACTTTATCTACTGTAGCATCATCCTAGTAATCTCCAATCTTTGCAAACTTCGGCTCCGCCTCTGTGCCAATGTTCACTTGTCTAGTCTTCAATGGTGCATTGATGTCTAGATTTTCTATCTATGGTCCCTCAACTTCGTAGTGGCCTTCGACCTCTAGGATGTTAATATTCCTTGGATCCTCATCATCTTCTTCAGCAGTCACATTATACCACTCCAATTCATGGCGTAGGTAGGTGCTCCAATCTGGTTGAATCAATTCTAAAGGATCTTGCGGTATTCTAAAGATTGTTGCCTTAACCTCCAGCAGTGCTTCGTCAATGCTTTCAAACCCATCCTCAAAGCTGAAGGTCATAAAAAATAATTCTCTTAAGATGTCCCATTCCACGGTACCATGGTGGAGCTCTGTTTCCAGGTACCAATTCATAAGAATGATGTCCAAAGTGTGACAGAAAATATGCACCCACTCTGGTTGCGGCTCCATTCCATAAACCTTAGTCCATTTTTCTAAATGATCGTGTAGATCATTTCTCCCATCGTATTTTTTAGTTAGCTGAACTTTCGAGTGACCAAACCACAATCTCATCATTCTTCTATACTTGTGCCATTCATCAAAACTATCTTTATGCATACCCCACCACCGTGCAGGCGTAGCGCGCAGTGCCAAATCCAGCACTTGGAAGTGATGATTTTTAGGAACTTCCCTTTCAAATGCATCCAGAAATTTATCTACATGAGTTAGACCATCATAATAAGGAAAAATTCCTACCTCAGATGATACACAGTGCAACAATTTAGTCATCATATTATAGTGCAGTGTAGATACTTCATGCAACCTATTCTTCTAGTGTTCCAATTCCTCATCAGAATTTGATGTACAAGAACTTTCGTGATCCCATGTAATGCATCCATGAGATATTGGATTAACCTAATCTTGGTCTCGCGCTGTTATTTTATAGACCTGGTCCAAATCATCATCGCTCTCCTCATAGTCGTGGATTGGTTCAGTATAGCACGGTCCTTCTACCGTGTCCAATGGTACTACTATGTGGAGCGATGTCCTTTCAAATGATATTGTCCACTTCTTCAAATTTATTACCTCGTTCATGTCAATAGCCCAATTAATTCCTAGGAGCACGGGGTATGGATTGCTATCATCAACAATCTCTATCACTTCAAAATCAGCCAACGTGCTCGCAACTTCTATATCTATGGTCACTCCATGCAATCTCCGCATAGGGATAATCTTATGTTGATTTGACATTCTTAATTGAATCAGGGACCACTACAGCATAGGTCACGACATTCTTTCCCATGTCTATTTAGGCAAAACATTCGCAGCTAACCCCAGATCCAAAATAACTTGATCCATCTCATAGTCTCCTATTTGCATGATAAGTTTCATCTCGCGCCCTATTCTCATCTTGTGTTTGCCTATCTTTCTAACTGTGTGGTGTTCTTCAGGAGCACCTTCCTTACCGACACACTTATTTATCAATTATTGCATCCATTTCACGGCCTTGCTATTGCACAACAACTTCATACAAGTCTCCAACAAAGTGGTAAGCATGGAGGGGTCAACTTCTTCAGATGACTTCACCTGAATTCCTGAGGCAGAGGCCTCAGCAAAGATTTTCTTTTCTTCCATGAACATTTCCTTCGCACTCTCCAGATAAAATCCAACCTCCTTCTCTAGAGCCTTGCGAACCCACTCACTTTCTTCAGGTTTCTTTCCTTTATCATCACTAGTCATCATCTTGCTTCACAACACAATATTCACATTGGGATCCTCCTCGTGAGGCTCGACTCTCATAATTTGTAGATTCTGGATAGGCTACTAAGGTTGTGCCTTCTTCTCTTGCATCTTAGCTATCAGTATAGGGCATTCTTCTATTGTGTGGTCGAACTATGTATAGTATCGGCATGATGAGCGTGTCAAGCTCATACAATCTTGCGTGTAGTTTCCTGGCACTCCGTAATTGTAGTAAATAACTTGTCCTTGACCTCTACCAGGTCCTCCTCCTAGGTCACGTCCGCATCCCTGATATCCTCCACGCGCTCCCCCAACGCCTTGATCTGGAGGCCGAGTTTCTATTTGGATTCGATATGCGGGCATTCTTTCCATCATCAATTCATAGCTACGGTAGTTACACTCATCGTGGCCCACTGATTTACAGAAATTGCAGAATAATTGTTGCGTCATCTGTACAAATTTTTACAGCAAGTGACAATTGTCCGTTACATGTTTTCTAGCTACCTGATAGATAGCGCACCATAGCGTAGGCCCTGTACTTGGTCCTGTGGCAGCCTCTTGTCTCAGGGGAATTGGCCCTCCCCTTGTAATATAATTCACAAAAACAGGGAAGTGATCTTTATCATGCCCCTAGCTTTTACATTTTAGGCACCAAACTTCTTTGCGCATCTCCATCCAAGCAACTATTTCCTTCCTCAAGATCTGCAACTCCAAGTAGAGGTTCTGTAACTCTGCATGAATTTGCTGAACTCACAAAGCAACATCCTGGATAGGTGTCTCATGTAATCTCATTGCGATCTCCAGTGCTTCTACCTGAGTCCCTATCTTTTGCTACGATAAAGCAACCCTTAGTTGGGGCAAGAGCAAGGCTACAAACCATTCATGATGCTTACTATCCATGAGATTCATGTTAGCTTCACGGATTTGGCACTTCAGCCTCTGATCTAGCTCCCAGGGTGTTTCATGGGCCTCATCATGATGTCCTTGAATCCAATGACTGATTACGATTCAGACTTGGGCCTATCAAATTCCTTATTGAGAGCAGTCTAAGTGTCCATTAACGATGCCAATGGGTTATCAGTGCATTACTTAATGTACCATGTCAATGTGCGATCTTGTAGAGCAGTAACCAATTGCGCCTTCTTTATATGATCATATTTAATATTATGTGATTTCCATACAGCCTTTGTAATAAACCAAAACTGATCCAGGTCCTCACTTCCCAAGCCCTTGAAAATGGGCAACTTCATGGTATTCGACATATTGAATAGTGGCGGAGGAAACTTCATGGTATTCGACATATTGAATGGCGGAGGCAACTTCATGGTATTCGACATATTGAATGGTGGTGGAGGTGGTAGTGGTGTGGACGAAGGTGTATGTTGTGGAGGTGAAGATGGAGGTCGTGTGGGCGGATGAGGTATTGGCGGAAAACCCAGCTTTATCAACTCTACAGCATTTTGCGGTGAGGCCTGTATCGCTCCCTCATCGTCACTCGAAGGAGGCTCTATCAATGGACTATATTCAAGACCCATTCTTTCCTAATTTCTAAAGATTCATCCACTTCATGTAGATCCAAACATCAAGGTAGTGGCATAACCCGCTTTTCACACAAGATCATTCTAATCCACGTATGCAAAGATTTCAAATAATTACCTCCCGGTCCTTTGAAAAAGTGCCACTCTACTTCACTGTAGCTGACTGAGGTGTCAACCACGAATTCTCTCACAAATCTTCCTATGACTCAATCAAGCTAGTGATCGACAACGCGTGTGATCTTACCTTTAGAAGCTTCCAACCTCCACAGTAGCTCCGGGGTCCACACTATTGGACCATCAAGCCTCCTCCTTCCTTGGTCATCTGCCAATTTAGTGATCCACTCGTATATTTCGATCGAGAAGGTGTAGAAGAAGATTTCATGTATTTCTGTGTATAAATACCTATCCAACCATTGTTCTTTTGTCAGGCGCGAATTTTTGTTCTCTTGCACCACGAATTCATGGATATTTCTATCCAACCACTTCTCAATTTCTTTCTTTGTTGGATTCTAGTGATGCAACATCACACATCTCTTTATGCAGATCCTGGTCCCGGAAACGGAACCATTTTTTGGCTTAGTGGGTTTTGACCCAGGTTTAGAGTTAGTTGCACCAAACAAATCCCTACACTACTGGCCCTTTCGACATCAATCTGTGGAGCACAGACTAAAGTCTCACTCGAAGTAGTATGGGGGGATGTTGGAACCAAGTTTCCACACCCAAAGATCAGCGTGATGTCGTTTTATGGCCTAAATCCGCCTTTGCGTAGATCGATAAGCCTTTATGTCTTATCTATATAACTTCCTTTAATCAACTTCTAGACCTCCACGAAGGTCTACGACTGTATTTCGTGGACCTTGGACAGCCTAACCAGCTACTTACATGCATCAAATATTACTCTTAACCCAGTAATTACTCATATCGGCCTAAGTGTTTGATAACTTGAACATACAACAAGATAATATTTGTGTGAATAGTTAACATCAATTGCATTCATATAACAGTATAAATCGTGTAAAATCACGCATCAATACATCATTATTTCATAAACCCATCATAACATAAAGTTCATTCATATAAACAGAAGGAAAGAGATAAACACAGATATTTCTCCAACAATCTTCTTTATTAATATTTATTTCAGCTTACAAACTCAAGACTTCCTTGCACACTCAGCTGGGGGGGTCTGCGCACTCAACTGCAAACTCTACTCTAGGCTTTTGCACACACAGCTGAAGAGGCTTCCTTCCTACTCTTCTCTGCTAACTCTCTAGACTTCTCCCATAGACAAACCTCATTACTTACCTTAGGCATCTTAAGACACACCTATTTATATAATCCCATGGTCTGTGGACCATGGGTAGATCCTCAAAAAGCCGACTCAACTTACATAAATAAAGGTAAAACCCTTTATGATTCTTTAACTAACTAGGTGCTCCACGACCACAACTTGCGGACACTTTACATCTTTATACGACAAAACTTGGGCTCTTGCCCCAAAACTTGGGCTTTTGCCCCAAATTGACCCTAGGGGACCCCATCCCAACACCAATTATCGGAAAGCTTTGACAACCACTAAGGGGGGGGGGGGTGAATCAGTAGTGTGATCTTCTTAACATTTTTTTCCTTTACTTACTTTTTACTGACTCACACATATATGCACCAATAATTCATTAGATTATCCATGCATATAACATATAAGAAGCTAAATCATAAACCGTTTGAGCAACATAAACAATAATCAACATATCAAAAGCACATCCACACAAGAGATGCAAGATTTCTGGTGGAAACCATTCTAGGAGAAAAACCACCCTTGTTGCTGCTGCTCTGCTCTGAATTTCTATTTATCAATAAATTGATCTTTTACATAGTGTGTTGGCTCCCATATGAATGGAGACTCAACCTCATATAGAATCGATACTACTGATCAACTCGGAATACTTTGTTCTCTATGGATGTATATGGAATACCATCCATTGAATGCCACCTCGATCAGTTGGTCCTCGCCAAACTACTATTGGACTATCCAACCACCATTAGATTGAGAAACTTATTTCTTTCACTGAAGCTTCAACATCACTTTTACACCTCCATGAAGTCACTTCTCCTCACCACCATGCAGACCTCATTTCACGTATTTTCATACTGGATCCCAAGACACTGTGCTCAACTAGAATTCATTTTTGCATACATGCTCTTAGCAGAAAGATCTCATCATCAAATAAAAGATAAACAAGTGAAATTGTGGCCAAAATAAAAATTGAATACAATCATCTCCTCACAACAATAAGATGTTGCATAATACAAATAACATCATAAGACACATGGCTATGTGTTACATGCATCAACAAATCCTACAAAACAAGTGTGAGAGGGTCACCAACATATACTCCAGCAACATACCAAACTCTGCAACCAATCTCTACATCAACAACTCTAATTTTGATATATTTTGTAGCATGCTTCAGATATGCTCATTATTTAGCCATTAACACTGATGGAATGAAGAAATCTAAGCTCTCAAATAGGTTTGAAGCATCAACACACTATTCAACCTTCTATCCACACATACACTCAACATCTAACACCATGAACAACCACAAATCTCATAATACAAGAATATAAAACATGTAGGGTTGAATTGAACTTGGGGCTAGGATAAAAGGTGTACAAATTGGACCAAATCAATCCATGAAGGTCACTACTAGTGCACTAAATGCATTCACATCATGAGAGGACATTTTCATACAATTTTTAACCCCTTCAAACAACTCTGAAAACTTATGGGAATTTCCAAGCTAATTTCCTTTTGAACAACGCAAGGAATGTGAAGGAAATGTCATGAAAAGCCTTAGTCGCACCCTAGACACTATATAAACTCAAATGGGGCTATAAATTATCCCATAGGATAGCCTCCATGCGATTGGAACAAACCAAACTCTCCCATATACCTTTTTTCATGCCACTGGGGTTTAGGCTCAGTAAAGACATCAGTTCTTTAGTTCAAAACCTCTTCCACCTATTGGATCACCTTCCCCTACATCTTTGCTAGCCTCCAGACCTCTAACATGGCCTTTGACACATCTACAAGTAGATCAAACATGCCTCCAAACTGCCACTGCTAAGTTGACCAGGAAGGGTCAACAAACAAGGTTGGAAAGTGTGCCAACAAGTCCTCCACTCTCCATCAGACCTATGAATAATATTCTCATTTGAACATACTTGAAAACCTATGTAGAACCCTTGAAAAATCATCATCATCATGAAGTCATCACACTGCAACAAGTCATTTCCATGAAGACCTAGATGAAGATCTAGTTGACAACTCAACTAGTGTGCCATCAACCATCTCTATCACATGTAGATTTGCTCATCATCTTGTAACAACCTCCTCTACCTGTAGAAACATCAACAATCCATCACGACACGTACATAAATTCACATGCCAATGTTGCACTAAAAATTGTCATTTTGACATTTTGCTATCTGTGTGAGTTCATTAGCACTCATACTTTCCCCCTCTGCAATTCTAAAGCATCAGTTCCTCATATCAAGCCTTGAAAACAACAGAAAGCCCTCAAAAGTCTTTAAAACTTTGGTTCCTCACTTTATCTTTGTCTTACCTGCGGTCCTGCACCTAATGGTCAAGTCTCCTATGCACCTAATCGCACTATCTCTATGTTAAAGGTGCAGACCCCTGTAAAAGTTAAAAGGGTGCAAGTACATTCTGAAAAACTCACTTTCAGTCATTTCTAGAAGCTTCTAGAAGGAACCTTGAGGTGGCAAGTTTTCTCTTTTAAGGTTCAAGGATCCCATACCTTAAGGAGCTAACCCCTTGATGTGAGGAGCTTATCCCTTTGAAGGAGGATTCTATCCCTTCATAGATGGACCTACAACCTCCTCCTCTACACTATAAAATCAAGCATTGGGTTGGTTACTTGGGAGGTTGGAAGCTGAATATTTTTTTAGGTGAAATGCTACTGGAACTTAGTCTTCCTTAGTTGATATTTTATGAGGAGAGATTACATACCTCTAAGATCTCATTTGGAAGAGTGCAAGGCTTGTCAAAGTAAAGGAAATTCCTGTTTC
This sequence comes from Pinus tabuliformis, assembly GCA_031772625.1. NCBI lineage: Eukaryota > Viridiplantae > Streptophyta > Pinopsida > Pinales > Pinaceae > Pinus > Pinus tabuliformis. Next base: position 762,886,633 of record CM062814.1, on the reverse strand, counting down.
GAACCCCAGGAAGAGCTTGTTCAACATTAAGGCTGAAAAGGTTGTAAGGTTCTTCTACTTCAAAGTTAATACAAATAAGTTTGTTTTTCTCAATAAGCTGTTCATTTATGGTTTATTTTATGGATTCCTTGATCACCATAATAGACATGATTTATGATATTTGCTATGCAGGTGCTATTTAATGTTTGCTTGTTTATGATTGCAGGTCTTTAAAGATAACTCTTTCAAACAATTGGAGGGTAACTCTTTTGAATGATTGAAGGATGACTACAACAAGCAAGCGTTGGATCTAAGGTAGGATCTTAACACCTTTGTATTATTTATTTTTAAATCACATATGTCTAGAGAAAGATACGTTTGTTCGCCAATTTGTTGGCCGGATAAATCGATCTTGCGGACAAGACTGATCTCCCTAGTATCAGACGATAGTCTAGCGGATTCTGTTTTCCGACGTTGTTTAACTCATGAAGAAGCTAAAAAGGTTCTTAATGACTGTCACTCTAGAGCATGTGGTGGTCATATGTCTGGGTATGCCACATCCCAAAAGATATTGCGCGCTAGTTATTTCTGGCCATCCTTATTCAAATATTATATTTATGTAGTCCGGAAATGCCACAATTGTCAAATCTTTGATCGTAAGATGCACGCTCCACCCGCTCCTCTTCACCCTATAATTGTTTTCAGGCCTTTCTCAAAGTGGGCTATTGACTTTATTACATGTAACTCTCACTCAGCCAGGGGGAATGCGTATATTATCCTCGCGGTAGATTATTTTACTAAGTGGGCCGAGGCGATGCCTACATTTTTGGTAGATGGCAAGACTACTACAACTTTCGTATTCAATCATATAATTGCTAGATTCGGTGTTCCTGAAACTATTATTATTGATCATGGAAGTCACTTTCGAAACATCATGATGACTGAATTGACAGATCAACTTGGCCTGTGCCACGATAGTTCTACTCCGTATTACTCCCAGGATAATGGTCTGGTTGAAGCTATCAATAAATTTTTAGTCACTATGATTAGATGAATCTTTGGTATTCATAAGTCGAATTGGCATACCATGCTACTTTCAACGCTTTGGGCATATCAGACCTTAACAAAAACATCAACTGGTTTCACTCCATTTCAACTGGTCTACGGTTTGGAAGTAGTGTTCCCTATTGAATGCGAAATTCCATCATTGCAATTAGCCATAGAATAACTCCCAACTACTTTTGAAGAGGAGAAAATTTTTTTGTACTTAGCTCAGCTAGATGAGAATCGACGCGTTGCTATAGTAGAAAATGAGACTCATGCGAAACAAGTGAAAGCTTAGTATGACAGAAATATTACACCTCGCAATTTTTCGGGAAGAGACCTAGTTTTACTATATGATCAAGCAAACAATAAGCTAGGGGCTGGAAAATTTGTACCTATGTGGCATGGTCCTTACATTGTTAAGCGAAAGCTGGCAAAAGGGGCTTATGAATTGATAGATTTTGACGGTGTCTCTTTGGGTAAACCCAGAAATGGAATTTATCTGAAGAGATATTATGCTGAAATTTGGTGTGGAGATGTTTTGTTAGATTAGTGTCTTTACTGCTGGTGTGTTTTAGATTAGAAAATTGTGCCTAGTTTAGAGAGTGCTCTTATCATTATTCCTGCTTATCTTGATTTTACTCTTGATATTGCAGATGTTGACGTCTCTTTAAACATACATTGGTTTTGCTAATGGTGCTTGTCGTAATACACGGAACATTTCCTCCGCAGCTTGGGTTATCTATTCACCCTCTGATGAGTTAGTATCTATGCGTGGGGTAAGCCTCGGTCAAACAATGAATAACATTGCAGAGTATAGTGCAGTGATTGAGTTATTATCTAAATCCATCTCATTTGGGATTCAGAGTTTGATTGTTAGATTAGATTTTGAACTCATTGTATTATAGCTTAACAGGGTTTATGCCATTAGAAATTCAGTGTTATTAAGGTTATTTTTGAGAGTTCGTCTCTTGGAACGTGAATTTGATTACATTGAATATCAGCGTATTCCAAGACATTTAAATACATTAGCAGATGCAGTTGCTTCTAGTATGATAAATAAACATTTACAATAATCAAAATAGTAAATTTAATAACATTCGATAACATGTTACATGAGAGAGCTAGTAATAATGATATATCATAACATAGAAGTACTGTGTCAAAATATACATCGTCTTCGATCATAGGTTGAAAAACACCTTATGATTGGCAAAAATGATAATACAAAGAGTCAAAAATGCCATGAGTCTACAAAATCGATCATCCTATCCCTGGCGATGATCACGATAAAAAACCACTGCTCGGGCCACCCTACGTAGGAACCTCCTCAAAGGTCCTGGGACCCCAATCACATATCTCTGTAACCTAAGTGGAATATCATCTATATCAGTCTCTGGAATATCTAGTGTCCAACGCTTTAGATGATGCTCCAAGTCGGTCAGGATCTCTGTTGATTGGTCCTGTGGGGCTAGTGATACTGCAGCTGGGCGTCTCCTCTCGTAAGGCTGGAGAGCAGCTGGTCGACGTGGACCCATATCTGCATTTAAACTTTTGATTGTCAGTTTTGGACAATTTAAAAAATAAAAATTAAAAAAATTAAAACTTAGAAAGTGTTGAAAATGATTTTACCTGAATCATCCCATTGTTCTCCTGGTGGAAGAATCATGTCTGGGTCACCACGATAATCCATCCCGGCGTATGGAAAATCTTGAATCACAAAATTTTGGTTGTTCAACCAACGAAAATACTCAGGCGGAAATCGAACAACCTCTGTACCCTCCTCAGGGTGGTGGGCCATCAAAGCAACCCAACGAACTATCCTAGGCTCTCGAGGAAGACTAGCATCAACAGGAATATGTTGTGGGGCTAACATGGGGATCCTCTCTAGAGCAAATCTGACTATGATGAATCCATATCCAAAGTTCTTCAGCTGTCCATTCTTTGCTCTGGTTAGTTGGCCTTTCACATTTGCCAACACAACCTTGCACCAATTGAATATGGTGCCTCGAAAACAGTCTACAACCATCTGCATCTGGGATCCAGTAGCCACATGCAATGCTGCACTCCTGCATAGCCTGGTAACAGTGAATGCAATAACCTTAAGCCTAGGATGACTAATAGTTTTAATATCAATCCATTTTTCCTTTGTTTGATCATCGCAAAACTCTAATCGGAGACTAGCGACAGACAGGCCACCTGGCCACCAATCACGAAACACTGGTCCTGTGTGTTCCATCTGTCTACCAGCCATTGCAAGAGGTCTACTTGGGCCCTCATACCCTGTATGCCCCAGAATTTTAACAATCTGCATGCTCTCAATGCCTGCAATGTGGGCATATGATTCAATGCAGAAAAATATACATCCTCATGCTCACATTCTTGCCAAATAAGCATTTTGAAGTTCCTACAATGCATAAAAATACATATTAGAACAACCTTGTTAGGAAAATTTTGGGCCAAAATGGAGAAATTTAATTTTTAAAATTCATTTCGCAAGGTCCACACCCCCTGCTTACAAACAGTGCATAGGTCCGCATGGGTTGTAAGCAATATGTGTGGACCCATGACTTTTTTCTTTTTAGAAAAAAGTCGGGCTCCACAGGGGCCGCGTGTTACACCTGCGGACCCCCGCGAGCGATTTTCTAAACCCATTTTTCCTTAAAAAATCAAATTTAAAGCCTAAAACCAAAATGTAAATGGATGAAATGCAAGATAAGGAGGATGTGGATTACCTGGAGCTGACGGTTTTTTATTCCGACAGATGGATTTTCCAAAATATTCACAGGAACCTTCTTACCCAAAAGCTCTCACTTCTCACTCTGAACTCATATGGTAAAAATGAAGTTAGAAAAGCCCTTTTATAAGTTTTTTCGAATAAATGAATTTTTAATTTATTTATTTTTCACTTTAGAAAAGGTAAATTTTTAAATCATTTTTATTTATCTTAAATAGGTATATGTAATGTTTTGAGTTTTTGTGCAGAGTATTGGATTTTTTGGGAAAATTGATCATTTTTCAACAAAGAGCATACCTTTATAACTTTTTTAAACTCTTTCAAAAATTTATGAAAAAGCGAAAAATTGGAGTCCTCTTTAAGCTCTTTTTAGGCTCTCAAAAATTGAAAAGGTTGCCGAGCACTTGATTGTTCGAACTTGTTAAAATAAATGAATAATCATCCCTTCAGTATAAGTTTACCCCTTTTACGGACTAAAATGGACTATTTACGAAAAAGGTACACATTGACTAATTACGGTCAATAGAGTCCTCTTTAAACCCTTTTGAGACTCATTAAATATGAAAGGATTGTCGAGCGCTTATCTTTTTCAGCTCGTTAAAGTATTGGAAAAGTCATCCCTTTTGTATTATTTTATCCTTTTTCGGGCCTAAGGGATTATTTTATGAAAAATTACCCCCATGGAGTTTTCTTAAGTTTTTCTTCTGACTCCCTAAAATTGAAAAACACCGAGTTTTTCCTATACTGGACTCGTTAAAATTTAACAGTAAAGGACCTGTTCAATTTCAAACAAGAACGAACCACTCCTTCTTAGGGTTTGAATTTTAAACTAAGTTGGACTCATCCGAAGGATGAGCTTATAAACAAGCAAATGTTATCCTCCTCAAGCTTGTCAAAAATAAAGAGGTACTTGCCATAAATGGTGGGGGAAAAGAGAGAAAAATGAACCTATTTGTTACACTTTGTTTTGTAAAAAAACCGTCAACCACTCTTGAACATGACACTTTTTTTCACCTGGGTTGGGAAAATCCTTTGCCTAACAGTTAATCAAACCACATTGAAAGTCTTCAGTCGGTTTCTGGGTATTAGCTTTGGGTCAATTGTCACCAAGCCATCTGCAGTGTCGTTATGTGTTCAAGAGAACAGTTCAAACAAACCATTCATCTGCAAAATATCTGTCATCCATTTTGACCATCCCTGAGTCAGTCCTTGCCAATATATTTCTTCAAAACTTGATCTATGATTTCATGTTGTGGGCTTGCCTATGACGGATCACTTTCTATCGACTTCAGCTCATTATCTAGGAAGTTGATCTAGAAATCATTAGTACCTTGAAAACTGCATGCCCTAATGGCAGTTTTCTCGCCTTCGACGATAGGTTGCATCATTGACCTTCGATCGAATGATTCTGTGACATGTTCGACTTTAGCTCATTTATTCACATTTCATGGATTGTACTGGGTACTTTGAGAGCCTTTGACATTACTAGTGGTTTCTCTCACACTTGTTAACAGTTCACATCATTGACTGGTAATCAAGTGGTTTCTACCATGTTCAACTTTGACACATTCATTCATATGGATAGAATCGTACTAGTTCGAGAAGCAGAAATCAAGACCCTGGATCTAGTTTCTACCATCCAGGCTGCAAGGAATTTTGTTACTCATTATATAGTGCACTATTATAAAAAAATGGTTGCGTCCATACTATGTCTACACATGTCTATACTCTTGATGTATTACAAAATCATTCCTATATCAGAACCGTTTAGTCAGTTTTGATTTGAGTATGGGAATGCCTACCTCAGCGATGATATGTCTGTATATATATATTTTGCATTGAATGTTTTTACAGGTTCTGACTGGGGTGTCCATAGGATGATCCTTGAAATGATAAAGTACTTCACTCTTCATAAATGACAGACTCTATCTTCATCTATTATAGACTTCGCACTTTAGGGGGAAATCTGTTGCACTAAAAATTGTCATTTTGACATTCTGCTATCTGTGTGAGTTCATTACCACTCATACTTTCCCCCTCTGCAAGTCTAAAGCATCAGTTCCTCATATAAATCCTTGAAAACAAGAGAAAGCCCTCAAAAGTCTTTAAAACTTTGATTCCACACTTTCTCTTTGTCTTACATGCGGTCCTGCACCTAATGGTCAAGTCTCTTGCGCACCTGATCATACTGTCTCTGTGTTAAAGGTAAGGACCCCTGTAAAAGTTAAAAAGGCGTGATTACATTCTAAAAAACTCACTTTCAGTCATTTCTAGAAGCTTCTGGAAGGAATCTTGAGGTGTCAAGTTCACTCTTTTAAGGTTCATGTATCCCATACCTTAAGGAGCTAACCCCTTGATGTGAGGAGCTTATCCTTTGAAGGAGGATTCTATCCCTTCATAGATGGACCTGTAACCTCCTCCTTTGTACTATAAAATCAAGCATTGGGTTGGTTACTTGGGAGGTTGGAAGCTGAATATTTTTTGAGGTGAAATGCTACTGGAACTTAGTCTTCTTTGGTTTAGTTTTTATGAGGAGAGATTACATACCTCTAAGATCTCATTTGGAATAGTGCAAGGCTTGTCAAAGTAAAAGAAATTCCTATTTCGGACCCCAGGAAGAGCTTGTTCAACATCAAGGCTGAAAAGGTTGTAAGGTTCTTCTAATTTCAAAGTAAATACAAATAAGTTTTCTTTTCTCAATAAGCTGTTCATTTATGGTTTATTTTATGGATTCCTTGATCACCATAATAGACATGATTTATGATATTTTCTATGCAAGTGCTATTTAATGTTTACTTGTTTGTGATTGCAGGTCTTTAAAGATAACTCTTTCGAACGATTGGAGGGTAACTCTTTTGAACGATTGAAGGATGACTACAATGAACAAGCATTGGATCTAATGTATGATCTTAACACCTTTGTAGTATTTATTTGTAAATCAAACATGTCTATAGAAAGATAGGTTTGTTTGTTTGTTTGTTGCTAGACTATCTTTTGATACTAGGGAGATCGATCTTGTCCGCAAGATTGATTTATCTGACTAACAGTGAACACACACCAACTCCTCTAAGACCATCATGATACCATCAAGTTCCATCAATGCCAACACACATTGACATACACCATGATCCACCAATATGCATCATCATGAGGTTGACAAAAGTGCTTGACCTCAAGAGTTGAAATAAATTCCAACACAACCATCTCACCGTTAGTACACATGTAAACCATTACGACAACCATGTCAACATCCACCACACATGATCATGACCAGTATGACTATGACCATGATCTTGCTGACATCAAGGGCAACACTACAATGCCAACAGAGCTATGGAGTATACACACCACTTAGTGCTTGCATTGGGGCTAATAAACCACTAAATGTTTGTAAAGCCAAGAAAGTAATTAGTAACTAAAGAGAATACTATTAATTACCAGTTTGAAGGATTTATCTGTTAAATTAATTATTTGAATTTAAAGAAAATTTTATGGGTAACTTCATAAAGAAATTTATGATGAAAGTATGTTTTAATTTGATTTAAAATTTTACAAGGAATATCATAAGACTCATGTGATCTTGATGTAGGATAACTACAAGAATTTCCAGCATGAATATATGAGGTTGACTATAAGGTAAACAACATCATCTCAATAATATCAACACACTACAACAACATTATGGAGTTGAAGACTTCAGGAACTAGGCCATTGTAGTGACACTGGAACCTTGTGATATGTATTGATCAACATGAGGTATGAAATGAAACATGTGTTATTTTATTAAAGAAAGGTAGAGGGATTCCTTATCTGAGAATATTCTTTCTATACGAGGAAGCCTTGCTATGGGGTGGAACACTCAAGGGACTGAGGAAGTAGAGAAGGGGATGCTTGAACTTGGAAGCTGAGTGACTATATGAAAGAAGAATTGAATTGCCCGAGAGACTAATGAAGCTAAGAATGGGATGCCAACATTTGAAAAGTGAATTGGTTTTCACATAATCATATGCATACTCATTGGTATTAGTTATGCATTAGGTGTGTCCCGGGAAGCAATGAGTTGAACTTGTTCACTGAAGGAGCATTAATCATAGTGAATGGCATGGCTAGACATTAGAGGTGGATCACACTTGGTGATCAAGTAGGAAAAGGTTAAATAGAAGCAATATGGACTAGATGAGGCTCGTTGGAAAATGGTTGACTAAATGGGGATTTCTTACCTATTTTTGTTTACTGTGTAAATGAATGTAAGAGAGCTACATATGTAAAGCTCGTTGTTGAAATTTTGTGTTCTGGGTATAAGAACACTAAGAATGGTGTTCCTCTAAGGGGGTGGGCTCTGTAACAACCCTTTTTCTATCCCTCTTGTAAATGACACTATGAATTCTAATTCATTTAAAATAATGTGGAAATGGAATATGGCTAAGCTAGAGGAGGGGACATGGATTCAAATATTGAGGAGGAGTTGTTTCTATAGTTTTTAAACCCAAACCTAAGCCACTTAATTTATTACCTACCCATTTCCCCAATAAATTAAATGGTCTATTGGTGCATACATTGAAGTTGTGTGTGGGGAGCCTACAAAAAAGAACACACCCATATTGTCCTTAATCTCATGGGATGTGTTGAGGAAGTGAAAAAAAAAGAGAAGCGATGTGAAGAGGTGGGAGAAGGGAAGTGGTGAAGGAGAGAGTTGATGGAATAATGAAGGCAGGGCACTAAACAATTATTAGCAAGGAGTGATTGGGTAGGAATGTTTCCCCCAATCATCAGTTTTTCCCCATGACATGAGTAAAGGGGAAGTGGGGCCATCACATTAAAAGAAGAGCAATGCTAAGCGAATCATATGCACAGGAGTAGGAGCATTAAGGAGGAGTGTACTATAGAAAAATGTTGCAGTAATATTTGGGACATCGTTCCATAAATTATAGTGACTCCTTGTCTGTGTATTTATATTAAAATTGACCAAGAAGGCTCTGGAAAATATGGATTCACTCGGTGCTTTTCTTGGGGCTGAGAAAACACCTTCAGAGTGACATCAAGTTCCTAGAATGAGAGAACCTTCCCTAAATATTGGTTTAGCTCTATGATTTTTTTCTCAGAGATAGAGTAAGTCATTATGGTACTTACTACTTAGGAGTAGTTGATAAACCACCTAAAAAGTGGAATCCTTTTTTTGATTATGTATTTCATTGATTATTGGTGTGAATACCCTTGAGCACTTAACTCCTCAGACTCTAAATCTATATCGAGGTTTGTTAACTACAAGAAAGATTGTAGTGTAACTAGCCTACAATTGGGTGGGGAGTTGAAGTTGCTCCTCTAGTTTCCATCCATTTCAAAGTTAATCAGATAAGTGTTTATTCCTATATGTATTGTATCATGGATGGCTAATTAGTATTCCTGTAATATCCAAGTAAGAATGTTTGATTTATTATATAGCCATGGTTGACTAGCTATCTAGTGTATTTATGGTGAATATGAGTTTCTTGAGCTATGTGGTTATAGTCCTATTAACTCAGCTACAATTTTTCCGATGTGTCCATGACTGATGGTTTAGAAAAAAACAAAATTAACTTGTTAATTCACATGTTTAATTCATGTTTTATTTTTATGAGTTTGGGATAGATCCTTGTTATAATGATGTTTGTTGGTTGTCTCTTAAGTAACTTATCTTATATGTGGTGTGAGTGGAATTTCTCCACCTATGAGGGGACTATTGATATCGCTAAATGTCCATGATGAGTGTATGCTGCTATGTTCTCATGGTTATGTGGAGCTCATGGACATCTATGTTTATTTTTAGTTGCATGAGATACAAAGTTATGTATATGGAGATGCATGGTTTCTCAATATGATTCATATAATATATTATGCATTGTTAATGAATAAATAGGTATACTTGTATATTTTCATTGAGATGGATATACAATTATTCTCATGGTGTGAGGGACATGTAGATCCTTACAGTTGTTGACATGTTTTCCTGATTTTGTAGAGTTATTACATGATTATGTATAACAGGTCTATGAACCCATTTAAGCTGTAATGGTGCATGTGTAATTCCATGTTTTGGGTGCTATAATCATCAAGGAGTCTTTGTGTTTAAGAATCAAGGAAATTATGTTATTAAATAGATATGAATGACATGGCAAGAAAATTGCATGGGTTGTTTTTGTACATTATTGATTGTCTATTTTCTTTAATTATAGACTAATAATGATATAACACATGATACACTAGGGAATTTGATAGTGATGGATCATACACATTCTATAGAAAAAATTGGTGTTATTTTAGTCAAAATCATATAGAGTTGTTATCCATGGATTGAATTATTATAATGTTTATTAATAGTTGGATTCACCACTCTATGAAGTTATTACGCCTAGGGTTAGCGTTTGAATTGAGTCATGCTTGATATAATATTGTATTCATATGAATTTGAATGTTCTGGGCACTGAGGAAGGCTTCACAAGGTCGTCAAAGTCCTTACCACTTCTAAGCCTGAGCATTGTGGATTAACAGGGTTGCATATGGGACAAATAAACCTTGGTAGACTTATAAATGAATTTTATTTTTGACAAATATTGTAGGATTAATGTAATCATGTTTTAACTAGTTGGATTATGGTTTAATGATCAAGATTAACATTAAGCTACACCACATCATCCCTTTCAAGTGATATGTATTGGCCGTTATGTAGACTTGGTGCTAATTATGGAAGCCATAGCATGGGGATGTCTGTATTACATGATGTGATATTTCATGTTGAGCCATAGGGGAATGATAAAGAGAGGTGGTGTGGTAGACGACAATATCTCTATACTAAGGAACAAGAATCATAAGAGTGTGTAATGTAAAATTGTGAGTTAATGTAAAAGGGCTTAGCCCTGTGGGACCACCAACATGGTTGAGGTCACATATGGAATGTAGGTTAGGTAAGGATATGTGGAAGCCACATTGGATTATGATGGATGTGGTCATGTGATGTGGAAGAGTTTTTGAAGTGGCACACTTACAGTGTGACACATGGGAGGAAGGAATGGCCTTTTAGAAAACCAAGTGGTTGGTTTTTAAGTGATAGTAGCATCATGAGGGGATTCCACATGGTAGGGTGACATCACCCTGATGTCACTATGACATCATCAAGATGTAGTGGAAGCAGGTGACTTGGAGGATAATGCTAACGTGGCATCTAGGTGACACATGGTCATGGTGTTGTGGTGACACATGGCTTGGGGGCTTCTTCATGGTAATGATTTCGAAGTCTACATGTTTGGGAGCCACATCGTTGCAAAGTTCGGGTTCCTAGAGATGTTTTGCAGTGCCATTTCATAGTGGGGGTGTGGTGTTGAAAAAATTCATAGAGTAGACAAAAGTTGCAAGATGAAGACCATTCCCATTACTTAACATAAATTTATAATTTGTGCCACAAACATTTTGAGTAGAAAACCATTAAGGGTGTGGTACAATGGCATTGTGGTGCTATGATCTGATGGGTGACACAATAGATGAGGAGTGATGCACTCAGACCACCACATGATAGATCCTTGTTGATGTGGCAAGGGTTATGGGGCCCAGATTTCAAATTCGTAGAACTTTCAATTCATAGGTTATACTGAGGAAAAAATTATATCGCTGAAAATATCTCAACGAGCTAGATGCGTTGGTATTGTCCAAACTTAATTATGCTAACTTTGGTGAAGGAGAAATTATATAATTACATTTCCACAATGATACCATGGAGCTTGGGTTAATTAAAGGTAACACCTCCCATTCAGCTTGGAAAGTCCAAGGGGGTGGGAGGGAGCGTTAAAACACTTCGTGGTGAAAATGTCACCGTTCATAACTTCATGGGAAAAAATCCATCCATGCTAAGGGATGGTGTGGCCTGGGATGGGTGTGAGTCCTGCATGATTTTGACGGCTTAGATTCCATTGGGTAGTGCATACTTAATGAATATATTAGGCATGCTAGTCATCTTAGGACTCACATAACCTAGAAAAAAATACAAAAATTAGAATGAGAAATTATTCAAAAATATCCATATCACCAACCATCTAGTCTATTTTTTTTTAATAAGACTATGTAGCAAGTATCTAATTTCTTGTATATGGTATGAATGATAATTTTTCTATTTTAAATCATGAGAAGATCTTCCAATGGTTATTATATCTCATTTTTTCCACTACTAAATATAAGACATTAATATAAAAACATATTTTCACAATAGAAATCCATCAAATATTTATTTTATATCTACATTTATATAAAAAAAATTGCTTTATGACATTTTAAGGTGGACTTGTCAAGACTATTTTCCTTATTTTATCTTTTCCTTCATCTATTATCTATGTGTTATATTCTTTGCATGACTACCTTTGCACATGTTGTATATTGAACCAATCATAATGGGGAGGTTGCAAGGCAGTGAAAGTTCCCGTACATGAGGTTTGAGGGGCAGTGCCCTAGATTTTTTTTTGGCTTTTTTTATGCATCTATTTTTGGTAGTTTCCAATGCATGGTTTTCTCCTTTAGTGGTTATATGGCCATGGTGGTTACCCATAATTTTTTAGTTTTGTTCAAGGAACTACAATTGTATTCTAATCTAGGTTAAATCCATTGGTGGTTTAATGATGCCACAAGATATATATGTGTGTGTGTGTGGTAAAACTATAAAGAAAAATATACTGAAAATTGTTTTTGGTTTTATCCATTTGGATATATATATATATAGATGGTAAAACTATAAAGAAAATTATTGTTTTCCCCATTTGAATTTCTAGGGTAAATATATGTGTTAATGGTGTGTTTCCATTGCATATTTTCTATTTGGTTGAGAACTTTTATGAAATAATTAACTATATAGATTTAAAACCCACATTTGGTATCAAAGTAGTTTTGAATTTAATGAGACACTTTTGTGGCTAATAGGTTCTTCTCAGGTATGTGGTAGACCCTATTAAAGTAAAAGATTTAGAAAATCAATTCTTATGGTGAAATAAAATGGTGAGTAGCTCATTGATAGAGATCAAGAAATTCAATAGGTAATGTTTTGAGTTGTGGAAGCTCAAAATGGAATATTTGTTGGTGGACAAAGAAAAATGTATCATTGTGGATATGGATACTACACCAACATGGATGTCCATAGAATATTAAACCAATTTGGTTCGAAATCCAAAGAGCACAATATGATTGTTTGGCTAGTCAACTCAAATACATCCTTTTATATGAATCCTCACAAGGAGTGGCTTTAAAAGAATAAATATATGATGGTGGTGATGTTTTCTTAGGAAATTAATCAATTATTAGAATCATATGATGAAGGAAAGTCAAGTTGAAGCTTATGGGTGGAAGGATTAGAACACTTGTTGGTGTTCTACACATCCCAGGATTGGCTAAAAATTTGTTCTCTATAAATAAGATGAGTGATGCAAGTGTTAAAATGTTGTTGAAAAGGATACCTGCATGATGGTTAAAGAAATAATCATATCATTGTGGGAAGTTCAGATTAGAATTATATATAAGTTTCTAGGAAGCATTGCTAGTGATGGGTGCAATATTTTCATTTTTCTTGAGAGTAGAGATGAATATGAAAAATCTCCTACATTGTCTGGAGAAAACACCATGTTGTGGTATCGAAGACCGGGGCACATAAGAGAGAAGGAACTTCAAGTATTACATGGTAATGGTATGGTAGAAGGTATTTCTAATTTCTCTCTGGATTCTAATTTCTATGAACATTATTTATATAGGAAGAAAATTTTGGTAATATTCTCCTCTAGTGCTACAAGGACAAATGGAATATTATAGTTGGTGTGCAACAATATGTTTTGACTTGTGTTAGTTCCACCATTGGATAAATCTATGTCATATGTCTCATTTATATATGAATTCTCAAGGAATTCATGGACTTATTTCCTTAGGAAGAAATCCAAAGTCTTTGACAATTCAAAGAGTTTAAATCTCTTGTAATTAGACAAAGAATAAAATTAAGGTGTTGAGGACATGTAACGATGGAAAATGATATGGGAATGAATTTGAATAATATTTAAGAAGTGTGGCATAGTAAGGTAGAAGACTAGTCCATACACACCTCAATAGAATAGAGTTGTAGAAAGGATGAATAGGATGTTGATGAAGAAAGAAAGGAGTATGCTTAGTGGTGTTGAGTTAGGACAAGAATTATGGGAAAAGGTTGTGAACACTGCTTGTTACCTAGTAACTAGATCACCCTCATAGGTGTTAGATGACAAGAATACACATGAGGTATGGACTGATAATAAACCATCTCTTAAACATCTCAGGATATTTGGTTGTGATGCTTATGTACATGTTCCAAAAGAGAATATGATTAAGACAGATAAGACAGATAAACAAGATGGAAATTGTATCTTTATTGGAAATAAAGATGATATGGAAGGTTAAAATATTTGGAATCCATAAACTAAAATGGTTGTGTATAGTGAGGATGCATTACTTAGAGAAATCAAGGATGTTGTTAAATAGGAATCCTACTGATGGCCTTCATAATTACAACAAGAATGTTGAAACTCATGATAGTCTCATATTTAATTATCAACTTGGGGTTCATAGAAACTTAAGAGGGGCTAACACTCTATGTGCAACAAACACCTTTCTCTTCCTAGTCTAACTCCCTTTAATATGGGTGAAAGAAGGTAATGAAACAACTTCAAATGAGCAAATATCTAGGTAAGCTTCTAGTCCTAAGTTACAAAAGGTAAATTGCAATAAGTAAACATATTCTACATTTTCTAGAAATTAAATGACTAAAACATAATATATTCTATTTGCAAAAATGTAAAGTACACATAAGTAAATTACAACAAAGGAAATCTAATCTCTCTTGCTACAAAGGAAATGAAAATAAGGGAAATCTATTCTACTTTGCAGGAAACAAAATTCCTAGATTACTCTTATAGGAAATAAATCACACTTTATTTAAATTAAATTGCGGGAAAGGAAATCTAGATTACTTTCAGAAATCAACATTCCAGAAGCAAGCAATGCAGCAGCTAAATGGTGACCTAACTAGGCCTTGTCTCAGCCAAAGTGGTCTTAGAGAATTTGTAGGCTATTCTAAGACCTATAATACCTCTTGTTGAAAATGCAACTAGTTTCGATCTTCATAATTGTTGTTGTACTCATTTCAATATGTATCATATGTAGCAAACAAGAAAAGAAAAGAAAAATTTATTATTATTATGTGTTTCATGCTCTTTATTGATGGTATTCTATGTAAAAGCATGTTATTCATGCTTCTAGCGTTTGTAAGGTCTTAGAATTTATTGTCATGAGTAAAAGGAGTCAACATCATGTTTATAAGACCGTTCTGGTCAAAATGTATTTGTAAAAAGAATTATTTTTTAGTCTAGAAAGTCCTAGAACCTCCTAAAGTACAAGTCAGCGCTAGAAACATCAATTTGGCCTAAAGGAGGGAATTTTACCCCTTAAGAAGGCTATATAGAGGAGTAGTTTGACCTCATTCAACCAAGAAAAATTTGAGCATCACATCCAAATTTTCTACCAATGGTAGAAAACCAGGTGTGGAACAAACCGAAGGTAGAAAATCGGGTGCAAAATAGGTCGAAGGTATAGAACCAGGTGCAGAATAGGCCAAAGATAGATAACTAGGTGTGAAACAATACAACAGTATAGAACTAGGTGCGGATTAAGAAAAAGGTGTGAAACAAGCCAAAGGTATTAAACATGCTGAATGTTCACCACGTTCAAGGTTCACCAAATCTGTCAAGTTCAGTTATGGTTGCATCATTCACTGTCAACTTATACACTCCACATATCATGTCCAACCGCTTATCTCCATCATTACAGCCGCTAGGTACATTGGTACACACGGATTTCAAGTTCCAAGAAAAGCCAGGTATTCACAGTCTTAATGATGATTGTATTCGTTGCATGAGGAACAAGTCTACAAGTTTTCAATTTGAATGCATTGTTATCAAGCGAGGCAGTTATCAAGCGAGGCAGCCATTCAAGCGAGGCAGAGATTGAAGTTTGAGCAGTGCTAGTATTTCAAATCTCCATTACACTGAACCTTCATGGAGGGATTGGTAGAAAGAAAAGACCACAGATCAAGCAGATGTTTGAGAAACAAACCTAAAGGTGTAGACATTATCTTGAAACACAAAGAAGTTGAGCACACATTCAAGTAGGTTGGATGTTGGAATTTTTGTGAGAAACTATAGGGAGGTCATGCGCAAACCACCAAAGAATTTGCTTTGAATTTCACAGGGTTGAATTCAAAGGTTGGGATGCTCGAATTGCAAGTCTCACCAGAGGTAATATCCACAGTTACTGAGATTCCAAGGGGACAAGAAACTTGGTTTAAGAATTTCAAATTTGATATGACTCCCTGCAAAGAGTTTCTGAAGCCAGAATACATTGACTCAGATTTAAACAAGTCTGTGCCTAGAAATTATGTCAAAGACTCATATGCCAATCTGCTTACCTGTATACAGAGGTACCTTACCTGTGAAGGCAGATATAACAAGGTGTATTCATATCATTTCAAGCTTCTGCTACATTTCACAGGAAAGATATCCATTGATCTACCTTTTTACTTATTCCGTAGCTTAAGTAAAATGTGTGATAAGGTGCAGCTAAGAAAAGAAGCCTGTGAGACCTCATTGTTTCACCACGGTTTAATTAAGTTGATTGTTCTGCATGAACTCCAGAGAGTAGGTAGGGACTGGCCCACATTCATATTCATGTCTGGTTTCAAGAATGAGACCAGTCTCAGTCCTCAAGCTGCAAAAGATCTTCCAACAACAACTGGTCATCAAGCAGAAACAAGATCCAGGAGGTTTTCAAAGTTGAAGGCTAGGAAACAAGTAAGAGAATCCACCAAGCCACTGACTATCTAGGATACACCCCAGCAGTCCCTTAAAGAGAAAGCTCAGGTCAAAGAAGGTGCACATGAATCAAGCACAGGTGAAGGAGTTCAAAGAAGAAGGACTAGGAGCCAGGTAGCTAAAGAAAAAGGCAAGTCAGTGATATTTGAAGAAAGCCCTGTTTCAAAGGGAGACTTAAATGACTTATTGCAAGCCATTGATATTGAAGAATCTCCCCTAGTTCAAGCAGATTTGATAGAGTCAGGAAAAGACAAGGCTAAGAGAGTCAAAGCCTCGAAAAAACTCAAGTTTGATGATCAAGTTGATCAATTTGTCTTTAAGCCCAGAAGACCCATAACAAGGAAGTTTAAACAAATACAGGAGGTACTGCCAAGAATAGATGAAACAGGGGAGGTGACACAGCCTCATGAAAGAAAGGATAAAGGCAAAGCAGTTACCATTCAAGAAGAAGATAGTGTGGAAGACTTGAAAAGGAGATTGGAATTGGCAAACTTTGAAATTGCTAGATTGAAGAAAGCCTCCAGGAAATTTGCAATTAAAGAGGCTTATTTTAACCAAATGCAAGCTCGGTGGGAGGACAAAACATTTCAAATACCCGAGGTGGTGGATTGTAATGTTCAATTCCGTAGCTGGACTGTCCCTGCAATAAAAGAAGCACAGTTTATCAGAAAGGTCAATACAAACCTGAGAGCTGGGATCAGAGTCATGAAGAAACAAATTGAAGATTTAAAGATACAGTTGAGCCAACAGAAAGAATTTCCTTAAGGCAGTCACACATCAAGTAAGGTTATGTTTCAAATTTTGATGGTTTTCCTTGTTATAATCCTTCTTGAAGAATCATACCTTTCCATTCAGTTTTGAAAAGATTTGGAGCAATTGAAAAGGATATTTAAATATCAAGAGGCTCAAAATAGCAAAATTTTGGTTGAAATTGTGTTTTTTGGAATTACACAGCAGTTTCGTAGCGCGCTACGAAACTGCTGAAGATGATGACTAATGCACAACAGTTTCGTAGTGCGCTACGAAACTGCTGAAGCTACATAATCTAAACTCAGTCAACCGATTTTGAAATACAAAGGGAAATTTTTTGAAAAAGGAATATCTTCAAGGGATCATCTAAAGGTATCAACTTTCAACAAGGTCAAGACAGGTGGAGGAAACATATATTCGAATCCAACTTTAAACTTTTTGTTATAAAGTGATCACATTTACTACAGTCCAAGATATGTCGGATAGCTTGGAGGAGTTTTTGTCTTCACACATGGAAGAGGTTGACAGCACATCAAGGACGTGGCATTCTGATATATTTTGTATAATCAAAGATGAAGGGCATGGTTCATTGGATTCGAACATTTTTGAGGAAAACCAAAGGCCGATAAACAGGGGTAGTTTCCTATTTTTCAGGGGCAATGGAGAAGATGTGACATTGAGGACCAGTATGGAGCTTTGAACATCCACCACAGCCAAACTAAAAAATACCACTTGTCAAAGAACGAGAATGATTGTAATCAAGGCTATTATTAGCATAATATGGAGTTAGACTCCTATTTGATTTAGATCTCTAGAAAGTCTAGTAGCAGTTTGTTACATTTAATAGGTAGTTAAAATTTGAATAGGTGTCATTAGAAGTAGATTTCAAGTTCCCCTCATGCTTGAGGAGGAATCTCAGTTAGGTAGAAGAGCTCTATATATAGGAGAAAGAGCAATGTAATAAGGGTTGGAAATTTATAAGTAAAAGCTCTGATATTTGGCTTATGTAAAGACTCTGTTTTTTGGTAATATAGTACTGGCTTATGCTTCTCAAGAATCATAAAGAGTTCAATGTAATGAGTTTCTTTTGTTGTCTTTTCATGTTATCTACAGTGTTATGAGTATCTGATTACTTAGAAATCGCTTACAGTGCTCTAATTTCCTTCATATACTCATAAACTGCCTTCTATGTGTTTGGTGTGTTGAAATCTGAATGCCTTGACTTTTATGCAAAGCCAACCCTGCTGTTAATACTGAATCATATATGACTCCATAAGCCCAATGGATACTTGTTAGTTGTGTTTCCACCATTTTCATTTCTTAGTTGTTTCACAAGAGTTAGCCATCTTGATCATAATCAAAAACCTTTAATCCTTTGAGAGAGCCCTCTCAGGATGGGGAGGCTAAATCTCAGCCTAAAGTAGGTTTGAAACAGATACTTGAAGTCTTCCTGGTCTGCAGCTTTCCAGGGCCTGATTTTGAGATAACACAACTTATGATGAGAAACTGTCTGATAAGCCTCACAAAGTTCGATATCCATGCAAACTTTGTACGGGAGACCATATTATTTGAAATTGTCTTGATATTCTTCAGATCTTAGAAGAATGGTCTTCTCATTCACATCGTCCTGTGTCATCAAATTCTCGAGATCATGCTGGTGACACACCATCAACTAGTGGTAGTAAAGTTCATGGAATGCAGGGTAAAGTTAAGTTTCCCTGTAGGTTATGTGAAGGGAATCACCCCATTCACCTTTGTCCCTATTTGGATGAAGCCAAGAAAGTGTTGGATAACTATCTTGCTTCTCCGCAGTGACTTCCATTTGGTTACAAGAGACTCTCCCTTAATCCTTCACTAGTTGATAAAGTGACTGACCCAAATCAACCGTCAGTCAAACCCACTCTCTCTGAATGTGAATCCCATGAGTCTATACCTGACCAATCACAAATCGAGGAAATAGTTGACCCAATTTCACCTTCAGTTAATCATACCTTTCCCAAAGAGAGTGAATATGATACCACTCAGGTTATTTTTGTTTCTTCCGATTCCAATGAGCTTGGGGGAAATCCCTTCCAGAGCATTGTTCTCCCATCTGATGAGAACCTATTGGAAGTCATGACCTCTTATGGGTCGTAACAAGGGGTATGAGGATAGTTCCTGGTCTTGTGTCAACCTCGTTAAAAAATGAAACAAAGGGTATGAGGATAGTTCCTTGTCTTGTGTCAACCTCATTAAAAAATGAAACAAGGAATATGAGCATAGTTCCTTGTCTTGTGTCAACCTCGTTAAAAAATGAAACAAGGAATATGAGGATAGTTCTTGGTCTTGTGTCAACCTTGTTAAAAAATGAAACAAAGGGTATGAGGATAGTTCCTTGTCTTGTGTCAACCTCATTAAAAAATGAAACAAAGGGTATGAGGATAGTTCCTTGTCTTGTGTCAAGCTCGTTAAAAAATGAAACAAGGAATATGAGGATAGTTCTTTTACTGTGTCAACCTCATTAAAAAAATGAAATAGGTCCTAGAGCATAGTTCCTTGTCTTGTGTCAAGCTCATTAAAAAATGAAACAAAAGGTATGAGAATAGTTCTTTTACTGTGTCATCCTCATTAAAAAAATGAAACAGGTCTAAGAGCATAGTTCCTTGTCTTGTGTCAAGCTCGTTAAAAAATGAAACAAGGAATCTAAGCAGAGTTCCTTGTCTTGTGTCAAGCTCATTAAAAAAGGAAACAAGGTCCCTTGGAGCAAAGTTCCAATTCGAGTCTTTGATTAGATCTCGTAAAATCCTAGTTGAGTATTTCACTTGAGCTCGTAAATGAACCTTCATTCCATCCACGTGATAGCCACGAGTAGTCTACTTAGGTGAATGTAATGAAGCTTGGGGCGCATGCACCTAGAATCGAGTCATCATGCTGGGGGCATGTAAACTGAATCCAAGCATAGTTTTTCATTTCAAGCTTGTGTAAAAATGAAACTAAATCAAGCATAGTTTTTCGTTTCAAGCTTGTGTAAAAATGAAACTGAATCCAAGCATTGTTCACTATGGTTCAAGCTTGTGTAAAAATGAACCCATCTCCATTTTAACCCTCGTGACTGTTCAATCAGCCTCTTCCATCAGATGAGACTTGGTTTTTCTCCCTCCATCATCACTATCTACTTGGCCTACGCTTTCACTTGGTTGTTTTACCCTTTTTGAGGAACAGTTGCAATGAGTAGTCTTATTAGCCAGCCTCTTCACATAAATCAACATGTTTTGAGAAGTTCCAGCATCACTAGAACCAGTTGCTATCCTAGACACCACTCATTCCTCAAAGTGGAGTCCTCTTTAAGTTCTTTTTAGACTCTTGAAACATGAAAATATTGTCGAGAACTTGTCCTTTTCAGCTCATTAACATATTGGAAACGACATCTACTTAGTATAAGTTTAACCCTTTTCTAGACTGAGATAGATTACTTACGAAAAAGGAAGAAGTTAATCAAACATGGTCAATAAGTTCTCTCTTGTAGCTCTTTTCAAACTCTCAAAACATGAAAATATTGTCGAGCACTTGTCCTTTTCAGCTCGTTAACAAATTGGAAATGACCTCTACTCAGTATAAGTTTAACCCTTTTCCAGACTGAGATAGATTACTTATGAAAAAGGAATATGTTGATCGAACATGGTCAATAGGTTCTCTCTCATATTATTTTACACTTTTTTGGACTTGAGAGACAAATCTATGAAAAAAAATTGTGGATTTTTCTTTTTGTCCCTTTTCAAACTCTTTAAACATGAAAAGGATTGAGTTCTCATTGTCATTAAACTCATTAAGACATGAAATAGTGACAAACTTGTCCATCATGACAAGACTGAGTTTCACCTTTTCTAGACTCGTTAAAACATCATATAGCGATGGATTCACCCGAAGGGTGGAATTATACAACATGCCTATGTTATCCTCCTCAAGCTTGATAAAAATAAAGAGCTACTAGTCAACAATGACTGGGGGAAATTGGAAAAGGGGTAAACCACTTTATCGTAGCAGGTCGCTCTTGAACATGACACTTTCACTTCATCTCCATGACTACTTGCGTTGGGTTATCTGCTTGATGGTTATCATACCTATGGTCTATCACACCATGCATCACTTTGGTTTTGGGTCAATGTTGCCAATTCATTCAGTGTCGCCGATATGTTCAAGAGAAGTCACTCAGTAAACTTCATCCTTTGCAACACTTATAAACCTTCATTTTCATGACCGCCATTCCTAAACCTTGCGTCGTTAGTCACATTCCATCTCCAAAATCATTACACTCATTTCATGTCGTTGATGTGGGATACATCAAGGCCCTCCTGCGATGAGTTGCTTCTTGTCGACATCGACACATTATCCAAGAAGTTGACTTAGAAACACCCTTTCAGTACCTTGAGGTTTACATACATAAATGGCAGGTTTCTCACTACCGGCGATAGATTTACATCACTAACCTTTAACCTAAATACTTTGTATAGTGTTCGACATCAAAACATCTATTCGCACCATGAAGAATGTACCGCAGTACCTTGAGAATCATTATCATTATCGGTGATCTCTCTCGCGTCTGTTAACGACTTACATCATTGGCTGGTAATGAGATGATGTCTTCCCATGTTCGACTCCAGATCACATATTCACATGGTTAGACTCATACTCAAGAAAACAATTGAATGAGATAGAAGACATTGGATCTAGTCTCATCCATTCGGGCTGTGATTGCAAGAGAGTACTAAATCATTTGTACGATGGCTTTACATAGATGTTCCTCCTATCATGGGTCTATATCTGTAGACGACTATCTGATTTATGTACATGTAATGAAAAGTTTATATGCTGAGCATGGGTATGCCTTCCCTCAGTGATTCATGAAAAATCCAAAATGGCATGATATTATGTATTGTAATTGATACAGGTCACCATCCGCTTCAGAACCTCCTCATCACATCGTAAAGCATATCACTCCACATTATCATTTTCAACTTCATGCTTTAGGGGGTAGCTATTATAGGTCTATTTGGGCACATCACTCCCAACGTTCATATTAGTACTATTAGGGCTCATCAAACCCTGATTCAGTTGCTACATGCCCTAGAAAAGTCATCACATTGAATGCCATCATTCATGAGAGTTTCCTAGCCTAAAGACATCCTGAAATGACTCCTTGAGGGACCAGTGTAGCCTTGGTCAGGGGTAAATTCTCTACAGAGCACTTAGGCCCATTCAAGCCTACTTTGCAAAGCACCTAGGCCCACTTTGACCTGTGCTGGGCAAGATTGAGCGAAATCTTCATAGGGTTCTGGGAATATTCCTACATTCTAGACCATTCTAGAAGATTCCCACCTCTTATCCTCTCCTATGAGCTCGAAATTGGATAGGGAATGAATCAAATAACCTCCTATCCTCTCATCCCTTCCTCCATGGAAGCTAACTCCCAAATTGGAAAGCCATTCAATGCCCAATTTATGACAAAACCACCTCCATTTCCCTATAAATTGAGCACTCATCATAGTGATCAAGGGCTGGAATTTGAGAATTTGTAAGGAGATACTGTTGGTTTGAGGTTAGAGATTGTAAGCAAGTATTGTTATGTTGCCGAAGTGTTGTGATTTTGGTGTGATGAAGGATGGAACTCAAGCTAGATGAGACATGGGATCAGACTTCTTTGGTTGTAACTCTTCCTTGTACTTAATAAAGTTGTTTACACCTTTTCTGATATTCTTGTCTTTATGTATGATGATTATATGTGTAAATGATTTCGATTCCATTTGCTTATAGTAGATAGATATCTTTCTTTGATTGTTTTTTGTCCTTTGTTTATGATTGCAGGTACTTATCGAGCGGATTCGGTTCGAGAAGGAGCGATGGGAGCTATTCAAAGGAGACAAAGGGAAGTGAAAGAAAACAAGTAGGTACCTTGTCTTATTTATCTTCTATAGGAAAAGGTTAAAATATTTAAATCTGTTGTTCTAAGTGTAGCTACCCACTTAGGGAAGTTGTGTTTATCCGTAGATGCAAAATTCCACATAACAATTAGAGCCTAATTTTTGTGTCCTTTATTGTTGCTATTTCATTCTTGATATTTTTTTGATGAAAATATCTAACTAAATAACATAAATAAGACTAATAAAGTTCACAAGCAAATATTAAGGTTAAGGAAAATAAGAATTACAAGTTTCCACTTTACATTTTCCAACATGGTATTAGAGCTAAGGTGAACAAGGAAGGCAACTAGAAGGACACTAGAAGGATTTTCTTGTCAAGGGGAAGGAAAAAGGAAACTCTCAAAGCCTAAAGAAGAAGACTACAAGGAATATTATCTCTTGAAGGGATCTAGTTGAAGACTCATTGGTAGACCTCTTTGAAGAAATCATCAAGGGATCTTGTTATCACTCATCACTCTTGGAAGTTGTTGTTGGAGGAATCCTAGGGAACATCTTTCAAGAAAGTATCTTCAAAGATCTTGAAGGCATCAAGATTGAAGACATCATCAAGGAGAATCTTTGTCTCAAGTAAGTATCATATTATTACATCATGTCTGATTCTACAAGTCATATGGGTTCTTTTTGCAAGGAGCACAATAAGCTTGTTAGGGCATCAAACTATATAGCATGGAAGAAAAGGATTGACTTGATACTCACAAAATAAGAAGTAATGGAATGTGTTATTGGGGAAATCAATGAACCAAGAAAATAAAAGACATAAGAAATAGCAAAGTAAGATAAAGAGGAAGTAAGGGATCAAAGGATCATAGTTGAATCAATTAAGGATTCTCTTGTTCCATTTGTTGCAAACTTGAAGACATCCAAGGCTATGTATGGCAAACTAGTGAATTTCTACTCTATAAGTACAACAAGGTAGAAGATGTATTTATAGAAAAACTTATATAGAATGAAGAAGTCAAAGGATGAGTATGCAACATCATTTCTCATGAGAGTCTCTCAGCTAAGAGACCATGTACAAGGACTCGAGGAACCAATTACTGAATCAGAAGTTACCATCTGTGTGTTAAATGCATTGCCACCAAAATGGATCATGCTTTCAACAAGAATATACTCCAAGAAGGATTAAAATCCCTTTGATGAGTTGTGGGCTCAATGTATTTTGAAAGAATCAAGGATCAAGTTCAAAGATGACATTAGATCAGATGATTAGTGTCGAACATTTCTAGCTCGAGTCAAGAAGCTAAAGAAGGGAATGTTTGGAAAGTCCAAGAGGAAAGACATGTCTAAGGTTCAATTATTTAAATGAAATGAGTTTGGAAACTTTAAAAGGGATTTTCCAAGTCAACATAATAACAAAAGGAAGGAAAGAAGTGAGGCTCACATAGCTAAAAAAATGGGAGAACCAAAGAAGAAGTCAAAGAAGAAAGAAGAAAGGGATCTTTACTATTGAAGAAGGAACAATGACGATCAGGTTCTCTATGAATATTGATCCTTAATTTAAGGTAGTATGAATTTTTGTTTACTTGGTTTCGTATAACATCATAGGGAGGAGCATATGATAGTAGCCTGTCTAGAATATACATGATTAAGTTTCTTTGTAGAAATCATCTAGATAAATGGATAGATAAACCATCTTTTTAGAATGTTCATCCAAGTATTATCTAACATTAAGTTAGAAGTTTTCATCTTTCTTGGTTGAATCATCATCATTTAGGAAGGACCATTATTTTGGAATGTCCTTGGAAAAATCATATTCACAAGGTTAGTATTCATTTCATGTAATGTGGAATCAATAATTTTAAGGGGATGAAGGAATGCAATGGGTCAGGTTACAATCCCACTTTACAGATGATTGGGAGAACGCATAGGAATGCATGTTGGATAAGATTCATATGTATGGAATCTTGTGAAAAGAAAGTTGGTCATAAAATATGCTTGAGTATATAATATGATGCTTGAAAAGAATAGGATTTGACTTACTTTAGGATGAATAAAAGAGTAGGAATTTCTCTAGAATATATAAATAATGATTAGCATCCAATATAATCTCTGGAAGAAAAGTTGTAACTTGGTAATCAAGTTTGATCCTTGGGAACTCTGATGCATGAAGGAAGTTTCAAGTGGAGATGGTCGATGAGGATGTTGATGGTATGAGAAGGTCATCATGATGAGGTAAGTTTGATTTTAATTGTTGGCTATCTAGTTAACATATTATTTTGCAACCTAGAAGAATGTTGTAGGGATACATGATGACAGTTTAGGAAAGTTCAACTCTATGGATAAAGAGTATTGAGGGAAGTTCAATAACCAGTACATGGAAATTGTTAAATCAAACCATATTGGGATTGAAAGGTAGCAATGTGAGAAGATAACCTGAAGGTCAAAGGAGATCAATTTCATAAGGAAGCTATGATTAACTTGAAGTTTGAAAAGGCTCAATGTAAAGCCTTCATCTAGAATTTAGAAGATGAAAGTGATGAGAAAGTAAGATGACCTGGATCCTGTCACAAGATTGTTATACAAAAAATTATCTCCTCATTAGCTCAGAGGAGAATAACACTGTTGACTAGAAGAAAACCCAACTTACAAGCATATTTCCCAGGGTAACGCACCCTAGAAACAGACGAAAAGGATACTAACACATTCCAAGACCCAACAAGGTGTGTTAACCTAAGATTTAACACATTGTTTTGCATAAAGGGCCACGCTACTAGATTTTCATGAGCTTCTGAAGGTTCAAACATGAGTTGACTGACTGATACTTCGTCTTTCACTCAATGTTGACTCCAAAAATATGGAAACATATGCCTCAGACCTATCAAAGGAAATTGCTAATCCAAACTAAACCAAACAAATAATGAAAGAGAAATAAAGTAGAGGAAACATCTAGCTTTTTCCCGAATGAGACTTATGGAGAAATTAGAAAGGATTGAGCCTCCCCTCACCTATAAATTGGAGGCTAGGCCACAATAATGAGGATCAAAATTTGTACATTATTATGTTGTTCAGATGTTGATTTTGTGTGTGTGTGTGTGAGAGAGAGAGAGAGAGAGAGAGAGAGAGAGAGAGAGAGAGGAGATAGGAGCTAAGGGAAGACTTGATTCAACAATCATGGTTGTAATCATTCTTCTCACATCTGATAATATAGATATTCTCCTGTTTTGTCTATGTGATGATGTTGATACCTTATTTCTGTATATGTTGGTTCAATGGCGAGATTGATGTTTATCATTGATGCATGCTAACTCTATATGTTGTTATATGTTGATGTTCTGGATTGTTAAAGTACTATATGTTGTGAAGATCACTTTGTGTCTTTCTTATGTGTAGGTCCTGATCTGAGAGTTGACCAAGGATCCTTTCTCTGTAACACTAAAAGCTCCAGTGGATTTGTACAAAAGACTAACAGGTAATCCTTCTCTATTGCTTTGTCAATTCCTAGATCAACATGATATGTTTTCATGTATCTCTGAATAATTGTAAATCACTTAATTCTGTCTGCGTGAGGTCCCGAGAGACCTGAGAGGGTTTTTTGTCTACCACCACCTATGCATTAATCCCTACAGTAGAATTGGTGACTCTATTATGGATGTTCTTAGTTTCCGACTTTTATCTCCTACTTCCCGGATCTCTATCTCTCTCCATGTATTCATGTGCCTCTCCATATGCGTTCTGATCACCTTGTATGCTTCCAAACCATCTTTTTCATTCAAAACTTCTTCTCATACCCTGATTAGACCTTTTTTTTCATCCCAATCCTCTATAATGTACCCTTATAGTGTTGTCCAAAGCATTATAATGCATCTCTACTTCCTAGACAGAGCATTTTCCCTGCTACTAACACTCTTCTTTCCTTGTTGGGTCACGTTATCAAACCAAACTCTTGACATCCACCCAGTTCTATGGATTCTTGTGTTGGATAGGTTTCCTATGGCTTGTTCTTGGGATTTGCAACTGTGAGATTTGTTTGGTTATCTATTTTCATGGTCATTTTTCTTTTTGAAGAATATATTAGTTGCATTTAATTTTTTAAAATGGAAAAATGATTTTTTTTTAGATTTCTATTATTTTAGCTGAATCTATTCTATTATATTGGGCTAGTTGTAAGAGAATTTCATGTCTGCCTTTCTTTGCATGTGTTTAGACTACATTTGGATATGTGATTTTTGAAATGGAATATAGTTACTCTCCCCCTATAAGAACTCTTATTCATAGAATGGACATCTAAAGCATTTCTCTTGCATGGTTTGAGTTAGAATCTCACTGAAATCCATACGTCAACACCCCCTCCGGAGACATTAATCAGGTTCACATAAAATAAATCTCTTAATAAAAGTAATAAACAATTCTCTTTTTAGCACACACACAAATTAGTCTAAGCTAGAACCTTGGGGTAGGCGTGGTGAGTAAACTACCAAAGATTTTGAAACTGAGGCTAGTGTCATTAATGAGATTAAACTCTTGCTACACACATATCATCTGGGACCTCTCCACTTACAAAAGAGTTAATCTCTAGAAAACATCGAAGTGCGAGAGAAGGTAGCTCACCTTTGATTGCATTTTGGTGGGTATTCTATATACCGGGGATCCCCTCAGGGATATCAAAGCTAAGTTAGGGACTTAGGTGTCCTACCCACACAACATACTATCCATGACCCCCCTGGTGGTGTCTATGATTTGAGGTAACCTTAGTGGCCAAAATTTTTAGGTATGAACACAAGCTGACTAGGGTGGGGTTCCCTGGTACCTAAACAAACGAACTTACTCTATCTTTGGTTTTTTGGGATGGTGCTCATCTTCACGAGAGTAATTGGTCCCTTCTTACTAAAGTTTGAGTGAAGCTTAGGATTAATTGTAACTAGAAATTTGGTTGACTCTCTCTCTTATCCCCTTCGATACTGGGTTTCATCTCCAACTAGTTGTGGTTATTAGACAAAGTTATGTTCCCTGACTGCTTGCTGATTTCCTTTAGAGTATTTTTTTATGTTTAGGTGATTTATTTTTTACACTAAGACTAAACATATATCACATTTAAATTTTTTGATAAAATATATCTTTCATCGTGTCTACATTCAACTCTTGTCATCTATCTAGACGACAATGAGGTCTTCTGCCACTGACTCTAGAGGAACTTTCATTCTTGAGTGAATCAAATTCTCCTTCCTCACAAGGAGAGTAGTCTCCAATGTCAAACAATGAATAACATAACACTTCGCAAGAGACTTTGTCTCCTGAGGAATTATTTAATAAAGGTGTTGTACCTCAATTTAATCCTCCACTCACCAACCATCTTAGACCTATTTTGGTTCAGGTAGTGCCTATTTCTGTTATTTCTTCGTCAGTCTCCATGTCCAATATTATAATGGCGACCATTGGGTCATGGTATTTTGTGGATAATTTTTCTCCATTGCCACTTTGCCCACTTGTTGTCTGTCCTACATTATTTATTGGTCACCTTGCTACTTAGACTATGCTTAGTCTGGGTAATCGAGTTACACTTGCTATGAGTAGAGTTCAATACCTTCCTATCTCCACCCCTTTTGTATTAGTTCCTAAACCTGCGTCTATCACCCCTAGTGGTGTTGTTAGTATGATCACCTTCAAAAATCCCTTTGGTTGCAATCCCTTGATAATTTCTAACCCCCGGGAACCAATGCCTAGGGGCAATGTTTTTAGTGTGCACATCCTTGTCCCCTTGCCACTTATAGGATAACCTAGTCCTTCATTGATAGAACTAATTCCTCAGGGTCGACACTCTTTCCGTGTCAGTCCTGAACCTACTATAACCTATGTGGCCAATAGTATCCCTGAACTCAATCCTACTACATCTATCTGGGCACCCCCTGCTCAACTACCATTGAGTCGAGGGGGAAATTTCTATCCTGGGGGCAACCCATGTTTTGTCATCCAACCTAGTATGTCATACGACCCACCATTTTATATGACTGCATTACAACCCCCAGGAAGCTATTGTCTGATGCATGACACCTATCGTCCTGGAAACCAATTGATGGGGGGCCTCCTGGTCCTTCAAGCCATCTTTCACCTCATTGGTCAGATTTGGGGGAACCTACAACTTTTCCTTTCTTGGAAAATTTAGACATCCTGGATCTATACAAGATGATTAATTTCCCCATAAATCACAACTTTATTTGGCCTCTGATCCTGCATAAGATACCTGCAGACGTCCTAAAATTCAAAGGAAAACAAGGGGATGACCTTACTACACACTTCACCACTTACCACTTATGGTGTGTATTGAACTCCATGATTGATGACAGTATCCGGCTTAGAATCTTTCCCTACACCCTTACTAGAAATGTTGCCAAGCAGTACATTGAATTACCACGTGTGTTAGTCAATACTTTTGGTTCCATGGAAATGGAAATTCTAAAGCACTTCTAGCTCCCTATCCACTATGAAACTAGAATTCAACTCCTTACTACATTACGCCAAGACACTTCCACCCACATCTCTGATCACATCCATGAATGAAGACGTAGATGGAGGCTTGTTAAGGCCACCATTCTAGATTACCTCTTAGCAGACTAGTTCTACAAGTATCTTTCTCCCCCCATTACCGAGGATGTTTCCATGGATGGTGTGGTTACAGAAGACAAATCTATTCGTCGTGCCCATCATCTAGATTTGATATATTTGCAATATGGTATGCTTTATAATTTTCTCAGTAATGCTACTTGAACTTCCAATTCTTTCGCTACTTAGTATCCTAAGGCACACACTGATGACATCATTGGTGCTACCTCTGGGCTTGCTATAAAAGAACTGAGCGGGAAAGATGTCAAGTTATATGTTACTGTTGATACTGCTCCTACTACACAACACGATGCTCCTCGAATTTTTATGATCAACTATATGGAGTCTACACATAAACCAATGGTAAGAACAAGAAGAATCAGAAAAATACCGCTCCTTTTGAAGAGCAACACACTACTTAGAACAATCCCAATCAAAAATATTCTACTAAATTTGAGAAGGGGAAAGAAAAAACTGTCAAGTTTCATTACAAGATATGTGTTGAGGACCATATGACCTATAAATTTCCTTTTCTTCAAGAGTGCACAGAACATCTTGTGCAAAAGGACATTGGTTGGACCCCTGCAGTCCTCAACAACCCATTCCTTGCTCGGCAATAGCAATATATTGTATCGAACCCACCGTAACCTTCACAAGGGGAAACGTTGGTTCGCATCCACCTCCTCCTGGAGAAGGATCATCAAGGATTATGGAAATCTAGTTGCTAATGCTTCAGACGTTGCCTCAAGTTCTACTCCATAGTTTCCTAGTGATCGACATATCAAAGGGCCCATCATTGGCCCTGTGATTCATCCCCCGAAAGAGACACTTCATCGAATGACACAATACATGTGCATGTGCTACCCAAAACTATAGTATTGTAGAATATTTTGCACAAGCATCATCTTCTATGTTTTCTCTCTAAGTATTACAAACCTGTCCAGCACAATGGAAAGCTTTGATTTCAACCATTGGTGGAATTGATCCTTAGAATTCCAAACTAGAGATTTTCAAGATGGAAGAGAGTAAGCCTTGCCTCTCTCATCAACTTGCATTTCAACTGTAGGTTGTGGTGAAGGGAAAAGCTATCCACCAAAATGTCATTGATGAAGGTGCTTTGCCTACATAATGTCTACTTCTTGTTGGCTCACCTTGTGTTCTCCCACTCTCACCACCATCGAATTCCCTCAAAGTATTTGATGATCATACTTTCATCCCCAAAGGATACCTTGATAGCTACCCCATCACTTTGAGTGGGAAAACTTAACGGTGGAAATCAAAGTCATAGATCACCATCTCGACTATAATTTTCTTTTGGGATATAGTTGTACTTATTCCATGACTGCCATTGTTTCTTCGGTCTTTCAAATCATCCTCTTTCCTTTGGATGGGAAAATAGTCATAGTGGATCAACTATCCTTCTATACCTCATATTACTCCCTGTTACCCAACTGTAATGTGCACTGAATGGGTGGCATACCTGACTCCTATGTTAGTGTTGGTACTGGTGTTCTAAAGGGTTCCTCTATTTTAGGATTTTTTCCTCTCCAACCTCCCTAGATTTCATAGAATATATAAATGGTTTTTTACCATTTTGAATGGCCCCACTGATCCTTGGATCCTCCCAACCCATTCTGCCATTGATTCCTACGGAGAACAAATGTCATTATCACCAACCGAACTTGCTTATCAGGTTGTTCAATCCACGTCTGACTCTCTTTCTACTTTGTTCACAACCCATGGTACCACCTCCTCTCCCATGGCCCCTCCCTCTATTGATCTCCTCACTGAAGTCTTGCCTTCTGATGAAGTTATCTGGGAAATCATGTCACTAGATGAGCGACCCTGAGATACTTGATTGTTTGTAGATTTCTATGGTGGGTATCTTGAGTATTTTTAGTGCTCGGAAATTCCACAATAGCCATTTTTTTGTCAACATTTCGAGTCTATAACAAGACTCATCATCAAGACAAATTCCTACAGAGAAGAGCCAGAAAGAAGGGAATAAATATGGGATGGAAGAAAATCAGATAGGAATGTACCGACCAGTTAAGCTAAAGGAATTATTTTTAATTTTATTAAATTTTTATTAATAATTATTATAAGTTTTAATAGTTAATATAAGGGTGAAAGTTTATTAATAGGTTAATTATTATTTTTTATTGTTAATAATTGATAATAAAGTTAATTACAATTATTCATTATTATTAGAATTAATTATTATTATTAGTATTATTATTATTATTATTATTAATTACTTAATTAATACTAATAATGAGACTAATTAATAGTAATAATAATGTTAATAATTATTATTATTAATATTGAAGGTTAATAATTATTATTGTAACCATACTAAGTTCATAATAATAATTATTTAATAAATTTTATAATAATAATTGTTCTTATTTTTATTAATTATTATTAATATTAATATAATAATTATTAAAATGGGATTAGGGTTAATTATTTTAGATGATATGATAATAAGTCAGGGATAGAATGGAAGAAAAAGGAGAAGAGGGGTGTAGTGAGAAAATTCAGAGGGGAAAGACTATGACGGAGAGGGGAGGAGGGAAGGTTTAATGAGGGAAAAAAGAGAAGAAGGGAAAAAGGGAGAGAGGTTAAATTAAGGTTGCAAGACTAGGGTACTTGAGTGAGTATGGGGATCCAAACCCTACTTACTTCCATACCCCCATCTCTATTAAGATTGCGAGGCTGCTTTATAATTTCAAGGGGTCCATGGAAATTTTGTTTATACTGATGCTTTTATTTAGTGATTATTTCCACGTCTTCAAGGAAAACATGGTGAGATGTCCTTGATGAGTTATCTGTAAGAGAAAAAGATCTATTTCTACCATTATTAATGTCAACACCATGTTCTTTGAGTCTAATTTTGAAGGATATTCCTGTCTCACCAATATAACATTATCCACATGGACACAAAACATTATAAACACCCATGTGTTGGAGGTGATCAATATTGTCTTTTACATATTTCATATTTTTCCTGATGGTAGTTAAGGGTTAGAAAGATGTATCAATGCTTTTCTTTTTGAGAACCCTAATATACTTTTCACCATCACACTTCAGTATCTAACTCGAACACAACCCCTTTACAAATAATGTCTGTTGACTAACCTAAGATTCTTCCTTCTGCTTATATGACTATGCAAAATATGGATTCGAAAGGTAACTTGGGGAACCTTTCCAAAAATGTACTCATCAATATCTCAGTCAAAATAGGTATTGTGGAAAATATTTAGATCAGAGATGACTAAACTCTTGAGGAAATTGCGAGCTTCACATGCCTCTCTCAGGAATTATGCTATGTCTTCACTTGGTATTACGAGGAAATGCCCGACATAGACCCCTCTATTGTCAAGCATGAGATCAAGACTTTTGACAATGTCAGGCCTGTCTAGCAAAGGCTTTGACCTATCCACCCTATCAAAACAACTGCCATCAAAATTGAAGTCGACAAATGGTTACATGTTGGCTTCATCTATCTCATTCCCTTAACAGAATGGGTGTCTAATCTGGTTCTTGTAGACAAAAAACAAGGTATCGCCTACATATTTGTCGACTACCATGATTTGAACGCCACCTATCCAAAAGACAACTATCCTACTCTGTTCATTGACTATATAATCAACGATTGCGCCGGTTGCAATTTTTTCTCATTCATGGATGACTTCTCAGGATATAACCAGATCACTATCAAACCAATGACCAACACAAAACTATATTCATCTATATTTGAGGCACATTTACATATCATAATCTCCCATTTAGTTTCAAGAATGTCGGTGCAACGTTTCAGAGGGCTATGGATTATGCATTTCATGATACCTGAAACATTGCTTAGGCTTACCTGGATGACCTTCTCGCTCATTCCAAGAAATGAGGCCAACACCTAGCTCACATTCAAGCTATTTTTCTTAGGTGTAGGTTCTACAACATTTGTCTGAATCCACATAAGTGCATATTATTTATTGATTCTGGGTGTCTGCATGGATTTATTGTCTTAAGGCATAGGATTCAGGTTGATCTCGGAAAGGTCACAATGGTTACTCACACCACAATTCATTCTTCAACTCCAAAGTTCATAAGGGAAGGCAAACTTCTTACATTCTTTCATCGTCAATTATTCCAAGTTAACAAAAGGATTCATGCGCTTACTAAAGAAAGGAGTACCCTTCTTGTGGGATGATCAAGCACAACGCTCATTCGATGCCTTGAAAAGGGCACTAACCTTAGCCCCACTTCTGAGTCCTCCCGACTATACGGGCAACTTTATATTATACCTAGCAGCCTCACCATGCTCCATAGGAATGGTTTTGGTTCAAACACATGACGATCAGAGTGAGCATGTTTTTTACTACCTTTGAGAAGGTCTTATTGAGCTTGAATTACGATATTCACATATGAAGAAATTGTCTATGGCAGTATTTTTTGCTGTCAATCGCTTCCAACATTACATCCTATTGTGTTAGACTACCTTCATTTCCCTTGAGAATCCCATGAAATACATTTTTTCTCGTCAATTTATTGGAGGAAAATATTCCAAGTGGATCGTCATCCTCCAACAATTTGATTTTATTTTCACTGTTGGACACGGCCCAACTTGGCCTAGTTTTGGCAAGAACTCCACATTTTGTGGAGTGGACTGTGCAGTGGAGTGAGAAGTGGATCGCACAATGGAGTAGTTTTGGATATACTGTGGTATAAGGGATTTGGGATAGGGTTAATCCCCTTCCTTTTGTAATGTTGTAAACGATCAATGGTTATAGCTGCTTGTTTTAGGGAGTCCATGGTATTTGGACCATGGTATCGTAACAATGTAGCCTTGATGTAATAATTTATATAGGGTAAACTAATAAGAAGAAGAATCATCTTTATGGTCCAGATATATGTTTATGGTAGAATTATTGTGATCTATATTTGGTGGCGAAGTAAAGCCTCTACAGCTAAGTGCATAGAGGCATAAGTCTGTAGCTGAGTGCGCACATGACTTGCATCTTAGTACGCAGGTCAAGAACTATTTTTTGTACAAGATTTCTTATTATAAGCAACAATTCTTGTGGACATAGTCCCATATTGGGATAAACCATGGTAAAATTGGTGTCTTCATGTGTATATTTTCTTATTATCTGTTGTAGAGTAGCAGTTTATTACGATTGCATTTTATTACAACATAGTGATGATTATGGATTTATATGATATTTTAATGTGATTAAATGAATGTGATGAAGTAATTTATGTATGTTAAAGATAAAAGAACATAAAAATACCACACAGAATAATATCTCAAGGCTATAGAAACCTAGTTCTGCATCCTCCCATAGCCACTTTGGGTGAGACTGTGATATGCTTGCAGGTCATTGCTGAAAGGGCTAGTGATTGAGGATTTTGTTGGTGTGTAGTATAGATCAAACCTGGGTCAGCCCAAATCTAAGCCAACAAATGGTTCCATTGTCGAGATCGGGATTTGTTTGAGGGATATGTTTATGTGGCATTCGTCGAAGAAGGAGATTCAAGATTGGATAGAATTGAAGGAGCGAGAATTTGTAGATCAAGAGAATAGAAACCCTCGTCTGAAGTCTGAAGCTTGGTTACAGAGATATATTTTCACAGATCAATACTTAATTTGCTTCTCATCACTTCCTGTTGAACTGTATGATTGGATATCAAGTTTGACTAAAAGAAAGACTTGTTTTAAGGTGGAGAACATACGACATGGACTCCTGAATTGGTACCACGACTCAAGAGCACTAATAACAAGATTTCAAGGGTTGTCAATTTTTGGATTGATAACATCTTGGGAGGGTTTATTACTGAGTTCACAGTAGAAGATATTGTGTCCTATAGCGAAGAAAAATGACGATTCTTCAAAGGACTATGAGGTAAGTATTATAAATCTTTGAAACTCTATATTAAGATGCTTCTATGTGAAAAAGGAGTTTTGCAGATGCAACTAGATTGCTAGTTTACTTATGTTTGGAAGAAAAGAATATAAATCTTAGCAAGAGATTAGAACAACGGGAAGTGGAAAAAATATAGAATAGATACTAGAAAGAGAGCTCATGGACAAGATCCGAAGATCTTTGTAAAGACTCAGTATAGTCCTCTTTCAAGTGATTCTGAAAGTGAAAGGGAAAATAGCCACCTTGATAAGCCTTGGGTAGCTTCATAGTATTCACCTTCCAAACCCAAGAGTTTGTAGAAGCTAGAATCTAGCAAGAGCCAGTGTATTTTTTACTCTCCCCCTCCCCCTCCCTTGCAAGAAGAAATATAGTTGATGACATTAAGTTGCCTACTTTCAAAGGAACTGGATCAGAAGATCCATAACAATTTTGGTTCTTTTGTGAAGCTCTATGGACCGTGAAGAAGATCAACAATGAAAATATAAAGAAAGAAAAACACATTAAGATGCTCCAAGATAGAGAATTGAAATGGTATATGAAGCATTCAAATAACCAGATTAGAACATTTTCAAATATTAAAGTAGCGTTGATCAGAGAATTTAAGGAGTTGAAGTTTGAGTCGTAGTGCATCACTGAGTTGAAACAAATTAAATAGAAACCTACTGAGTCTATGTAGGAACTTGATCAGAGATTTAAGGAATTTTTTGGATTAACTGATCTTCAAAAGAGCTCCGCAGCAACATCAAGAATGGTTTATAGTTGCATTGTTACCACATATCAGATTACCATTGATGCAACAAAAGATAACAAGTCAAGCCGAAGCTCTGCAGATTGTGATGAAGTTGGAATCTTAACCTATTTGAGATACTAATGCAGGTATGCAATAGATTCAAAGTCAACTATCAAACCTAACGCTAAAGATACAAGATATCAAGAAAAGAAAATAATCAGAGAACTAGAAGTATGGTGTACAAAATGCAATTCGAAGGGTCTATCTAAATAACAATGTCCTATCTTTAGGGATTTCATGGTTAGTGGGGCACCAAATCCCTTAAATGAGGGATCCAGCATGTGGTGCAAGATATGTAAGACCAGAGACCAACATCACTCGGAAGAGTGTTACCTGTTACAAAAATATGTGTAGACTCCAAGGAACTTATATTGAAAATTTTGTAAACTAGTAGGTCATGATGAGAATAATTGTTGAGCTTATGAACTAATGATGGAGCACAGTGCTAACACTTATAGAATGCAAGTAGAAGAATATGGAAATGAAGGTAGTGGACACCGTGGTGGTCGAGGAGGCTACCAAGGAAGAGGTCGAGATGTTGGAGCTGGTCGAGGACGTGGACAAATTATTTTCTATAATTGTGGCTAGGAAGGTCATTTTGTGAGAGATTGTCAGAACCCTACTACGACATGTAAGTATTGTAAATATTTTGACCACGTAATTGAAGAATGTCATGTACTTATAGGAAAAATGCAAGAAAAAAGGAATCAGCAACGGACACAGTATTCAAATTATGATCACTAAAAGAAGGAATGATGAACCACAAATTAGTATTTTTACTAGAAGTGGAGGTGCGACCGGTAGTGATAAAGAAGATGAGAAGAGAGAATCCGAAAGTACATGGGTTAGATTTTTTTTTGAGAAAGCTCAAGTTTTTTATATTCAGAAGCAAAAATAAGTGTTTATGGAGGGAAAGCGAAGCCTTATGGATGATGGAGCTTCGACCTCTAGTGCATAGCCAAAGGCTGATCAAAAAATAAACTACGATGTATCATTAGCTTTGACACAAAATCAGGTTTTGACGCAGAATCGAGCTCTGACATAGGATTGAGCTCTGACACAGGACCAGGAGTTAGCAAATCAAGGAGGTACTTTAAAGTATTTTCTGCAAACTTGTATGAAATTATTAAGAGGTCAACAGGCTATAGAAGAGCTTCAATAGTTGATAGATTCTTGTGCATCAAAAGAAAGACTGTGAGGTGATATGCGTGTAGTGAATAATTTTCATCGACAAAGGATAAATGGAAGAGAAATGAGCCTTAGTGTGCAAATAGGAGAATATGAGATGGATCAACTTATTCTAGATTTGGGATCGGATGCTAATGTTTTGACAAAGAATACATGGGAATTAATGGGTAAGCCAAAGCTATAGTGGTCTCTTATTCAGTTAAGGATGGAAAATTAGCAAAAGATCTTACTCTTAGGAAGACTAATAGGTGTAATAGTGAATATTGAAGGAGTTCACAGTATTGTTGACTTTGAAGTAATAGAGATCATTGATGATAGTAACCCTTATCCTGCATTGCTTGGACTTGACTGGGCATTTGATAATATGGTCATAATTAATCTGAAGAAGAGATAAATGATATTTGAAGGAAACAATATGAGAGTAACTGTTCCCTTGGATCCATCAGAAGGAGTCAAATATACAAAACCAATCAAAGAAGAGTATTGCGTAGCTGATATAGATAATATCTATCAAATGACAACACATGAACAAGATTTTGCTAACCCTACTGCGAAAAGAAAGTTGAGTTGGGAGCATGATAGTTCTTCTACCTCAGACTTAGAAGAAGAATTGGATAACTGGTAGAATAGGCTGCATGAAATATCTACAAGGCGCTACGCAAGAATAACCAAATCAGTTCATTGTATGACATATGAGGTACGTAATCTACCTTCTTATAATGTATTATGTTATATAAATACTTTTATTAATGATTATGAAGAAAAGTTTCCAGAGAATCAAAGGTTTTTATCCTTGGATATAGCCCTGAAGGCTACTCCTTCTAGATGGTGGGGTGCACACAAGAAGAATATAGGAGATTGGCAGGAATGTCGAAGGTTGATCTGGATAAGATTTGGTCAGATAAATATAGAGATGGAAATAAAATATGATGGTGAAACTAATCCTAGGAAGCATATCTAGCTATGCACTACAAAATGGAAGGAGATTCCATAGCAAGAATGGGTACATGGATTCATTCATACATTAGAGACAAACTCTAAGAATTGGTAATTAGAAGTAGAGCTTCAACATGGTACAATAAAATGGGCAGAAATGGTTGATGGCTTCATATTAACATTCAACTTTGAGTTTGATTGTCCATAAATAGATTTGGATCTTCAGACAGTTAATAAGAAGATATTTGAGAATGCAACCTCATTGGCATGGCAACAAACTAATTGGGCTGCGCATATAGAAAATGCACTAGAATTTTATAACCTTACTACAAAATAAGAAGAAGATCCTTGCAACATCGACATAGCAGAATCAAAAGGATACCATGAAGTAAATGGACTTGAATTAGAGATATTAGATATAACGAAGCCACTAAAGACTAAAAAGGTGAAAATAGGATCATAGAAGGAGCCTAAGTTTGCAACAATAAGAGATTATTAGGATGAAGAGACAGTTAGTAAAGTTACAGAGTTACTTCATGAATACCAAGAATTGTTTCCCACCAAGTTTTCGGAGATGAAGGGTATACTAGGAGATCTAGGAGTCATGAAGATTCCCCTTAAACCTGATGCGAAGCCAGTTAAGCAAATACCTTACAGATTGAACCCAAAGTATAATGAGAAAGTCAATATAGAACTTGATAAGATGATAACATCAAGAATTATTGAACCAGTAGAAGAATCAGAATGGGTGCAAGAAAAGAAAACTCAAGGAGAAATCAGGATCTGTGTTGATTTGAGAAAGTTGAATGATGCATGCTTACATGATCCCTTCCCTACCCCTTTCATAGATGAAGTACTAGAAAATGTAGGAGGTCAGGAAGCTTACTCATTTACAGATGGATTTTCAGGTTATCATCAGATTAGGATTGCACCTAAAGATTGGCATAAGACCACATTTGCTATAGAATGGGGATCATATCAATACACAATAATGCCTTTTGGATTAAAGAATTCCCCTGCTATATTTTCTAGAGTGGTGGTTGCAGCTTTTAAAGAGTACATCCACAAGTTTTTGGAGGTATATTTTGATGACTGGACAATATTTGGGTTGTTAAGCAAACACGTATGAAGTTTAAGACTTATGCTTGACACATGCAGAAAATATTAGATCTCTTTGAACCTAAAGAAGTGGATATTTTGTGTACCTTTTGGAATATTGTTGGGACATATTTTTTATAAGCAAGGATTAATGGTGGACCCTACTAATATTTCTATCATTGTGAACTTGCCTCCACCTAAGATAATAAGACAACTTCACAATACAGTGGGACATACTGGACATTACAGGAAATTCATCAACGGGTATGCACAAATCACTGCACCTATGGAGAAATTATTGAAGAAGGATGTAACTTTTCAGTGGGATGAAGAATGTCAAAAAATCCTTGATATATTGAAGGAAAATATGGTAGTTTCTCCTATACTAGTGTTCCCTGATTAGAACAAATAATTTCAGGTCCATGTGGATGCTTCTTGTATAGCTTTGGGAGTGGTACTAGCACAACCTAGTGAAGGAGAAATTGATCATCCTATAGCCTTTGCAAGTAGAAATTTTTCCAAGGTAGAAAATAATTATACAACTATATAAAGGGAAGATTGGCTATGGTGTATGCTTTATAGAATTTTAGACACTATTTGTTGGGGTCACACTTTAAAATGTTAACTGATCATTATGCACTAAAGTATTTGATTAATAAGCTTATCTTAGGAGGAAAAATGTGCAGATTGTTACTGTTATCCTAGGAATATGAATTTGAAATCATTGTTAAACCAGGAGGATTGAATGCAGGACCTAACCTTCTATCAAGATTGGAAATAGGGAAATAACCAACTAGCACAAAGGATAATCTCCCTGATGCACAATTATTTGCAATCAGAGTTGCAGATGACCATTTTGCAGATATCATTCTGTTTTTGACCATAGGGATGGCTCCTTCAAAGTATACTATGCAGCAAAAGAAGGAATTAGTGGTTAAGGTAGCTAAATTTTCATTAATAGCAAGATAATTATATAATATGGGACCTGATGAGATACTACACAGATATGTTCCTGAACATGAAAGATAGATGATTATAGAAGAGGCTCCTAGTGGTGCAAATGGTGGACACTTTGCAGGAAAAGCTACTGTATAGAAGATTTTGAGAGAAAGATTGTGGTGGCCTACACTACATAAAGATGCAAAGGAATATTGAAGAGCATGCGATATGTGTCAAAGAACAGGAAAACCTTCAAGAAGAGATGAGATGACATTGGTACCACAAGTTACATTGCAGTCCTTTCATAAATGGGTCGTTGATTTTGTTGTACCAATCAACCCACCTACAAGAAGGACCGTTGTGAGGTACATAATCATAATGACTAACTATTTGACAAGATGGGCTAAAGCACAACTAGTAAGGGACTATAGTGCAGAGGCTATTGCGAAATTTATTCTTGAATATATATTATCTAGATTTGGATTTCCAAATATTTTGATGAGTGACCAAGGTTCACACTTCCTGAATAAAACTATTGAAGCATTGAATGAGGAATTTCAAGTCTATCATCAGAAGATTACCCCTTATCATCCTCATGCCAATGGAACAGTGGAAGAATTTAATAAGATTTTGGAGAATGCACTTACTAAGGTATGCAATGTGAATAGAGATGGTTGGGATCTCAAAATTCCCACAGTTTTATGGGCTTACAGGACCACATGTAAGAATTTGTCCGGTCAAACACCCTTCATATTAGTTTATGGGAAAAAAGTTGTGATTCCCATGGAATACATTGTGCCTAGCTTGAGGATTGCAACTTAAAAATATGGCAGACACTGATATAATGGAGGAAAGAATGTCACTTTTGATTGCTTTGGAAGAAGACATATTTATAGTAGGATTCCATCAGCAGGTACAAAAGGCAAGAGAAAAATACTGGCATGATAGACATAGTAAGCAGAAGAAGTTCCAAGTAGGGGACCATGTTCTCCTCTATGACACTAAGTTTGTAAAATTTCCATGAAAATTCAAGATGCATTGGTAGGGCCCCTATGTTATCAAGCATGTTATTGATGGAGGCACAGTTCAATTAGAAAAGTTAAAGGGAGAGTTTATTCAAGGAAGAGTAAATGATAGTAGGTTGAAGTTGTAAAGGGACAACCCTACCCTTATAGCTTCACTCTGAAGAAGAATGGAGAAAATTCTTAGTGCCACCTGTAGTTGAAAGTGGGCATTAGACTATAAAATATGCTATAGAAAGAGCTTCAACATAGGAAGTTAGTTCGCTACAGTATGAAGTATGTCGGATTTCATAGGAGCCATGACATAAGAAGTGATGTTCGCTACAATATGGATGTGTCGAAGTTCACCAGAAAACAAAAATATGACCATTAAAAGGGAAAAATATGCGGAAAGTTGCATTTATGAGGATAGGTTGGCAAGATCTAAGGATAGATATGCAATTAATGAATAGAATCATAGCACAATATGAACAATATCTAAGCTAATGATGGGGTTAGAAACTTGAAATTGTTATAAAAAGTCTCTTCCCACCTAGATTGAACACTTTACTGGATTGATAATTTGAGGCTTGAGAGTGCGAAGAGATTGTAAAAGTTTTAGCTATCATATGTCGTCTGAGCATTCTTGGGAAGAAATTGTGCATAATTTTTATAAGAAAGGCTTATCTGGAGTCATGGAATCCACTAGTATGCCTGAAACATCAGCTAAGATGTCCATAGTAGCATCAATCGTAGTAGCATCAATCGCAGCAACATCGGCACAAAAACATTAGAGATCGCCGAGGAAGAAATCGACCAAGGAAGAGAGAACCAAGAAGAAATAGGATAAGAAACTTGCCAAGCCTCAAAAATAGCTTGATAAAATCATAGATAGTGAAGGATAAATGGAGGAGGTGAAGATGGAAACATGCAACGTAGCATTTTTTCCTCTACCACCATACATCTCATCAAGGAAACATAATGAAAAAATTGTAAGAGAATCGAAGGATGCAAAATATGGCACCTTTACACCCTTGTTGCTGAAATCAATACCATTTTCAAGGGAAGTTTTAGGGAAAATTCTGCAGTTGAAGTTCGTGGATTATGACTTTAATGATAGGAAGAAGTACCCTTAGTTCGCACCAGATTGGTATTTGAATCAAGTGCACTACCCAAACAACGGAGTGACAAGGTTAGAGCCACAACAATGAGCAAATGGGTTGGTGTTGTTAGGACTAGTAAATATGTTAAATGTGTCACACTTCGACAGAAGTCTGGGGAACACAGTGTGTGTGCGAAAGTTGCTCGTACTGGTGCATGATTGAGGATTATGGATTGGAAATTAAATCCCTATAGACCCAATTTTGATCTAGAGGATCATGAGACTACCATACCGAGGGCAGAACCCCGCGAAGGAGTTTGTTGGAAAAGATTAGGACCATGCTATAGCGGATATTATGAAGAAGAAGTTTGGGCTAGAAAAGGGATAGAGGGGATATTACATCAATTCAATCAGTGACTAGGAATTTTACTTCACAGTGCACATATTGGCTAGGAAGATCATGAGAAAGTGCCGGGCAAGTGAATTTTATACATCGGTGGTTTCATTAGTTGCAAAGTGTGCCAACAGGGTTCAATACAACTTAGTTGATTTTATATTCAAGGAATTTTTGGATGATTCCCGCAAAGTCTAGGAGAAAGGTACCACATTTAATTATGCGTGGTTAATTTTGATTATTGCAATATTAACATGGAGAGGGCCAGAGGATTCATAGTCACCCCAGGTAGCATCAAATGTTTGTGAAGCCACGCAATATGCCTCACTATGGTTTACCACCCAACCGTCGCGAGAAATGGAAAACAATATGTCCTTATTGTTATATCACATGGATTCGCATATGTTGGTGAACCAGCACCCTCGCCTGTCATCGAGCCTATATGAACAATATAGCATTGTTGTGAAGTTCAAGGCTGTTTTTCACAAAGAGTCGCACAAGGATACAAAGAAGAAATGGCATGCCCTGCCATACTTAGTCACAAAATATGATTTGTTAGGACTAGTACAACAGTGGCCAATAGAATGGATGACTGCACCAGAGGCAGAGGTAGAAGATAGTGTGACAAAAGAGGAAACCTCAAAGCATGGTGAAGTGAATGGAAAAGACAAGGATAAGGATCAGGATGAGCATGAATTAGGGGAAGAGGAGAAACATGATGAGGATCATGAGGATCCTCCTGAAGGATATGAGTAGACTAAGGATTCTGAGAAGATGGAAACAAAACAAACTATTGAAAAAAATAGGAAATAACAAGGCAAAGATTCCACAAAGATCAAGAATAAGCAGAAGGTAGATAAAACAAAGGATATCATGCCAATGGTCCTCACTGAAGTGGACTTAGATCAAATTGGAGACAGGATACAAGAAGTAACAACATAATCTTGAAGAACGTTATAAGAACACTACAATACACTTCTAACCAGCATCGAAGAGTGGATCGTAGAATTGAAGATACTGGCATAGACGGTCAGACAACCAGCACATATAGAGGAAAGGGTTGGAGTAGAAAGGAAGATAGAACCTACGCTTGCAGCGAAGTTAGCACAAATACTTGCAGGATACCTACAGTTTGACTCCACCGAACTACATCAATAGGCTAAGGAATGGAATCATGTCAATATGAAAATTTCAGCAATGCCATTGAAAAGATTGCATAAGTTTCACTTCGAAATTATAGGAGAGTTGAGGTTGCGTGAAAAACACACCTCGCAACTAAATATTCAAGTAGAAAAAGAGAGAGTTGTGCTTTGGAAAATTTTTGACAAAGTGATCCAAGAAAGAGATCAAGTAACACAATAGCACTAGAATATCAAGGAGGCAGTGGAAGCAACATGTAGAGAAATTCTGAACCTTGATGTCCAAGAAGAAGAGCCAGTAGAAGACAAGGTCACGAAGGCCGGCCTTATAATGAAGGGGTACA
Source organism: Pinus tabuliformis (assembly GCA_031772625.1). Classification (NCBI taxonomy): domain Eukaryota; kingdom Viridiplantae; phylum Streptophyta; class Pinopsida; order Pinales; family Pinaceae; genus Pinus; species Pinus tabuliformis. Next base: position 762,841,875 of record CM062814.1, on the reverse strand, counting down.
AGGAGAAAATTTCCGCAGTGAAACTAAAATACGAAATGTAGATTAGTGAGTTGAAAATGAAGCTGCAGCCAACTACACCACATGAAATACAGGATTAGAGGGAGACTGACCTAAAGACTACAATGGCTAGAATCTCCGTAGTAGTGGAAAACTATGGAAAACTCTTGGATGAAAGTCTATATATTTGGATTTTGATGCAGGAATATCCAAATGTAGAAAAGTTGTAGGAAGAAATGTAGTAGAAGTAGCAGCAGTTAGAAGCAATTCGGGCATCTTTGAATACCTTAGCAATCTCATAGAAGCTCACAAAGGTCAATGAGTCAAAGGCCCTCTAGAAGAAAATTGAGGAAATAAAGAAGGAAGAACAAATTTTGACAGAGAGGACTCAACCTTGGCAAGATGAGGCCCTCCAACTATCATAGATAGTAGATGATAAGCTTCAAGAGCTTCGACAGAAGGAGGCATCATTGATACAGAAGTTTATAGAACATGTCACATAAGCACTATTAGAGGAGGTGTGCAAGGAAGAAAAGAAGGTCACAATTTTTTTCAACAATTCAACAACGCATACAACAACATCACAACAAAAATTAGAGGCAAAGCAGGAAAGTGTCTCGGGATGAGTCATATGTGAGCGTTGGGGACCTGCTGGGCGCAACCCAACTTGACCTAGTTTTTGGCAAGAACTCTGCGTTTTGTGGAGCATAGCGTGTAGTGGAGTGCACAGTGGAGTGCGAGGTGGACCCTGCAGCGGATCAGTTTTGGAAATACGGTGTGGTATAAGGGATTTGGGATGGGGTGAAGCCTATTCCTTTCGTAATGTTGTAAAGGATCAATGGTTATAGTTTCTTGGTTTAGGGAGTCCATGGTATTGTAACGATGAACCCTTGATGTAATAGTATATATAGGGTAAACTAATAAGAAGAAGAATCATATTTATGGTCCAGATCTATGTTTATGGTCGAATTATTGTGATCTATAGTTGGTGGCGAAGGAAAGGCTCTACAGTTGACTATGCAGAGGCATAAGTCTACAACTAAGTGTGCAGAGGCATGAGTCTGCAGCTGAGTGTGCAAACAACCTGCAACTTAGTGCGCAGGTCAAGAACTGTTTGTTGTACAAGATTTCTTATTATAAGCAATAGTTCTTGTGGATGTAGTCCCACATTGGGATGAACCACGGTAAAATTGGTGTCTTCATGTGTATATTTGATTATTATCTGTTGTAGCGTAGCAGTTTATTACAGTGCAGTGATGATTATGGGTTTATATGATATGTTTATGTGATTAAATGAATGTAGTGAAGTAATTTATGTATGTTAAAGATAAAATAACATTAAAATACCACATCGCGTCATCACTCAAGGTTGCAGAAACCTGGTTCTACATCCTCCCATAGTCACTTCAGATGAGACTGCAATCTACTTGCAGGTCGTTGTCGAAAGGGCGGTGATTGAGGGTTTTGTTGGTGCACAGTATAGATTGAACATGGGTTAGCCCAAATCTAAGCCAACATTCACTACTGCCAAGGTGAAAAAATCCTTAGTCTTTGCCAACTTATTGTCAAACCTTCCCAGAGTTGATCCAGATGAGGTAGCCCATGACCCTATGCCAGATGAATCTGTTTATCTGTTCGAATCTACTGATCCGTGGTATGGATAAATACTTGTCTACCTCCAAACACAACGTTTCCTCTCATCTCTGTAATTAGATGACCATCGTTCCATCCATCACCAGGATAAGCACTACTTAGTGCTCAATGATACTTTATATTTTCGTGGCACTAATTTAGTTCTTTAGTGTTGTCTTACCCTTGCTGAAGTGGAACAAGTTCTTAATGACTATATTGTTGGGGCATGTGGAAGTCACCTTTTGAGAATGGATACTACCTAGAAAATTCTGCATGTAGGATACTATTCGCCAACCTTATTCAAATATTGTATTACTGTTGTCCAATAGTGTCATGCTTGTTAGAACTATACAAAGAAAATGTGTTTGCCCCTGCCCCTCTACACCTAGTTGAATCTGTCGGTCCATTTTCTAAATGGGGCATTGACTTCATCACTTGCAATCCCACTTCTTATGATAGTCATAGCTACATTGTGGTTTTTTTTACCACTTTATGAAATGGGTAGAATCCATTCCTACTTTTCAGGCTAATGGGGAAATTGTTGCCTTATTCCTGTTCAATCAAGTTATCTGTCATTTTGGTGTACCTCGCACAATTTTATAGAGCATGGCTCAGACTTTGAGAACCATATGTTATCTAATTTAACTTATATGCTTGGTTTTTTCTAGGATCATTCTTCTTCCTACTATCCACGGGTTAATGGCCAGGTTGAATTCGTTAACGATGTCCTCAAGACCATGATCCGCAGGTTAGTAGGTAATCACAAAATTTGATGGCATAGAATGTTATTTTCTTCTATTTTGGCATACCAAACGTCAGTAAAAAAAACTATAGGCTTCACACCCTTTCATCTGGCCTACGGCCTTGAAGCAATTCTACATATCGAGTGTCAGATTCCATCTCTTAAACTCATCATTGAATTCCTACCCGGTACTACTACTAAAGAAGAGCACTTGCTTTCACTCAATCATTTGGATAAGACTCGTAGAGATGTTGCACTAGATCTTGAAGCACAAAAGCATTGAGTCAAAGCCCAATATGATAAAAATTTCAAGCCTCATTCTTACCAAGAGGGTGGTCTCATCCTACTTTACGATAAAAATCATGATCTCTTGGGGAAGGAACACTTACACCACTATGGCTTGGTCCCTATGTCGTCACTAAGGTTCTTTCTAATGGAGCCTATGAACTTTAGGACTATGATGGAATCCCACTTACAGAGCCCCGTAACAGGCTCTATCTCAAGAAGTATTTCACCTAGTGTTCTACTAGGAATATACTTTGTAATTTTATGTATATAATTTTTTCTTCTTTTGGCGTGCCTGGATATTTTTGGTTTTTGATGGTTATTGGCTCATGCATGTGTCTTTTCTTTTTCAGATGTCCACTTCACTCTTACCATATGTTAGATATTCCGATGGTGCCATTCATTACACATGGCACATTGCATTAGCTTCTTGGGTTCTTTACACACCTGAGTCAGAACTACTTAGTTCTAGGGGGGTCTTCCTTGGTTATGCCACCAACAATATTGCTGAGTATATGTCGGTCATTGAACTCCTTACTGAAGCTATATCTTGTGACATCTCCAATTTAGGGGTTAGGTTAGACTCTCAGCTCATCATTATGCATTTGACCAATCATTATCACATTCACAAGCCAATATTATTACATTACTTTTTAAGAGAAAGGCTTTTGGAATGCCAGTTTGAATTTATTACTTATGAACACATTCTACGAGAATCTAATGCATTAGATGATTCATTAGAAATTATGTGTTAGATTGGCATCTGTCACATTCTCTTTAGTCGCATGCATGCATGTACATTTTCATTGTAAAATTTACATAAAAAACATCCAATACACCAAGAATCGCAAAACATATATATATATATATATATATATATATATATATATATATAGATTATATATAGATATATATATCTATATATATATATATATATATATATATATATATATATATATATATATATATTATATATAGATATATATATATATATATATATATATATATATATATATATATATATATATATATATATATATATAATATATATATATATATATATATATATATATATATATATATATATATATATATATATATCTATATATAATATATATATATATATATATATATATATATATATATATCTATATATATATATATATATATATATATATATATATATATATATATTGTTTCCAGTCATTTACATCAAAAAATTCCCAAAACTTGGGTGTTTTATACAAAATGGCTTCACTAAGCCTCACTCTGTCACCCTATGGCTATCCTTTACTCTTGTTGAGCCTGTTTCTCATGGTAATAGATCACTGCTCTAGATAACCTCCTCAGAGGAACCAAAAACTGCTCATGTACACCCACTGTGTTCCATTGCATATGGATCGGTATCTCTCTCATGGGAAGAGGAGGCACACCCATGCTCAAACATTCGAGGTTCTTAGTAACCTTGCGTAGACTCTATGTGTCATATCCCTCTTTGGCGGCTGTCATGGCCTCTGCTGCTGCTCCAGCTACAGGTCTAGTCACCATGTCTCTCATGGAGGGGTATACCTACCGGATGAGTAGGAGCCACATATGTGTCAATCAAAACTTCATGTTAGATTGTTTTCACCCTTAACAAAAAAAATTACATAAACTTCAAAAGGCAAAAAATACTTTTTGTCACTGATTTATCCTCTTTCCTGTTGGACCCCACTGAGTGTCAGGTGCAAATATCAGCTCAGGATCCCTTGTATAGTAAATCTCAGCATACAGGAAGTCCTCAATCATGGGAATATGACCTTTGAACCACTCAAAGAAGTCATCCTCAAAGTAGTGCTTGATCGGTCCACCTCTCGTCCAAGGCACTGAGTTCCCTGGGAAGCCCACCGATCTTGTCTGGATTCCCTGGGACCGGCCATGGGTAGAATCACTGGAGGCCTCATAATGAGCACTCCCTCTAGTATGAAGGATACAATCAGTGTACCATACCCAAACTCTCTTTGGGCCCGAGTCTTGCACACTGTCAGCTCTGTTTTCACTTTTTGGTGAACTCGCTTACACCAGTTGAACACTTACGGCTACAAGCAATCTAACGCCAGTAACAATTGGGATTTCATAGCCACATGTTGACTCTTAGTCCCTATTAGTGGCACTATAATCCAAAAAATATACCTCATTTGTCTCGATGCCACCCGCCGTATTGTAATCCTGTTATTGACCGACCAACATCCTACAATGAAATGTGTTCAGATCAATCCACTATGGTTCTTAGATCTTCTCTCCCTCATGTTAAGTTTACTCATGCACCCCTGCACGATAAAATATTAAGGAAATTGATGTCATCTCACTCAATCAAGAGCTCATGATCCCAAATCATGAACAATCCTTGTTGTTCATCCCACCATTGGATTATCCAATTGAAGAGGTCCTCCTGAATTTTCATCAAGTCAAGTCTAGCATACTTTAGAATCCCACATTGTCTTAGTGCAACTAAGCATGTTGGATCATTTAGCATTTGAAGGTCCTCTTGGTCATGAGCTCTTTCTCTTCAAAGACTCATTTCTAACAACTGATTCCTGCACCACACAAACCCTTAGTATTTCACAAACAAATTTCTCCTAGGAATCAAGAAATTTTATTTTTCTTAGTGCTTGGGCGGCTAACACAGACGCCTTCACTCTAGAGAGAGTGCTAACACTCTCTTCTTGTGTGGGAAGATCATTCTAATGTGCCCCCTAGCTTGGGTGACCACATTACCCAACCAAGCCACCTAGGGCATGCTTAAAAATGAAAAATTAATAGTGAAAAACATTAAAAAAAGGGAATCTAATGAAAGCTTAGGATCAGTACTCCTACTTGGAATTGGCAAAAAGTCGAATGTTTTCTCATTTTGTTTGAAATTTCTTGGGGAAGTTCTATTCCTTTTTTCTCTCTAGAGCACTCTCACAACTCTAACTAGTGCAAATGAGACCTTTCTTACCTTCTTATAACAACTTTGGAGGTATGAATCAACTCAACTAATATATTTTGTGAGCATTTTCTTCCTTCTTTGTTTCTAAATACACCAAAAGAGCTATTATGCCAATATTTGCATATGATCTAATGTCTTCTAAGTGATTTTTTGCAATGATGACCACCATTGACTTAGAATGAGTAAATAGTTTTTTTGTATTTTTTCTTGCTCTTTAAATAACAAAAGCCATGAGTTACCTTCTTTCTGCTTGTAAAATTCCCAAGAAGAAGATTTGAGTGCTTCTTTTTATATTTTCTTTATTGCTCTTTAAACTGAAAAATATACTTCGAGTTTCCTTCATCTGACTTGGTTAACAAAATTTTACGAAAATTATCGAGTTTACTTCATCCCCTCGTAATTGTAACAAAATGAGGACAACATCTATTGAGAATAGGTTTATCACTTTATCTAGACTCAATGGACTAATTTACGGAAAAGGAACTATTTCGGCTATACTACTAACCCTTTGTTGCACCTGGTTATCAAACATGACAAAGGTACCCCATTGGAGTTGTCTTTACGATCTTTTTAGAATCTCTAAATGTGAAAATACCACCGAGTTTTCCCTTACTGGACTCATTAAACTAAATCATATTGGTAAAAAAATGGATAGAATAATGGCTCTTCTATCTATATTCTGAAGGATATTTTGGCAACAGTCTTCTTGTCACTCCCTTGAACATGGAACTCCCTTAACATTTTCCTCTTCCATCATTTTCTTTGAGAAACATACCATCCTATGGTTTTAGCCTTGATAGCATGATGTCCCTGCATCCTTGTATCCTAACATCTTTGGTGTTCTCGAGTCTACGCTGCATGGTCACCCTGATGTCATGCCTTCTATTGTTCAAGGGATCTACCTACTCTCTGCTTCCTGTATCAACCATTCACTCAGATGACTATTTTCCAACATTATTTTTACCCCATTGTTTTAAACTATCTCCAACTCAATCATCCTTACCCTATTTCACGTCAACTGATGTAGGAGACCTCATTGCCTACCTTTGATAGATATCTTCCTATCGACTTCAACATCTTATCTAGGAAGTCAATTCAAAAACATATAAATACCTTGGAACATGCATTCCTTAGTGGTAGATTACTCTGCATTTGATTGGGGGTTTTCATCATTGGATCCCTATTAAAAGATTCTATGATTGTTCGACATCAACAAATTTTATTTACACTTGCTAGATTGTACTATGCATCTTGGAGGCCATCACATCCTCATGTATGTTAATAGTTTTCATCATTGGCTGGTAATCAATTGATTTATCACATGTTCGAATTCAACTCATTTATTCACATGTTTAGAAATATGCTATTTTTCAGAAGCAACGACCAAAACCTTGGGTAGAGGATTTTATCACTCAACTTTGTTTCCTCTCCCAAGTTGCGACTATTATTTTCAGAGGAAACTCATCAGATTGATCAGATTATGATAAGCTTCCACATTGTGCCTATTCGTGGACATTACCATCATACCTTCTATGGAAATCACTCTCATTTTTCTATTAAGAATGGGAATGCTTAACTCAGGACAAGTTTATATATTTCTGACATATGTTGCTTTTTAGGACTCCCTCACTTCCAATACTCTGATCCTCTCTCTCTTCAGTTACAGTTTATAAAGTATTTTGACCATCATCTTCTTCTTTGAACTCACACTTTAGAGGGCATATGTTATACATAAAATGACCTCCTCATTAACTCAGAGGAGAAGAACACTTCTAACTAGAAGAAAACCTAAGTTATAGGCCTATTTTCCAAGGTAACACACCCCAAAAATAGACAAAAAGTGTGCTAACGCACTCCAAGACCCAACAAGGTGTGTTAACCTAGGATTTAACACTTTGATTTTCCTAAAGGGCCACATTACTGGATTTGGATGAGCTTCGAAAGGTTCAAACAAAGGTTGAGTAACTAACACTCCTTCTTTCACTCAATTTCAACTCCAAAAATCTATAAACATCTGCCGCATACCCATCAAAGGAAATTCCAAATAAAAAGAGAAAAAAAAAGGAGGAAAGAGAAATAAAGAATAGGCAACATATAGATTTTTCTCGAATGAGACTTATGGAGAAATTTCCAAGGTTTGAGCCTTCCTTCACCTATAAATTGGAGGTTAGGCCACAATAATGGGGATCAAAATTTGTGCATTGTTATGCCATCGAGAAGTTGAATGAGAGAGAGAGAGAGGAGATAAAGGGAAGACTTGATTCAAAAATCATGGTTGTAATCATTCTTCTCACATACGATAATATAGATATGCTCTTATTTTTTCTATGTGATGATGTTGATATATTCTTTCTGTATATGTTGGTTCAATGGTGAGACTGATGTTTATCATTGAAGCATGCTAACTGTATATGTTGTTATATGTTTATGTTTTGGATTGTTAAATTACTATATGTTGTGAATATCCCTTTGTGTCTTTCTTAGTACAGGTCCTAATCTGAGATTTGATCAAGGATCCTTTCTAAGTCACACTGAAAACTCTAATGGATTTGTACGAATGACTAACATGTAATCTGTATCTGTTTCTTTTTCAATTCCTAGACCAACATGATATGTTTGAATGTATCTCTGAATAGTTTCAGGTCACTTCATTATGTTTGCCTTAGGTCTCGGGGGACCTGAGAGGGTTTTCTGTCTACCACCACCTGTGCATTAATTCCTACAACAAATATTGAGGAGAGATGGTGGCTCCATGATGCCTTGAAAGAAATAAATCTCGATGCAAGAGATGCAGCAGACAGAGGGAACCATGTAGCTATGAAGAAAAGGTACTCTCATGAAGACAAGTTATAAGGCTGGTGGTATTTAATTCCGAAATAACTAGGAAGTTTGGAATCTTCTCTAGTTTTGAGAGGGAGTGAAGGAGTCTCGAATAAAGAGAAAGGTTCTATTATCAAGATTAAAGGAGAATAGGGATGTCCTCTTGATTTGAGAGGGAGTTATGTTGACACCCCATGGGCATTCCCTTCTTCATGTATCATGCACTTTACTAAGACTAACAACAATAAGTCTAAGTGAAGGTCACTAAGAGAGAATGGCATAGGATTGGATAAGCATATGTGGTTTCCTTGAGGATATAACATCCAATAAAGGAAAGGTACCAACACTCTTTGAGAATGTGACAGGCATTCTAGAGAAGAGTGGTTGAAAAGGATTTATATTCTTTGAGGACTTAAGTATGGAGATCCAAGACAAGAATAGTCCTAAAAGGTCATACCTTGTTGACATCCGGATGGAATATGTAACTTGTAGAGGTAGTTTGATATCACACATAAATCCTCCCAACATAATTCTCTTAATTAAAGAATAACTTGTCTAGTTAGGCCTCAAAGACAGTGTTGGTCATGGTAATGATGCTTATAGTATGGCTTATCAATCCAACTCTTCTTGTGAGAACTCTTCAGTTTGAGATATGATGTTGTACTCATTTCATATGTATCATATGTAAAAAAAAAAAAAAAAAAAAAAAAAAAAAATTATTATTCTTAAAGCATGGGTTTCATGCTCTTTATTCATTGTCTTCTAGGTAAAATCATGTTCTTGATGCTTCTAGGGTTTGTTATGTCTTAATATTTATTGTCATGAGTCAAAGTAGTCAACATTGTGTTTATAAGACCCTTCCAAGAAAAAAATATTTACAAAAAGAATTATTTTTGAGTCTAGAAAGTCTTAGAATCTCCTAAAGTACAAGTCGGCCCTGGAAACATCAAGTCAACCTAAAGGAGGGAATTCAGCCCCTTGAGAAGACTATATAAAAGAGTAGTTCGACCTCATTCATCCAAGAAAAATTCAAGCATCACATCTAAAGTTTCTACCAAAGGTATAGAACTATATGTGGAATAGGATGAAGGCACAAAAATGGGTGTGAAAGAGGCCAAAGGTACAAAATTGGGTGTGGAATAGGCTAAAGATACAAAAACAAATTAGGAATAGGATGAAGGTACGAAAATGGGTGCAGAACATGCTAAAGGTACAGAACGAGTGGGAAACATGCCAAAGGTATATAATTGGGTGTAGAATAGACCAAAGGTACATAAGAGGTCGAATGTACAAAACTAAGGTAATATACCAAAGGGTCAAATTAGTTGTGCAAATTGTAGGGTTGAGGCTGGAAGGTTGAAATTGCAGTTGGTGGTTGCAGGTTGAAAGAAGGAATTGTTAGAAGGTTTGACTTGGTACTTGGAGAAGGACTTGGTTTAGGGTTGGATATTTGTCTCTCATTTGAAGAAGATTATATGAAGAGAAGATTTTTCTAGCTTTTCCCCTTGGAGGGGTTTTGACCTAGCTAAGAGCCTAATTTTTGTGTCCTCTATTATTGTTATTATGTTCTTGATATTTGTTTGATGAAAAGATATAAGTAAAGAACATAAAGAAGACTAATAATGTTCAAAAGAAAATATTATGGTTAAGGAAAATAATAATCACAAGCTGCCACTTTACATTTTCCAACACCTCTACCATGAATTTGGAGTGAATCTGGGCAAGGAAAGAGCTCGAAAATAGACTTCTACATGAACCTCTATTTTTCTACAGGAACCTTCCAGTAAGCTTGTTCGTTGAGTTAACCCACCAAATGCCTATGATAATCAAGTGAAAGTTCTATGGGGTATATTTTTTTATTAATTGAAATTTTTTTAGGCTTTATTACAAGTGGAATCAACTTGAAATAACTTTATTATCATGTGCCAAAATTCAATAAAAAATTACTATTGTTTTGCTATCGGAAACTTCCAACAAGCTTATATGTTGAGTTAACAAACCAAATGCCTAAGCTAATAAAATGAAAATTTTGTGGGGTAAATATTGTAATTAAATTGAATGTTTTTATACTTTAATCCAAGTGGAATCAACTCAAAATAACTTCATTAACACACACTAAAATTCAATAGAAATTTATTACTAAAACTAGAAATTTTAGAATTGTGAACAAGTATATTAATCCAAGTAACTCAATGATGAATATGACATTTCATAGTTGTTTTGTAATTTCTCCTCCCACATTTACCCAAATTCACAATCCTACCATGGAAAACATGAGATGAGTGTCACTATGACATGACCTAACCTCCTAGTTCTAGTTAAGGAAGTGGGGCCTACAAACTACCACAAACTGACATCCTACAAGGACTACAGACCACCCAAGAGCTGAAGAAACACCCCATGTAGTCAATCATTGAGATGGAACCTTGTTTCACTAACCTATACTCCCAAACACAACCTTGACATTGCTTCCATGTGGTATTGAGGTTATAACAACACTCACATGCTTGCCTCCAAGCTGTTATGGCCCAAACTCCTCAGTTTTGAGCATGTGGTCTTAGGATTTGTGCCATCTTTTTAGGCTAACCTATAGACCACTAACCAAAAGTGCCTGGGATTTTCCAGAATCATTATTAACATGATGAAAAACCTAAGCATTCAATATCAACTCATAAACTTTACCTAGGCTGCCTAATCCATAACATACATTCTATCAAACACATGGAAAACATAAGAAGCTACAAGTCATGAATGCATATCTGATTATAATAGTATGAGATTCATATGAGAATCACCAAGAAGGCTATATTCCCTCTCCATATAGCTCCAACAACACTTGTTAGTCCATACATTCATCAACCAGTCAATAGCTAAACAATTCATGACAACAACCATAGATAAGACACATCATATAACCAACATATAACCAAAAAAATAACCAGCATAGAATCCATGTGAACTCAACCATAATATCACCAACATAATCACTATCAATGCTCATAGATCACAATAGGAAACTATCTCATATTAACATATGAAAATACCAACCAAGTCAGGGACTTCCATATACCACTTGACAATAGATTGGGATGAAACAAATCTCTCTTTCAGCCAATCACTCCTGTGCCATATTCCAAGCATGAATGTGGGATCTCATGGATTAACCAAGACAAAACCAAACCAGGGCTTCCAGAGGACAAACCACCTCAACCTTCAAACACAGTCACTCCACCTTCACTTTCAGACATTACTAACACCAACCAGATCAGTCTCTACCCAAGTTATCCAGGGCTCTAGGAAATAGTAGCTCAACCCACAACCTTCCAGGGCTCCAGAGTGTTTGTCCAACCTAACTCCAGGGACTAGTAACTCAACCCATTAATATCTTATTGATGGTGCTGGACTCTCCAACATGTCAAGGGGATCTCCCCGGAAAGAATTCCCAATTAGACCTCAGACCATTTGGTATAGAGTCCCAACATTGGGTCGTATGGTAATTCCTTGACCGCGATTTCGCACAAAGGAAAGTAAGATAACTCTGTCAGTAGCAAGGGTGTGACTACTGTAGTGAGTCAAGGAAGGTACATGAGAGGTTCTAACACAGGTGGGTTGAGATGAGTGCACTCAGAAATTTGTAACAGTACTCAGTTGGGAAGGGAACACACGAGTGCAGATACATCACCAGATGGAAAGAGAGTCAGCTGGAAATCCAAAGTGATGGTTAAACCAACAAGAAATTTGCAACAAGATTCATATAATTTCATGCAAAACAGCTCATACAAAACTACGTAAGTTAAACAACATACATTGCTAGAGCAACCAGAACAATCCAACTACAATAACAACATATGCATGAAAATGTGTTGGCTCTTATTTCATAAAGAAGTGTAAGTTCCAATCATACACTACATCCATGTAAACCCACTAGCCCCAACAGTGGAATGTTACAGCCACATCTGCCTACTCCTCCAAAGAGATGAACTAACTCCATGTAGTGGAGAAGCCAAGGCACGTTACAATACTGTCCAAGCTCTCTCCAAGATAGTCTTATCAGAAGCTTGGTTGACTAAAAGCCTATATAATGAGTTATGAGGGACTATTTATAGCAAAGGGTGGGGTGGCTCTTGACATTCCCCTTTGTGATTGTTCAACTACCCTCATGATTCTTCACCTACTCTATGTCTGTTACATCCACTATTGACACTTGACTTACACTTGACATGACTTAACATTACAATGAACATGTACCCATGTGAACACAAATGGCTTGAGCAAGCCAAACTAGACATCACTCTGACTTAGACAACCATGGAAGTCCAACTCCTTAACATCTTCATGCCGATCGACAGTAACATACTAATGACAAGATCTATAGTCTTTGATGGTGTCCGTGTGTTCCGCAGTGACATCTGTCTAAAACTTGACCCTTTCCTCCATAGCATCCAGGTACAGTGCTTAGGATTCTCTGTCCAACTCATCTAAAAACATGTACATCATTATCTTCAAGGTGGCTGGACCAACAACATACTTGTGCATGATGTCTGCACTAATGGGCAAGTCTGGACTAATGGAAATGCACATCAACTTGTCGAAGTACGAATCAAGCTTGAGTCATACCTGTTTCTTTGTCTTCACCTAGGTGAGATTCCAAAGTGAAGGGATCGCATGTGTGTGCACCAAAACATCCATACTTTTGAATACTTGTTCATGGGAAGCATGTATGCTAGTGATGAAATGAGAGAGTTCTTTGTAATTCCATATCTGACTCCAGATACGTGCTTTCAACTCGACCGCATTGACCCTCATCAACTTAGGCAAGTGAAGTGGGGCTCCCTTGTACTTCATCATCCATGTTTTCATGTCATAAACATCAGCATGCAAGTTCATCAAGATATGTTCTCTTCTAGCACATCGCTGCTACCATCCGTTGAGATGAACGACTAGCTTATGCACGGTACCAAACTTGGAGTACAATGATCACATAACTGTGTCAAGGGACAATACTTCATATGGTATTGCCTTCTTCAGTTCAGCTTGGGTGGACATTGTCACCAAGTCTCCTCCTTGCTTGGCCATTTTTAGTTCCTTTTCCATTCACTCATTCTCATCTATTAATAAGTGAATGCTTGAGCTAGTGGATTCAACATACACTCTGGTTGCATCGACCAAAGCAGCTGGATGTTTGTGGACATCATTCATGATCAATCATTCTTCAACTTGCACAGGAGACGTATGATCCTCCGGAGTTGACACTCTATGAGACTGCACAACTCTATGTTGGGATTCATCAAATGAGATGTTGTTCATCTCTTCTTCCGGCTGATCACCAAGGATCTCAGTGCCTCCTTGGTCATTCGATACTTGCTCATCATCTGGATGCATCGAAGGAGGTGAGTCAAACTCTTTGTGGTGAGACATGCGGTCGGTGTCCTGTTCCAAATCCTGCTGCTCCATGTTTGCATCCAGCTGTTGAAGTGCTTGTTATATCTCATGAGTGAAGTCTTGCCCCTGTGATGTTTCACCCTATTCACCTGATGCCAGCTCTTCAGATGAATCAACTACTTGTATGGGAGCTGCTTCACCTATTTGCACATGTTGTACCCGCTGCTGTATCCATTGTTGTTGTGCTTCCCTCTCCTGTTTGCGTAGCTCTTTTTCCTTTTGGAGTTGCTCCCTAAACTCATGTAACTCCCTCTCTACTTCTTCCATTCTCTTCTTGTCCTTCTTCCTTTGTGCGATTCTCTTGTCATGCTGCTGCCTATTTTCCTCTATAGCCATAGCTTCTTTCTCTACAAATGGATCTGCTCAAAACTTGCAGCTTTGCTCCTCCTCCATGCGATCAACAATATTCCTCTTACTTTTGTCACGCACTAGAATGCTTGCCTCTACTACCACTGCTGCTACTGCTGGTGTTGTCCATGATGATGCTTCATGTTGCTTTGCTAACGACTCCACAGCAAAGTTGACCAGTTCATTGGGTCTGGAGAAACTATAGCAATATCTCCATGGGTCCTCCTCGGCCCAATGACATGCCATGTGGATCCAGTTGAAATAAACTCTCGTGCAATGATCTTTCACAATACAATGTGTATCATAGGGATTGTAGCTTTGGAGGTCGAATGGGTACTTCTTCATTAGTTCTACTTTGACACCCGCTTTCTTGATACTTCAGATCTCATATAACCCAATCCACAATGGAAGAGTGGGTTAAGGTACCTTATTCTTCTGATGCAGTCTAGCTGTCAATCCTACCGAGATGTGATATGCTACTTCCTGCATGCCAAGTACATCCAAGGAAAGCTTTGGTAGAACATGCAGAGGCTTCTCCACACTAAACATTTAGATGAAAGTTTCAGACGGTAAGGCATACCAATCTGTAATTCCTATCAATGCCTCCATTGCTTCCTTTGACATGCAAAGTGGATCTTGTTCGAATATCATCTTATACACAGGGGTGAAAAAATTATTGGATAGCCATGTGATTACTCCTTTGAAGTTGCATTCAGACAACAACTTGAAATATGTGTTCGCAGCAGTCTCCGCTAGTGACCATGCCCACTCTAAGCTCGGGAACTCCTGTCGGGCACATACTGCATCTAGGATGTAGGCGGACATGTAAATATATGCATGCATACCTTCGGGTGACTGTCGAGCCTTCGTTACTTATTCCTTCAGCTGATGAGCCAGTATGCTAGGCTAGTTACATGGTTTTGCTTCTCTAGCCAATTGGTCCAATGCAACCACACAACTCTATGGGAAGGCTTTTGTGCTTGCTTGGCCATACAGTTGACAAGAAAATATGATCAAGTATTGGTACACCTTCCTTAGTATCTTAGTTTTGTAGATCTTATTGGGTGTGAACTTGAATCAAGCTGGCTCCTTTACCCAATTCTTTAGAATGTCTCTAGAGTTAGCACTTTTGTTGGGTAAGTTGAATGGAGTTTCCATGACAGTCATGGGCTCTGACATCTGATACATCTCATCATAATCTCATTCCTAGAAGGTTGCAAGCTTCGTCCGACTAGCAATACTCAAGGTCATCATCTCGAGATCAGTGTGAGAGATGATCTATTGTATCATGTCTGCGCATGGGAACGTGGGATATATGCATGTAATCGAGTACAAGCCAGACTTGTGAATATTCACGTACACCTAAAGGTCTTCGAGGTGTTCCCCAAAAGTGCCTGCAAATGTTTCATTGACCTCTTGCCTCTTTAGTTTGATGTCCTTATCTAGATACAACTTCGTATCTTCTTAGATCAACAAACTAGAGGACACTTGCTTAACTGTTGCTCCAGTTGCATTTCCATCAGTATCCTTTGATACTTTTCTCTTAGAAGCCATTGAGACAGATGAACATCTAAAAGATCTAGAGACAAGCAACATGCATAGAGAGAAATTTTTCAGTGAAAACAAAGCAAATTTGGGGAATGACACATCACATACCTGGGAAACTGATGGGCAAGATTGTGCAATTTCTTCTAGAAGACTAGGTGACTAGCTGCCAGAACTATGAAAAAGGCAGTTTAGGTTCTCTGGGAGGTAGGACTAGCTGCTAGATATGCACAATCTAGACTGGTTGCTGGCTATTGGGATTGTGCAATGCACAATTCCAGCTGGGAGTGACTGTAGGCTCAGGGATTGCATTTTTCAATTTTCTGGGTCAGTAGTCACTGCCCCTTAGAAATGTGCAAAATAGTCCTGGAGGGTAGTGTTGGGTAGAAATGTGCATTTCTGGAGAGGAAGGTAGAGCCTTCCTTCCCCAGATTGTACAATGCAGTCTCAATGAAGGCAGAGTCCGAGGCAAGGTTAGCTCGACTCACCAATGGGAAACTAAAAGAAAATAAGACAGTGAATTCATGGCGACACTAAGTAAAAGTAGAAGTGATTGACAGTGCATACAAAACATGAACGAAAAGTTCAAAACTTAGATCAACATGCATGTGGGTGAAGCGATTCTCCAGTTTTGTGAATGTTCGTGCGAAACAGTTTCATGCATGCGACAGCAGTGAGATAGCAACACAAACTAAAATAGAGCTAGGAAAAGCTAGTATACATGTAAATGACAGCAAGTGTTCAAAGAAATCAAGAAAACAACACTCGCACAAGAGAATACACAAAAGGCGACAAAAATGTTGAAAAAGACAAGTTCAGGCCATTTACCCATGAATAGCTAAGCCAGATGTGTCAAGGAGTCCTGGATGTGCTATGGGATGTCAGAGCTCCAAGATTAATGTGAAAGAATGAGCTATGATGCGTCGAATAAATAAGTTTGGGCTCATGACGCGCATGCCACAAATCTAGGAAAAAACGTTACTTGGAGGGAAACTTCTAAAACAACTTTGCATGTAACCCTCAGCTATTAAAAATACCTCCTTGAATCATGGGATGCCTTTTCCATGTTTCCTTTTGCTATTCTGGGAAAAAGCAAGTCATGCATGAATGCAAGTCAAGTTTCCTTGGTCCTGGGTGGAACTGGTCAACTAGACTGCTCATGCATGAAACTACTCAACTGCTTAAGAAACATGCACATTTCTGGCTGGGAGGTGGGCTAACTGCCCAGGAGGTTTACACAGTTTCTAGTTAGAGCAACTGACTACTACCCAGATTTGCACAAATTCTGGGCTGAGCAGCCCTGCTAGGGAAATTTGCGCAATTCCTGCTGGGAGTGTTGACTGGCAAAATTGCGCACTTCTGGAGCCCAGTAGGCTGCCATACAAAATTATGCAATGTCTGGAGGGAAGGCTGGTTTCCCTCCAGAAATGTGCAATTCTTGGGGAAGCTACTCATCCTGCAGTTGGACCAAGTCTGGGTGAACAACATATGAGGGAAATTCATCAAGATGTGATCAAAAAGCTACCTTTGTGCAAGAAAACACTGAAGCTTGTGTACTTGATGAAACAATACAAGGTTTTGTGAAAGGTTGGTAGGGAGGCTCCAAAACGGGCTAAGGAAAAATTTTGGGGGGTGGTTGTAGACGCTACAATAGATCTCGAGATCATTTTTCCCAACCTATGCTCCAAGACTAGTAACTCAACTCAAGTTGTTCCAGGGCTTCCAGATCATTTGTTCCACCCCACAACCATAAGGCACCTAAGCACCAATTAGAAAAAACAACAAGTGGAAAACCCACAACACCATGGCTATCTAGGAAATATAAATTAAATACTAAAACCACTATTAATCTAGGAAAATAAAGGAAAACCTAAAACCACTATCAATCTAGGAAAATCTCCATTCCAATGATAACACATAACCATAAAATCACATGAATATACCATGCATCTAGAAATCAACAAGGAAATCACACATGAAACCTGTTACCTGCAAAGAATTCTAGTTGTAGTTGTTGATACAATTATTCCCTTGCACTTTCCTTCTTTCCTTTGCCTTGTTTCTACAATCAAAGTGAATTCTAAAGTGCTCCAAGCATGCTCCAAGAATGCTCCAATATTTCTCTAAGTGTGCAAGAGTGTGAGAGAAAGAGAGAATGAAATAGATCTTCAAAAGTAAACTGCCAAAAAAGGTTGTGAACTAATTCTTAGAAGCCTTTTCATCATTGAGGATTCTATTTTATTCATTTTCCTTCAATTTTCCTCTCATTCAAATATATGTCTCTTCACGTTCCTTTTCTCCTATTTTCCTTTATTTCCATAATTAAATGCCAATTATTGCCACTTTTCCTTTGCCAATCTCCATAGACATTAATTAATCACCAATGATACCCATCACTATGTGTTTCCCAACATTTAGCTTGGAATACATGTCCCATGAACTTGGTTATAATTTATTTACATATAAAATAAACCAGGGGTTGTTACAAATCCATCCTCCTTGGGGGAACACCATTCTCAATGTTCTATGACACTTATGACTAACAAACTGCTAAAAACAAAACATATCGCCCATGGAGCTTTATAAAATAACTTGATGTAGTATTTACAATGAAAAACTACTGTAAACCATGACTAACATAAAAAACATGACAATCATACTGCTTATTGGAGATTTATAAACAACTCGTTGCGATATCTGTTGAGAAATGGCAACAAGAAATGCTAGTTTAATTTGTCCTTGAATTAAATTATCAATTAAAATTGAATTCTATTCTCATAAAAACTTGTAAATAGTTAATTAAGTTTAATTAAATTAATTATCTTAGGAATTTCGATTTGGAAGTCTTTCTGTAGTCATGTATAGTTTCTCCCTAAATTTCAGGGGTCCAGTGTGAGTTTAAATTGAGTTTTAAATTAGATAACTTAGTTTATCGAGTTATGTTAAGTTAAATTAGTTCCAAACTATTTGAGGAACTAATAGAGAGTTAAAATTCAGTTGGTGCACTAGCGCATCCACAAGTGTCACTCTAGTTAACTAAATATTCCCTCATCAGAAACTCATGCATGTCAATTATGAGAAAGACTTAATTGAGACTAGAGTGCAGGGACAATGTACTATCAGTTGTGTGATTTACTGAGTTGTAAATATCATGCATGTAATCAGAGAAGGACCTATGTTTGGATTGCATAGTTTTGGAAGCATGAATTCCCTTTAAATACAAGCTATTCATCCTAAGAATTACACAAGATATTAGGGGCTTGGGGAGCTGCTGAGTAGGCTAAGGATTTGGCTTGAACTAGCTTGTGAGTTGAGAGAGTTGAGCATACTTATGCGAAATTGTTCTAGTGAGAACAAGATTTGTATCTTCACTCGTGTTTTTGATATATGCAATTTAGGATATCAGGGTTTTGAGTAGTGGCTTTCCCCAGATACATCTTCTATTATGTGCCATTGATTTATCTTATTCTTATTCATATTGTTTTCATTGATATATTGGCTTCCGCTGGTTGAAAGTAGAAGTAGATTCTTGTACTATGCTTTAATAAATTGCATGATATTTGAATCTATACGATTATTTACATGGTATCGGAGCTGAATTCAATATACTAGATGAGATTTCAAAGTTTTTAGTTTTGGGTTATAGGTGAAATTCGAATTTGCAATACATACTTCAGGATCGACAAATGGCATTCTCTGGTTTGCGTATTGAGTATGCCTTAGAAGGCAGCTCGAATTATATAGCTAAGAGGGACAAAATGGAGACTGTGCTAGAGAATAATGTCTTGAAGGAATTCATTTATCAAGACATTCCTAAGACAAAAACATCGGATGCACATAATCTGGCTAAATGGAAGAAGTGTGTGGCGAAGGTGAGGCAGATAATCCTTGAGGGAGTTCAAGACCACATTGTCCCGAGTCTCCATGGAAATGAAACTTTGTATCCTATGTGGAAAGAATTGATAGACTTGTATTAGAATAGAAGTGACCAAAGGAAATTGGAACTGAAGGATAAACTTCGAAAAATCAAAATGGAGAAAGGCAAGACTATTCCAAAATACTTACCAAGTTCACTCAACGTCATGATGAACTTAGAAGTGTTGGAATCACATTTGTTGAGGATGATATGGTGAGTCTTGCTCTTCTAGGACTCCCAAAGAGTTGGCATAGTCATTAGGACTCTATCAATGGTAAGGATAAGCTACCAGATTGGGAATGACTATGGTCGGATTTGATGCAGGATGAGATCAGGAGGAACACCAAGGATGGCTCTTCATCAAAGACTGATGATGAAGATAACTATGCCTTATCGATTAAGGAAAAGAAGGAGAAAGGGAAAGCTTACCATTCCAAATCATATTATTATCATGGAGGTACTAAGAAAGACGTTATGAAAGTTAAGTTCTTTCATTGTCATGAGTTGGGCCATTTTGCTACAAATTGTCCACTTAAGAAGTCTAAGAAGAAGTCCTCAAGAGGAGTGGCGGGTGAGGCTTTGGCCTCTCAATTCAAATTGGACTTTTCCCTCATTGCATGGATGGTGTCATCAATTATGGGAAGTGTATGGTACTTAGATAGTGGAGCTTCATTCCACATGACTGGTGACAAAGAGTTATTTAGTGACCTAGAGGAGAAAGATCTCCAGATGCATATTGAGATGGGTGACAACGGGAAGTATACTATTACTAGATAGGGCACGATTACTTTTTTGAGGGATCATGGGGCTCCACTCACCTTGAAGAATATTATGTATGTGCTTGGGCTGAAGAAGAACTTGGTATCCATTGCCATGCTTGAGGATAGATGCTATGATGTGATCTTCTCGAAAGGAAAGATGTTCCTTCGACACATAGCCACAGGTCAAGTAAAGAAGATAGGTATTCGGGTGAAGAATCTCTATAAGATGGAGGTAGAGGAGTGTGCTACTTTGAGCACAAAAGTAGAAAGGGTGCAGAGCTAAGATGTTGGTGAGTTATGGCACAAGTGATTGGGCCACTTGCATCATGGGACTTTGAAGAAATTACAACAGATCTCTACCGGTCTTCCCAAAGGTATGCTTGAGAATGTTGATACATGCAAGGGGTGTATTTTGGGAAAATACACCAAGCCTTCCTTTCATGACAGAGATAGTCAAGCAGAGGCTATTCTAGAGTGAGTCCATTTAGATGTGTGTGAACCATTCTTGACAGCATCCATGGCCAAAAACAAGTATTATGTTATAGTTGTTGATGGCTTTTCTCGAAAATGATAGATATTTTTCATGCAAAAAAAAGGATCAAACTTTCACATATTTTTGTGAGTTTAAAGCATTGGTGGAGAAAAAGTCGAGCAAGAAGGTTAAATCTCTATGGAGTGGTAATGGTGGCGAGTACATCTCAAATGAGTTTAAGAACTTATGTGTAGCGGAAGGGATTAAACAGGAGTTGAAGGCACCCTATAATCATCAACAGAATGGGGTCGCCAAGAGGAAGAATAGAAGCATAGTAGGGGGAGTGAGGGAAATGTTGCATGTTCAGGGCATACGACTACACTTGTGGGTTGAGGCATGCAACACAATGGTTTATGTTTATAACCATAGCCCACATCAAATACTTGAGATGAAGACACCAGAGGAGGCTTATTCTGGTAAGAGGCCATATGTTGGTCACTTCAGGATTTTTGGGTCATCGATATATTTCCATGTGACTAAAGATGTATGTAAGAAGCTTGAGTCAATAGCACAGTTGGGGATATTTGTGGGGTACAATGATACACATCATGACTATCGGGTGTACTTAGCGACCAACAGGATGACAGTGGTTAGCAGGGATGTCACATTCAATGAGGAGAAGGCCATGTGAGTTTCCCTTGAGAGGCAGATTGAGCTACATGCAGATACGAAGCTTTTAGCTCCTAAGGTTGAGGAGACTTATATTGATGTGGAACAACCACACACAAAGGATCCGGGAGTGGAGACATCCATTCAGGCAAAGTCTTCCATAGAGGGAATAAAGTGCACCAAAGAGGCTGACTGATTGTTGGATGATGCATGGACAATGTTGGAGGACCCACCTCTCAGCACAAGAAGTGGAGGTCACATAAAAGGTACACTGGATACATGGATCTTATGGGAGAATGTGTTGTGATATAGCCATCTTCTTTTAAGGAAGCAGTGTAGCAACCGGTTTGGGTTGATGCCATGGTGGAGGAGTATGAATCCATAGTTCATAATAGTGTTTGGGATGTGGTCCCGAGACTGGAGGACAAGTCAGTGGTGAGCTCACGTTGGATTACAAGGTAAAGAAAGATGCAAATGGTGGTGTTGAGAAGCATAAGGCTAGATTTGTGGCCTGTGGCTTTTCATAGGTAAAGGGGATTGACTATGATGATACCTTTTCTCCTGTTGCAAAGTACTCGTCAATCAGATATATATTGGCACTATCAGCATAGATGGGTTGGAATCTACATTAGATGGATGTGAAGACAACCTTCCTTAATGACATGATTGAGGAAGAGGTGCACATAGAGTAGCTTGAAGGTTTTGAGACCTTTGACAGTGAGTCAGATGTGTGCCAGATCAAGAGAGCATTGTATGGGTTGAAGCAAGCACCCCATACTTGGTACATCAGGATATATAGCTACTTCATTGAGTTGCGATTCATGAAGAGTGAAGCAGATGAGAAACTATACCACATAGTGGTGGAAGGTAAATTGTTGATCATTATACTTTATGTTTATGATCTCATACTGACAAGTGATGATCAACTAATCAATTCTTGCAAGGAGGACCTTGCAAAAGAGTTTGAGATGAAGGACATGGGGCTCATGCATTACTTTCTTGGCATGGAAGTATGGCAGGGAGATGGGGAGTTTTCTCTGTCTCAGGGAAAGTATTCCAACAAGATACTGAAGACATTCTGCATGGAGAGCAGAAAACCCATGGAGACTCCTCTAGCAGGTAATTAGAGGAAGGAGAATGATACTTCAAGGGAAGTAGTGGAAGCTACTATTTACAGGTAGCTTGTGGGTTCACTCATGTACTTGGTGAACACATGAGTGGATATGTGCTATGTAGTTAACCAACTTAGTCAAGCGATGGTTAGGCCTACCAAGATGTATTAGAAGGTGACAAAGAATGTGTTGAGATACCTCAAGGGCACTTCTCATTATGGATTATGGTACAGATGGATAGAGGAAGTGAAGCTTCAAGGCTTAACCAATGCAGATTGGGTAGGGTGTCCATTTGACCGGAAGAGAACATTAGGAGGGATCTTCAGTATTGGGTATGCGATAGTTTCTTGGTGCAATAGGAAACAAAGATCGATTGCACTCAGTTCGGCAGAGGCAGAGTACATGGCTGCGAGTCAGGCAGCATGTGAGGCCATATGGATGAGGAATATATTGGTTGGTTTGTTTGGTCAGTAGATGGATCCGACGGTGATTTACTGTGATAATCAAAGTTGTATCAAACTCTCTGAAAATGTAGTTTTTCATGACCAGTCCAAGCATATTGATATTTGATATCATCATCTCTGAGATTGTGTATTGAGGTGGATTATGTTGTTAGAGTACATTACCACAAAGGATAAAGATGCTGACATTTTGACAAAGGCATTGTCAAGATGTAAATTTGAGTTTCACAAAGACATGATCGGGGTATCTCATAATCCCTTTCTTGTTGAGAGGCAGTGTTGAGAAATGGCAACAAGAAATGCCCGTTTAATTTGTCGTTAAATTAAATTGTCAATTAAAATTGAATTCTATTCTCATAGAAACCTGTAAATAGTTAATTAAGTTTAATTAACTTAATTATCTTAGGAATTTCGAGTTGGAAGTCTTTCTATGGTCATGTATATGTTCTCCCTAAATTTTAGGGTTCTAGTATGAGTTTAAATTGAATTGTAAATTAGATAACTCAGTTTATTGAGTTATGTTTAAGTTAAATTAGTTCCAAATTGTTTGAAGAACTAATAGAGAGTTAACAGTCAGTTGGTGCACTAGTGCATCCACAAGTGTCACTCTAGTTAACTGAAGATTCCCTCATCAAAAACTCATGCATGTCGATTATGAGAAATACCCAATTGACACTACAGTGTAGGGACAATGTACTATTAGTTGTGTGATTTACTGAGTTGTAAATATCATGCATGTAATCAGAGAATGACTTATGTTTGGATTACATAGTTTTGGAAGCGTGAATTCCCATTAAATACGGGCTATTCATCCTAAGAATTATGAAAGAGATTAGGGGCTTGGAGAGTTGTTGAATATGGTAAGGATTTGGCTTGAGCTAGCTTGTGAGCTGAGAGAGTTGAGCATACTTGTGCGAAATTATTCTAGTGATAAAAAGCTTTGTATCTTCACCCATATTTTTTATATATGCAATACAGGATAGCGTAGTTTTGAGGAGTGGATTTTCCTAGATACATATTGTGTTATGTGCCATTGATTTATCTTCTTCTTATTCATATTATTTTCATTGATCTATTGGCTTCTGCTAGTTGAAAGTAGAAGTAGATTCTTGTCCTGTGCTTTAGTAAATTGTATGAGCTTTGTTGGCCCTTATTTTTGGTCCAATTTTTCTTAAGAAAACATACTTAATTATTATATTTTCCATCCATTTTCCATCAAATCCATCTCATTTTGATGTATTTTATGCATATTCAGGTGTTTAATTTTAACTTTTCAATTTCTAGAAGTTTTTATGAAAATTGAATTTCAAGTGCAATTTTTGGACAGAATCATAAATTCCTATAATAGCTATATGGATGTCATATTTGCAAGACACCTAGGCACGAGCTGGATACATTTATGGAAAGCTTGGGAAAGAGGACTAAAATAACTCCAATTGGTTCATTCAAAACAAGTTAAATTAGGCCCAGTCAAAGCTGGTCAACAATGACCAATCACTCAGAAAATCCCTAGAAAATAGGGCAGTTTTATGATTTCATGGGATTGTCCATATTTTTAGTGATAGGTTGGATGAATTTGACTTGGATAGGTGGATATGGATAGATAGAGTTGTTAGAGATACTTTAGATCAATTTGTTTCATTATCTTCTATTTAAGCCAAAACTTTGAAGGCTTATGCATGTAGAATTTGTATAATTTATGCGCAGACATTTGAATATTTGAAGTTAATTTGAAGAGCCTGTTCTACATTCATTTTGTTGTTCAATGTGTGGATGATTGACTAAATTTGCAGTAGTTGATAACCTCTTCAAGTGTGCAAGAAAGGGTGGAGGGCCCCCACTCCAAGCTAAGTACACTTCATTGTTAAACTAGCTTGATTTTCATGAACTAGTTGCTTCAGATTTGTTTACTTGTTTTGCTTCAGATTTTCTTACTTAAATTGATGTGTGATGGTTTATGTTTGTTGATGAATCTTAGTTTATTTATCATTTTGATATGAAGGGACAACACAACGTTCAAGTTGAACCCTCCTTCTATTGAATTAATGAATAAAAACTAGAGTTCTTATTTCTTGTTTTCAAGTAATTTTATGCAATTCCAGCTTTCTAACAATAGCATAATGATGAATGAATTTGTGATGAGGAATATTAAGGATCTCCTAAGTTAGGAGCCTCTTTCATTGTTTATTTATGCATCTTAAGCTGTTGTCAATTAACTTTTTTTATTATTATTGCTATTCATCAAGTAATATTGTAGAAAAAGGATACAAATGGATCTCTTAAGTTAAGAGCCACTTCATCTCACATATATTGCAGAAGTGAATTATAAACTATTTAATTAGATTTATATTTGTAATATGTACTTCCTTAGTTCTTCATATTTTATCTTCTAAGCTTGACTACATCTGATATCCATACATTGTGGACATGCCTCCAAGTTTTACAAACCTGGATTGATAATGAAATACTTGTGTTAATTTGTGTTAATAAATTAGCCCAAAATTTTGGTGCCGTTTCCAGGGAGGCATTCATCAACATAGTCAAATAGAAGATAAACAAAAAAAATCTAAAAATTTTGATAAAACAAAAGCAATAAAATTTCAGTTATGTTATGTTTTTCTTAGTTATGTTTCTTTATGCCTAGAAATAGAGATCAGAAAAGTAGATTTATTAAACAAAACCCCCCATCCATAGAAGTAGGACCATCAAGACTAACTACACCAGTTGTTGGTAAACCAACAATAGAGGAATTAGAAGAAAAACAAAGAACAAGACAAAGATTAACTTTAACTAAAAGACAAACCTTGTTAGCCTGGGAGGTAAAAGGGAAACAAACTCCAAAAGCAACAACTACTTTAGAAAAACAAATGAAAATTATTAAACGAATAGATCAACCCATTTTTGAGCCTATAGATCAACCTATTTTCGAAAACAAACAACAACTTGAATCTCAAATTGTCATTGAAATAGTTGAAACTATGATAGAAGAAGGGCAAGGATCTATTATTCTTACTCTAGAACAAAGACTTGAATATGAAAGAAAACAAAGAGAATGGAGAAGACAAAGAGAGGAAGAAGCAAAAAGAGAAGTTGATAGAAAGAGAGAAGAGGATAGAAAAAGACAAAATGATAATGAACAAGAAAATACTAATGATCAGGAAGCTACTTTTGGCTTTCTAATATTAGATACAAGTGCAATATTAGGAGAAGATGTGAAAATGAAAAACATTCCACATGCAGTAATGTTAGTTGTAGTACATGCAGTAAATAAATTCAGGAATTACATAACAAGCTACCAAGTGTTCATTCACACAGACCATTTAGCAATCAAGTAATTAATGAACAAAGCAATCACAAACGGTAGAATTACAAGATGGTTACTTTTAATGCAGGAATTTAACATTACAATTCAAGATCGACCAGGGAAAGAAAATCAAGTAGCTAATTTCCTTTCAAGGCTTCATACACATGGTGATCCAAATCCAGTATCAGATAATTTCCCAGATGAACATCTATTTGCAATAACTGCCAAAACACCATGGTTTGCAGATATAACAAACTATTTATCATCTGGAAAATTACCATCCTATTTCACAAAGAAACAAACAAAAAAAAAAATTAGAGAAATTTCTAGATATAGTTGGGTGAATGGTGACCTATTTTATACTAGATTTGATCTGATAAAAAGAAAATGTGTTAGAGAAGATGAAATATTAGAAAATTTGAAAGCATGTCATGACAATCCATGTGGTGGTCATTTTGCAAACAAGTGGACAACCTACAAGGTGCTACAACTCGGCTACTACTGGCCAGAAATCTTCAAAGACTCCAAAGCCTATGTCAAGAGGTGTGACAATTTCCAAAGAATAGGAAGGCCAATAATATTAGATGAAATGCCACTTAAGCCACAAGTGCTCATAGAACCATTTGAGCAATGGGCTCTGGATTTTGTGGGACCAATAAATCCACCATCAAACGGAAAGAAGTACATCTTGGTATGTATTGATTATGTAACTAAGTGGGTTGAGGAAAAGGTAGTAGCAAGAGCAACAGAAAACACAATGGTCACATTCCTCTTTGAGGAAATCTTTGTCATATTTGGGGTACCAAGACAAATTGTAACTGACCAAGGCACACAGTTCACTTCAAAACTTGTTCGTGATCTTACAAAGAAGTACAAGATCAAACATAGAAAATCAAATCCGTACCATCCTCAAGTAAACAGACAAGTGGAGTCAACAAAAAAGGTTCTGGAAAATATCATGATGAAGACAGTATAGATGAACAGGAAGGAGGGGTCAGAAAAGTTAAGAAACATTGTGCAAAAGGGACCTAAAATGTTAGAAAAAACATGTATCATATTGCATAAAAATATGCATGATAGTAGGGACCTGAATCATCAAGTACCAATTGCATAAGGGACCTGACCGACATCAACAATCAATGAACCTGAATCAATGATGGATGCAAGAACATGAAGCAGAAATAAAGCCTACATTTCAATATATCCTAGACAATTCATAAAAGACATTTGACTAGAAGACATCATCAAATACTATCAGGGAGTAATGTACAGTGAGTAGAAATTTTTGCTCTTGAAATTTCAAAATTTGTAGAAATTTTTTAGAGATTGTGAAAATTGAGATAGTACGTGACATGCATATTTTACTTACATATTCATTTCACTACCCTCATCATATTATCCTATTCATATATTCATACCCATTATTCTACATTTAATTCCATAAACATCCTCCAAATATTCATTTCATATTCTATATTCATTTCATTTCATAACCCTATGTATTTTTCTTTTGAAAAGTCAAATGGATTAAAATAGAGGGTCCAATAGTTGAAACCCTAGAACCTACAAAACCATACACAAGATTAGTATCATGAAATTAATTTTAAATATGACCTAAACATGGTCATTTTAAAATTAAAAGACATATACTGAAATACATATTGAAACATGCGCATTATGAAATAATATAAGGAAATCGAAATAATTTATTTCGAAAAGTTATAATTAAAGTGCATAAGAATGATGCTATTGAGTGAAAGGGTTATCATAATGCAAATCATGTAATGACTATACAATGCAAACAAACATTATGAAATGTTTCGGTGGTATAAGCCGTGGGAAATGGATATGAAGAGGAGGAACGATGACAGTTAACGGGGATAAGATCATGCATTAAAATTATAAGCCATGCAATCAAACTATAATGAAATTCAAAGCGGCAATCAAATCACAATTCACCATGAAATGAATAACAATACGATGCAGGGATAATAAAACGTATGGTATGCAGACTATACGGTGAAATGATTGATATAGTAGTCAAAGGTCAAGTAATAAATGCCAAGACGTGGAGGTAAGTACTGTGGGTTGGTATGTAGGATGGACATGATGAAACGAAGGACAACCATGAAGGAAGCAGTTAGAAGATGCAACAAGTGGAACGATCAACCAAAATTTGAAAACACAACAGTAAATGTTTCAAAACAACACCATGAGTTTTGCATTCAACGGAACTCATGCAATACACCTCCACCATTTTTACACAGAGAACATTGTAAATATTGCTTTCTCTCCACCATCACAGCCATTTTGCAGGCTCAAGGAAAACAATGAAGTGTTGCATAAGACATTAGCACACATTTCTGAGCCTGAGGTGAATGGTTTGAATGCGGAAACATAGCGAATCAAACCAAGAGGGAGAAGGAAAGAGATATGGTAGTTGGAAATCAGAGTGATAAGAAGAAAATGCGGAGTAGATTGAGGGATAAGCCGAGGAAACTAGCAAAGCAAGTAGAGTTAGTTAAGGAAGATCTTGTGAGCAACCAGGTAAGACCAAAACTTGATCTTCCTCAAATAAATGCAGTAGATGTTTTATGAGAAAATCTCGGGATTTTTAAATAAAACACAAGTTTGACTCCAGGATATAAGAAGCACTCCAACCACCATTTACTATTTGTTAAATGTTGTCTCTGCCATCAGTCAAGAAATAAGGTTTTTGAAACAGAGTTTAACAGTGGCAAACATTATGAAACATAGGTTGAATGAGCCACAACAGAGAGAGAATCACGGCAATTCATTGCAAATAGGTAAATCAACTTGGATCCTCCACGTTCACTCATGAAATCGCCAAATTGATTGATGAAACAAAATGTTAGTTAAATTTTGATTGCATAAGTAAATGCTTTCTCTAAGTTGAGTGATGAAACAGAGTGTTTAGTTGTAGTTATTATGACATAAACACATGTTTTCACTGAATTGAACAAAGTGTTTAGTTGTAGTTTTGATTACATAAACACATGTTTTCACTAAAGATTGGGTAATGAGACAGAGTGTTAAGTTGAAGTCTGGTTGCATAAACACATGTTTTCACCAAATTGGTCAACGAAACAGAGTGTTAAACTTATAGTTTGTTGTGATTTCGTTGAATACACAGTGAAATATTTATGGTTGATTTCACAAATAGTGAGTTTGATTACACAAACAGTGGCTTTAATTGTACAAATAGTGAGTTTGATTACACAAACAGTGGCTTTAATTGTATAAATAGTGAATGAGATAATGACTCCAGTTTGACATAAAAATGAGTTTGATAACCATATGGAAGTTATAAGAAGAATGAAAATCGAAAGGAGAAGTCAAGGTATGATTTTGTTTTTATATAAAATAAAATTCAAAATCAAAACAGAGTTCGATTTCCAATTTCTTTTTCTTATAAATAGTGATATGCATAAAGAAGAATACTTCATTTATGTGGACAAAGTAGAGTTTTGGTGAAAGAAGAATAGAACCAAGAATGGTTTTTACATCAGAATAAGCAGGATGTTTGTTTTTGTTTTTCATTGACAAAGGTTAATGTTTTGAAAAGAACAATGATTCATTGTTGCAGTGAAACAGAGACTAAAACAAGCCTAACTTTATTGTTTTTAAAGAGTATCAGGAGAAAGGTAATCCCTACTACAAACTAAATCAGAAAGATTTTTATGCATGAATGATTGTTATTTTCATTGTTAAAAATGAAGTTAATGACAGTAGAAGGGTATATCCACTAGTTTTAAGAAAACATGACCACCAGAATAGAATCGAAATTTCAAATTGAGCAATAGAAGAAGGAAACAATAGAAACATTATATAAAGCAGGAATTATATGGTTTCTATAGAGGTTTAATTTTCACAATGAGGGTATAACGAGGGAGTTTGTGAATAACTATACCCAAGATCAAACAATGGTAGGAAACTTAAGCATTCCATTGACTCCAGAATACATCTCCCAAAAATTAGATCTTCCATTGAGAGGGAAAACTATCATAAAGGTCTACATTTCAAGGAGAAAGCATGGACTTTCATTTTAGAAAAAAAAAAGAAGGGAGCCTTTGACAGAGCTAAAGGCATACCTAGCTAGTGGTTCAATGAGCCATGGGGAGAGCTAGTCTTGATCATTCAAAAATTCTTCACATGTGATAGAGGACATAGTGTGGCACATTTGTATCATGTCAGGCTGCTCCAACACATTAAGGGAGAAGTCAAAATAAACTTATCATATTTCTTCTCCCGAAGTCTCATTAGGATAGAGTCAGTGAGAAATGAGAACAAACCAAGAGAAGCTCAAGTTTATCATTAGGAACTAATAAAAATTCTTTTAGAGCATCAAGTAAAAACTTAGGGCATTATTTGGAGAGAACTTTTAGTCCAAAACCAACATGAAGAATAGGACATTGAAGAGCAGTGCAAAATAGATTAGGAAACCAGGGGCATCATGAATTCACCACTTTATCCCACAACTAGGTCTAAGAAGCAAAGCAACACTGTTATGGTTTAAAATTAAACATTCATCATATCCACTCCTAGGAGGCATAGGAGAAAGAGCCTAATAGAAACAAGTAGCAAGGACCAAGAAGTACAAATTGTAGAAACATGTTCTACAAAGAAACAAGTAGAAGATATAATCGAAAGATTAGAGAAAGAAGCTCTAGAAAAAGACTCATATTTTGATGATGTGGCAGCCACATCATTTGCAAAAGATACACAAGAACTAGAAAAAGAGTTGCATTTGAGCAAAATCAAAGAATTGACAGATCAACTAGAAATAAACAAGATCCTGGAAAAGCACTTGAAGAAAGAAAATAAAGCATGCAAGAAAAATAATGCAAAGTTAGTAAGGGAGAATGAAAAATTAACTGAAGAGGTAGGCAAACTAAAGAGAAAGAATGATATACTTTGCAAACAGGCATTCAAGTGGCTTAAAGATAAGAACATGTGGAAGAACAAATATGAGAAACAGAAGGTCAAAGCTACTATGTATAAAGAAGAACACAACATGGGGATAGATTATCTGTTAGAGGCAGCATAGTAGGAAGCATTAGGGTTAGGCACAGGATTCATAGCAGAGGTCAAGAGATCCAATAGGAAGAAACAAGCATGAGGACATGCTTGTGAATCAACAAGGGAGAGATGTTGGCCCTCATTTTTGGTCCAGTTTTGCTTAAGAAAACATACTTAATTCTTATATTTTCCATCCATTTTCCATCACATCCACCTTGTTTTGATGTATTTTATGCATATTCACATATTTAATTTTAATTTTGCAATTTCTAGAAGTTTTTATTGAAACTGAATTTCAAGTGCAATTTTTGGATAGAATAAGAAATTCTTGTAATAGCTATATGGATGTCATATTTGCAGGACACCTAGGCACGAGATGGATACATTTATGGAAATCTTGGGAACTAGGACTAAACTAAATCCAATTGGTACGGTCAAAACAAGCTAAATCAAGCCCGGTCAAAGCTGGTCAACCATGACCAGTCACTCAGAAAATCCTTAGAAAATAAGGCAGTTTTATGATTTCATGGCATTGTCCATATTTTTAGTGATAGGTTGGATGAATTTGACTTGGTTAGGTAGATATGGATAGATAGAGTTTTTAGAGATACTTTTGATCATTTTGTTTCATGATCTTCTATGTAAGCCAAAACTTTGAAGGCTTATGCATGTAGAATTTGTATAATTTATGTGGAGACATTTGAATATTTGAAGTTAATTTGAAGAACTTGTTCTACATTCATTTTTCTGTTCAATGTGTGGATGATTGACTAAATTTTTAGTAGTTTATAACCTCTTCAAGTGTGTAAGGCAAGGGTGGAGGGCCCCCACTTCAAGCTAAGTACACTTCATTGTTAAACTAGCTTGATTTTCATGAACTAGTTGCTTCAAATTTATTTACTTATTTTTCTTTAGATTTTCTTACTTAAATTGATGTGTGATGGTTTATGTTTGCTGGTGAATATTAGTTTATTTATCATTTTGATATGAAGGGACAACACATTGTTCAAGTTGAACCCTCCTTCTATTGAATTAATGAATAAAAACTAGAGTTTTTCTTTCTTGTTTTCAAGTAATTTTATGGAATTCCAACTTTCTAACAATAGCATAATGATGAATGAATTTTTGATGAGGAATATTAAGGATCTCCTAAGTTAGGAGCCTCTTTCATTGTTTATTTATGCATCTTAAGCTGTTGTCAATTAATTTTTATTAATTTTTATTTCTATTCATCAAGTAATATTGTAGAAGAAGGATACAAATGGATCTCTTAAGTTAAGAGCCACTTCATCTCACATATATTTCAGAAGTGAATTAGAAATTATTTAATTAGATTTATATTTGTAATATGTACTTCCTTAGTTCTTCATATTTTATCTTCTAAGCTTGACTACATCTGATATCCATACATTGTGTACATGCCTCCAAGTTTTACAAACCTGGATTGATAATGAAATACTTATGTTAATTTGTGTTAATAAATTAGCCCAAAAAGCTTGTGAATCTACAGGGTTTTCTACAATATCTACAACAAGATCCATATCCATATATATATACCAAAATTCACTTTATTAAACCAACAAATAATAAAGGATGCATAGCCTGCATCTGATCAGCCATCTCCCATGTAGCTTCACTGGGCCCAAAGTGCTTCCAATGCACATTAACTTGCTCGATTTCATTGTTCTAGAGCATGAGTTGTTTCTACTACAATATGCATTGTGGTTATGGCTAGAATTCTCCCTCTAGTCTCACCTGCAATATAGACCATTCAATGACACGATCAACATCCTATACATACTTTTTAAGAAATGAAACATGGAAAACATCATGGAACTTCACTATTGAAGGTAGTGCAATTCAGTAGGTCACTGGTCCAATCCTCTCAAGGATATTGAAAGGCCCGCGATATGGAGGTTGCATATTGGCATATGATCCAATCCTCAAGGAGATCCTCTTGAGCTGCATGTGCAAGTGAACATGCTCCCCAACCTGAAACTCCTTGAATATCTTGTTCTAATATACATAACTCTTCTTCCTGTCCTGTGCTACGTTTTAATTCCTTTTAATAACCTACATCTCTTGTTCCATCTCTGCCAACATATTTGGTCTAATCAACACCCTCTTCAGTGACTCACTCCAGCTAATAGGATTATTACAACTCCACTAGTAAATAAAATCAAACATACTCATTTTCAAGGATTCTTGATACCCATTATTGTATGCAAACTATGCGAGTGGAAGATACTCTTCCCACTTCCTTTGCTGATGCTTGACATACATCCTCAACATGTCCTCATGAATCCTATTGACCCTCTTAGTTTGTCCATTTTTCTATGGATGATAAGATGTACTGATATCTAGCTCTGTAACCAAACCTGGAAACAAAATTTTCCAAAACCTAGAAGTGAACTTGGCATCTCTGTCGGATACAATATTCTTAAGAACACCATGCAATCTCACTATCTCCCTGATGAAAATCTAAGCTACCTCACTAGCTAAATTTGTAGACTTAACTGCAATGAAGTGAGTTACCTTACTTTACCTTTCAATCACAACCATGTTGGAATCATATTGTCTCGATGTCCTTGGTGAACATGTAACAAAATCCATGGAAATGACCTCCCGTTTCCACTCTAGAATCGAAATCAGCTGTAATAAACCACCTAGATTATTACACTCTGATTTTACGTGCTGAGAGTCCAAACATCTCACAATAAAATCAGCCACCTCTTTCTTCGATTTTGGCCAATGATAGAATTTCTTAACTATTGTAAATGACTTCTGATATCCAGGGTGACCTAAATACGACTTGACATGAAACTCCCCCAAGATAAGCTTCTTGAGCTCATTATCATTTGGTACATAAATCCTATTCCTGAATCTCACCAAGCCATCTGTCATGAGGTGATACTCCTCATTCATGTTACCTTCACCCTGGTGTTGTAACCTTTACCTCAGCTGGTGATACCTATCATCATGCTTGCTTGCCTGTATGGCCCGCTCCTGTAAATTTGTCCCATAAAAACTCATTGCTACAATGTGATTCACATGTATCTTCTACTAAGAGCATTTGCAACCATGTTCTCCTTTCCGTTAATGCACCTTATTTCAAAATCAAACTCATTGAGAATAGCTAACCATATAGCTTTCTTGGCCTTCAAATTAGGTTGGTCAAAGAAGTACCTTAGCCCACTATGATCACTCATCAAGATGCACCTCCTGCCAAGAAGATAATTTCTCCACATCTTCAAGGCATGAACGATATCTGCTAACTCAAGATCATGAGTCACGTAGTTTTGCTCATGCTCAGTTCACTTCCTTAACTCATAGCATACCACCTTTCCTTCTTGCATCAGGAGTCCATAAAGTCCTCTATTGCAAGCATCTGTAAAAACCACAAACTCTTTGTCAGGATCTACAATCTTCAATATCGAGGCATTTGTAATAAAATGCTTCAACTGCTCAAAACTAGTTGCACACTCCTCAATCCATTCAAATTTATTCCCTTTTTGCTGCAAATATGTAATAGGATAGGAAATCCATGAGAAGTTCTAGATAAACTACCTGTAGTAACCTGCTAACCGTATGAATGATCTAACCGCATCCATATTCCTAGGAGTTGCCCACTCCATGATAGCTCTGATCTTTTCTGGATCCATTGCTATACCTTCCTTGGAAATAACATGTCATAAGTAATGAACTTATGTCTGAAAGAAACTACATTTACTAAGCTTGGCATACAACTAATGTTCTCTCAAAAATCTTAACATTGCTTCCTGGTGTTGTACATTCTCTTCCTAATTCTTAGCATATATCAATACATCATCAATGAATTCTATTAGAAAATTGTCGAGATAAGGAAACAACACACTATTCATCAAACACATGAAAGTAGTTGGGCAATTATTAAGACCAAAAGGAACCACTATAAACTCATAATGCCCACATCTGGTACGAAATGTGGTCTTGTAAATGTACTCTTCTTTGATGCGTACTTGATGATATCCTAATCTCAAGTCAATCTTCAAAAACATTGCTACTCCCTTCAAATGATCAAACAAGTCATCAATCTATGACCAAGGGTACCTGTTCTTGATCATCACCTTGTTCAAATTCTTGTAATAAATGCAGAACTTGAGAGTATCATCCTCCTTCTTCACAACCAACATTGTTTCACCTCAAGGTGACACAATTGGCCTAATGTATCCCTTATTGAGAATTTACTTAAGCTTCAACTTCAATTCCACTAATTCTGGTGTTCTTATCCTATATGGTGCCTTATATTTTGGTGCTTCTCTCAACATCAACTCAATAGAAAAGTCAACTTCCCTATGAGGCAGTACATATGAAATATTTACTAGAAACACATCCTGAAACTGCTACAAAATTGGATACCTCTTCAATACTTTATCATCCTCAACATCCTTCCCATTGTCATTAGAAATATGAACTACAAATTACACACATCCATTCCTGCAACTTCACTTAGCCTGGATAGCTATAACGATTCTCACTGACGTAGGCTTCTTATTTTCCTACAATATTCTCTTCTCTCCATCATCATCTAGGCACTCAATAACCTTGTCATAAAAAACTACCTTAGTCCCGTGAATGGACAACCAATCCATACCCAACATCATATTGTATGATCCTAACAAAAGCGCATTTAGATGTGCTAATATATGCATACTGTTTAGCTCAAATGCACAAGATATTACCCAATGATAAATTATTTTCTTGATACTTGTAGCCAACTGCACCAACCAAGACTCTACATTCACTTATTTATTCAAGCAACACTTATCCACCATGTGAGGACTGATATAACTATAGTTAGATCTAGGGTCAATCAAAATAGAAACAATCCGATCATAAAGCTTACCTTCCATCTCGATAATAGATGCCTAATGATTAGCCTTCATATTATCCAATGCTACATAAATACGTGGAATCATTTGTCCAACATCCTCAACTGTTTTTGGCTCCTGAGCATTGTAAATCTAAGGTCTGCAACCATGATGTTGTAGACAATATCTCTTGTGATTCTCTACACCACAAGTCCAAAACTACAAAGGATTCATTCCATCACCCTTTTTATTCTCCTTAGACTAAAATACCTATCCTATGGAAACTACATTTAACTTCTTATAAAACAATACATTCTCCTTATTATCTGCATCTTGAGGTCTTCCTCGCTTCTTCTCCCATTTTTCGTTATTCTTATCATTACCTTTCCAACCTCACTTAATCTCTAACTTATTCTTATATTTCTCATAACAATGCTTCAACTTCACAATTACTTCCTCCAATGTCTAAGGCTCATCATACTCAATCCAATCCTTAAATTCTAATGGAAATCCACTAACGCATATTTGAACCTTCGTCTTCTCATAAGATATGGTACATACCTCAACAACTCCAAAAAGTTATTTTTGTACCCTTCATCTGTCATAGACTCCATATTCAACTTGTTAGGGTCCTATAATTTATAGTATCTCAAGGTGATTAAGCATTTCATAGTTTGCAGGTTTCAAATTGTTCATAAGATGTCAATTTTCAATTCATTTCATTAAAAAGAAAAAAAAAAAGGAAAAAAGAAAAAAGAGAAAAGAAATTAAAATAGGGTATATAAAAAAGAAGAAAAAGAAAAAATAAAAGAAAAGAGAACCCCAAATGTTGTTCAAATCATACATTTTAAGAATGACTGAACAAATTTCAATTTATGTTCATAGGTTAGAAAATAAAGATTTGCCAAACAGTTTAACCTTGGAAAATTAGTAGTTAGGTATAAATTGAATTTGGTCCAACTATTTAATATGGACCAAAGGGGAGAAATAAGTGATAGAGTAGGTTAGATTTTTAAAGAAAAAGAGATGTAAAAAAAGGAAAAAAAGGATGAAAGGGTCTGCAAGTCTAAGTTCACCTTGCAAATGCAAGATAACAAAAAAATGCTAGGCTATGGAATAAGGAAATTTATAAGGAAAGGGGTCTTATATCCCGTTAATAATCATTCCCCCTTAAACCTTATTTATTTACCCCTCTCTTGCTATGGTTTGCCCCCATTTATCTCTCGACTGCACTACCATACTCACCTGTCATATCATTGTTAATCAACCTACCACCTTTCACCCCATCTCCTCCCACTCCACCCGATCTAATGGCCCACGTCCCTTTTCGCCCCCACCCCCCCCCCACCCTCTGAAAGTTAATTCCAGGGGGGGGCGGGGTCCGAAGTCGGCGGTTTCTGCCCCCATATGTGTTACACCCTCGTGAGTTCACACCCCCCCTCTCATACCACCTACTGCTCCCCAGGACCCCCAAAAATCTGTATTCAGTATCAGCCAAACCACTCACCTATTCGACCGTTGGGCACCTGCCACCTCACAGCACCAAGCCGCCCCATCCTCCTAATCACTTCCATTCCTACCATTGGGAAATAAATGGGTTGGGCCATTAGCCAACAGACCCGCGCCAAATCAGGCCAATCCAACGACACGATTACAAATCATAAAACCACCAGTTTATGCCGATTTCAAATTTTAACTGTTATTGTGCA
Source organism: Pinus tabuliformis (assembly GCA_031772625.1). Classification (NCBI taxonomy): domain Eukaryota; kingdom Viridiplantae; phylum Streptophyta; class Pinopsida; order Pinales; family Pinaceae; genus Pinus; species Pinus tabuliformis. The sequence goes on along the minus strand of CM062814.1, from coordinate 762,803,799 downwards.
CTTGTAGGCGTCTTTCCACTCCATTCATCCATTACCAAGAACACACAGTGAAGCCAAAACACAGTAATACAGTGCAGGATTACTCATTTTCTTGTAGCGATCATCATTTCCCACTCTTGAATCCCATTTCTATTTAAATCCCTATTCTTTCTCCCTCACTGAAATCCCACTTCTTTTATCCCTTTCTATTACAGATTTAGCATAGGACAATTTTCAGAGGAAAGCTACAGAGAAAATAGTAATGGCACCAAAGAAGAAAGAACCAAAAGTATTCAACCCAATGGTGCACCCACCACTGGATTTAGATCATTTACCGCTGGCCGATAGGGATTACAAGATCCATGAAACCCTCTCAGAATTTGATCTATTTAATATATATTGCTAGTGGGAGGACAAATTCATGGAGGAAATGGATGACATAGGCCTTTGGGACACCAACCTACCATTCTATATCTTCCCTAAAACACATAGTTGCCCAGAATTGATCAGGAAGTGTCATTCATGTTACAATCCACAACAAAGAGTAGTGATGGCCCCAACAAGACATATTTTATTCACAATTGATGCTCAATCCATCATGCAAATGATGCAAGCCCCGGTTATTGAAGGAGATGTTCCTTTTTCACATGAAGTTCTGATTGAAATGTACCAAAATCTTGATTTCTCCAAGAGAGCTAAAACATTAGAACTTTTCATGGCTGAGAACACACCTTTGCCAAGCAAAAACCCTCCTTATTCCTCCTCTATTTTCCCTGACAGAACCAAACATATTGCCATAGTTCTTTCCTATTTACTTGGATATTAATCTAACTAATGGATTGATGAAGATATTATAGATTTCCTATCTATCCTCTCAATTTAATCCAAGTCTTTTGTCCTTTTCAACTTCATCCAGTTTCTAGTAGATGTAATCCATGAACAGCTGGTTAATTTCTTCACAGATGAAAATTTTCACTACTCCTCAGTATTGGTTTATAAGTTTTTGTATTTTCAGGCAGACAGGGTCCATTTTTCATTAACCAAAATGAATGAGGAAGGTGAACCTCAATCAGTAATATTTTGGACAACATTGGTAATGAAAGATCAAAAGGACTTCAGATACAAGATATTTGTGGAAATGTTTGTCCACCCAGCAATGAGCATCCTCAATGGGACAAGATAACCAATGATAAATGAAGATATAAAAAGAATTATTCAATTGTCTGATCAAGCCAAAACTGGTGATTGGTACTTGTACCAAAACTACACTGAAATAAGAGTGTATGGCTGTGAGTTAGCCCCCTACAAGCTGCCAAAGTTCCTCCCCATGAGGATCTTTGCATTGGAGTACATTAGATAGATGATTAGTGCAGATGAGATGCATTTTGTATCAGCCAAGAAGAAATCCCAATTCAGGATCAAGTCCCAAATTGGTCCCTTCATTTGCAACAACAGAGCTGTAGGAGAGGAGGCAGACAAAAGATTAAGAGAGATGAATTTTACCCATAGCTTCACATGGTCTTATGACCCATGGGGCATTATTTCTAAGAAGAGGGTGGAAAACAAGTCCACTACCTACATCCACACTCAAAGGCCCGAAATCGAGAAATATATGAATCAAATAGACTAGATGCCAGATACATTACAAGAAGCTGAGGAGCAAGTAATTTCCTCTTCCAGTGCACAAACTCCATGACAGCAGGAGAAACAAATTACTGAAGAAAGGTCCGAAAAGGGGAAATAACAAGAGCAAGGAATAACAGGGAAGAGATCCAGAGAAGATCAGTCACCAGGAACTGATATTTCCATGAAAGAATTCAAGTTGAAGTATAGGAAGAAAGCTAGAAAACACATGGACATAGATAAAGGGTCACCACAACAGATGGTGATCAACATAATTGATATTCCAGATTCCTCCCCAGCTAGAGGACAATCATTTCCTTCTACTCCGATTTTAGAAAGACAACAATCTCTTCAAGTGTCCTCATCTTCAAAGGTGACTGAAGAGAAAGAAGAGACAATTTTTGATACCTTCATAGAAATCAAAATTAGAAATGAAATACTAAAGAATAGAACACATGCTCAATTTTGGAAGTAGAGTGCAACTACACAAGGCATACTTCTCTCTAGCTTTGACTTAGAGAAGGGCAAAATGCATATGGCATTTTTGGAAGCACAAACATCAAAGCCCAAAACTCCAATAGACTACAAGCAAACTTCCTTTGAGTTTGATGTCAAGAATGTCCATCCAATAGATCAGCTGGAGATGCACAAGAAAACAGGGGAAATGATTTCATCTACTTTAACCAGCACTTCCATGAATTTATTCAAAATGCAGGTGGCCCTCTCAAACGCTCAATCTCAATTGAAGATGGAGAGAATTTCATCATTGTCAAAGGACACCAGGATTAAGTCTTTGGAAGACCTAGTAATAAAAATTGGATATGATCCCTCATATACAAAATGAGCTAAAGAAGTAATAAAGAAGAAAGAGTTAGACATTCCAGCTCTGAAGAAGCAACTCAAGCTTCCTACTATGCATGACCCATTGACCAAGGAAATAGAGGAAACAGAGAGCATAAAGGCTGACATGATGAAACTAATAGTGGATCAATCCATCCAAATCAAACAGATGGAGACAGAAATGGAAAAGATGGTGCAAGAGAATAAAAAAGAGCACATATGGCTAACACAAGAGTGGAGTCCCTTCCTTTAACAACTCTACCCATAACTACTCCAGCAGGTGCAACCACAGGAGCAGGTAGTGCAGAACAGTTGGAAAGATCTATGGAAGGAATGAATCTGCAGAATGAAGAAATCAAGAGGCTGGAATCCCAAGTTGGTGTGCTACAAGATCAGATTAAAAGAGCTGAAAACAATCACTTGGTAGAGATGCAGAGAGAAAAGGCATTGATAGAGAAGCTTCAGAAGTCAGAAAAAGAATCCTCCATTGGAAATACTCTAGGGAGGGTTAAGGAGATCATTTGGCACAAAGTAATAGATCGTATGAATGAAATTTGGCCTAGCATCCAAATTATTTTTGAGCAGAAAGAGTTAGTAGAGAAAGCCAAAGAAGCCATTTCAGCCACCAATACAGAGTTGGGAGATATGCCAACAACAACAAATAGAATTATCAAGTTTTTGAATGCAAGAAACAAATATGAGCTGGAAGAATTGGGAGTAGAAGATAGGACAGAGACCATACTACAAGTCAAAAAGGTGCTGACAAAGAAGAGTTTAAATGTGCAGCTTCAAGAAAAATGCCAAGTTCTAGAGCTGACAGTCAACAAGTTTTTCAACAGAATGCAGCCTCTACATCAAAAAGGTCTCCCCTCTCTATTTTTTATAAATGAAAAACTCATGGGTAGAGGGGATTATGTCAAGAAATTACAGGGAATAGACACAGATGTTGAAAACCTATCCAACATCAAAGGCAGCATAATAGGAACGGATTTACTAGAAGCAATCAACAATTAGATTTACATTGAACATGAGCTGAAGCATGTGTTTTTGGTCAAGCCATCATTTGCTAAATACACTGATGCTGATGAGGTTTATCGAAGATTAACCAAGATCAAGATCCTAGAGGGGGAACCGTGGAGTGACTTATGTGACTACCAGGAAGAATGAGACAAGGATGAATAGAGTGACCATACAGGCATGAGTCAACAATAGCCACGTCAACAGAACCACTCCAGTCAAACTAATACTTCAGGCAACAACATCCCTGAAAAGAGGTACACCTGTCCCAGTTTTCTCAGATGGCCACTCCTTGGCTACATTAGTCAATTTTCCCTTCATTGTAATAAATAATAGATTGCCAAGTGTACAAGGCAAATCATTGTAGTTTTTGTTTAAATACTCCATGCATTGGGAGTATTAGGGGTTGGACCCTAGTCATTGGAATGATTTTTCTATTTGGAGCATTGTAATTTTGAGCTGGAGCATCAATAAAAAGGACAGTTTACAGGATACTTGATCTGTTTTGACCTGGTGATGTTTTTCTTTCTATGTTTAATGTATTTATGTTTATCCATCCATGCATCTTTCATTCTTATTGTGAAGTAGAAATTATAGTTTAAGATATGATGTTGGAGCACCTTACTACTATCTGTGTTTACAATCTATATGTTTTCCTCTGAAGTATGATTAAAAAATACTTGAATGATTTTTAATCCTAACTGATATCATTTTTCTATCATTCCATTTATCACTCTTCTTTAAAGATCTAGTAGGAACAATTAGCTTTCCCTGCAAACACTCTGTAAGATTGATGCTACCACCCAGCATGTGACTCCATAGCCCAATGGAAAATATTGAAAAATGATCTTTCTCCAACCAAATGAACAAATAAACAAACAACATTTTATTCTTAATATCTAGCCTAAAACATTATAGCACTAAAAACAAAGTTAAATCATAATTACATAGAGAGAGGCCTCTCTGAGTCCAGGAAGGCTAGATCCTAGATTCATAAGTGGTTTGATGTATATTTTGTGACTTTTGTCTTTCCAATCTTCAAAATCACAGAACGATAACACAACTCATGGAACGCCATATCCTTACCATCATAGTATCTCTATGACAAGTACTTATTTCTGCAGAGTCTCTTAAACTCATGCCAATTCAACTCCTCTATCCTAATACCTCTAACACACTTCACATCTTCACACCATATGTCTTATTTTCCCTTGAAACTAAAAATGGCTATATTGGCTTTCATATTCTCTATATAATCATGCAGATCGATGAACTTCTTCATCTTAAGTATCCATGCTTCTACATCTTTTGGTTTCTTCAGCTCTCTATCAAATATAGGAGGTTTGGCTTTCATGAACTCATCTAAAAAGTACTGATGATCATTCCTCTTGTAAGGATGATAACGATGATGACCATGTTGTCTCTCTAAACTAGAACTAGAATAGAAACCATAACCAATACCTATATTTTCAGGTGTATCCATTCATCTACCACCTATGATTATGTCATTCATGTCTGACATGTGTCCTCCATGAGACTTTCTACCAATATACTCTACATTAGTCATTTCCTCATGTCCATAACTGATCTGTGGTTGACCCTGCCCCCACAAATATGATAAATTCTAAAGAATAACTGCATTGACTTCTAATTTATTTTCCTATGCCATGGAAAGTATTTCCTGTGACTAAATGATCATGTCATTACCCACCTTACAACTTCTAATCTCTACCTTTAAAATTCTCAAGGTGTCTGCTATGTCAGGAGAGTACTCATCTCTTTGTTGCTCATCTGATCTATAAGGAGAGTCACGGGAACTGTAATCCACCATTTTTCTTTTCATCTCTAATTTTGTACTTCTTGCAAAAATACTAGTTCATATAACCAAATATAAACATAGCCAAATGTGCCTTAGTGAACTTCAGGGGAGGCTATCTCGTCTGCACAGTCAATATGGATTAGCATAGCATATGTATATATAATGAAATCAACAATAGTCTCAACATAAATATCAACACGACGACACAAAATACAACAATGAACATCACAAGAAATAACCAACATGCATTCACAATAAACAGATAGACAATTGGATATGTATACATGGAAATCACATCTACCCTCAGGTTGAGTGCTACAATATCACATTGATACCACTCTGTAAATTTATCTTCCCACATTTAACCAAATTCACAAACCCGTGAGGGTAAACATGATACAAGTGTCACTATGACATGACTCGACCTCATAGTTCCAGTTAAGGAAGTGGGGCCTACAAACTGACCACAAACTGACATCCCACGTGAACTACAAAGCACATAGGAGCTAAAGAAACACCCCAAGTGGTAAATCACTAAGCTCCAACCTTTCTTCATTAACCTAAACTCCCAACTACACCCTTGACACTACTTCCATATAGTTATGATGTTATAATTGCACTCACAATCTTGAATCCATGTGTTTATGGCCTAAAATCCTCAGTTTTGAACATGCGGTCTCAAGATTTGTGCCATCTTTGCAATCCAACCCCTAGAGCACTTTCTAGAATTGCATGAGACTTTCCAAAATCATTATTAATATTATGAAAAAGCTAAAAATTCAATATAGACTCAAAAACTTGACCTACATTGCATAATCCATAACATACATTCCATCAAACGCATGGAAAACATAAAATCTATAGGTCATGAATGCATATCTGAACATAATAGTCTGAGATTCATCTGAGAATCACTAAGAAGGCTATATGCCCTCTCCACATAGCTACAACAACACCTGTTAGTCCATACATTCATCAACCATTCAATAGATAAAAAATTCATGACAAGATCCATAGATAATACACATCATATAACCAACATATAAACATAAAATAACTAGCATAGAAACCATGGCAACTTAGCCATAATATCACCAACAGAATCACTAGCAATTCTCATAGATTAAAATAGGAAAATGTCTCATATTAACATATGAAAATACAAAAAAAATTAGGGACTTCCACATACCACTCGACCATATATTGGGTTGAACAAAATCTCTCTTTCATCCAATCACCCTCGTGCCATATTTCAACCATGAATGTGGGATCTCATGGAATACCCAAGAAAAAACTAAATTAGGTCTTCTAGAGGCCAAACCACCTCAAACCTCAACTAGAGTGATTCCACCTCCACGGTCATACATAACTAACACAAACTAGATTAGTCTCTACCCAAGCTATCCAGGGCTCCAAGAAATAGTAACTCAACCCACAACCTTCCTGGGCTCTGGAAAATTTGTCCAACCTAACTCTAGGGACTAGTAACTGAACCCAGCAAGGGCTCCAAAGCTTTTATCCCAACCTAGGCTCCAAGACTAGTAACTCAACCCAATTTTTTCCAAGGAATCCAATGTTTTTGTTGCAACCCACAAGCATAACGCACATAAGCACCAATCACAAAAAAAGAAACAAAGTGGAAAAACCATAACACCATGGCTATCTAGGAAATGGAAAGGAAAGGATAAAACCACTAAAAATCAAGGAAAATATCCATTCCAATGACAACATATAACCAAAAAACCACATGCATATACCATGCATCCAAAAATTAGCAATTAAATCACACATGAAACATGTTACCTGCAAATCAATCCAACTGTAGTTGTTGATCCAATTGTTCCCTTGCGCTTTAATGCTTTCCTTTTCCTTCTTTCTCCAACCCAAGTAAATGTTAAAGTGCTCCAAGAATGCTCCAATATTTCTCTAAGTGTGAAAGAGTGTGAGAGAATGAGAATGAAAGAGAGCTCCAAAACTAAATTGACAAAAAATGTTGTGAACTGATCCTCAAAATCCTTTTTATCATTGAGGCCTCTATTTTCTTCATTTTCCTTCATTCTTCCTTCAATTTCACTCTCATGCAAATTTGTGTCTATTCATGTTCCTTTCTCCTATTTTCCTTTATTTTTGTAATTAAATGCCAATTATTTCCACTTTTCCTTTTTCGATTCCTTTTCCAATCTTTATAGCCATTAATTAATCATGAGTGATACCCATCACTATGTTTTTCCCAACATTCAACTTGGAATGTGTGTCCCAAGACCTTGGTTATATTTTATTTACATATAAAATCAACCAGGGTTTGTTACATGTTCTAGGGATGCATTACACTTATAATTGTATAAATTACTGACAAAACAACTTACTTCAATCATTTAACCAATCTAACCTACAAAAAATGAAGCATGAATATTAAGTGCAGAAATAGGAAATGCAAGAATGAGATATGTAAGGAAATAAGAAATATAAAGAAGATAAATAAATTGTGCAGGAGGGCTATGAGACTCCTAGGATGGCCAAGCCAAATGATACTTAGGGTCCTATGAAGGAAATCAAGTTTTATAAGCTAAAAATGAAGCCAAACATCATTACTCAAATCAAGTCAAGTATATCCCTACTCGAAATCAAAATAGAATTGCTTAATAACAAGTTTTCTTCATAGGAAGATCTAAAATTCCATTCCCCCAGAGGCTAATTCTAATTGGTACTTATAAAAATTGATGGGAAGAAGCCTCCTTGAAAGGAGGCAACTTTTTCCCTCCAAAAATTCATCAATAAGTGGATCTAGTCCCCATTAGTAGGAATATTCATTAAAATACGAAGTTCTAGCTTCTCTTAAAAGAGAGAACACATCCCTAGATTTTCTCAATTAGTGGAGCCCCATAATTTTTTCAATAATTTCATAATATAATATTCATTTATTGGCCCATCCTGTAGCATCATGTGGTAGGGATCAAGTCGCTAAATTCTCTTATTCTATAGACCTTAGATTTTACTCAATATTATACAAAGTAAATAATATTAGGCACATAATAAGCAATTATCTCTAAACCTTCCTAAGAAATTATTAAGCTAAGAAAACATTATTAAGTGTAGAAGAAGAGATTTAATATATCCTTTGCGTTCCTAGGAAAGGTTAGATGGACCTTATTTTGTACCTAATTGGGAGGCTCATCATACCCCTTACTGAAATTGTTTCTCACCTTTTGAGCAACCTACTCATCTTCTCTGCCCTTGTTTTCTTCATGTATGCTTCTGTTGAAGTTTATGACCTCCGTGTTGATGTAATTTCCACTACTGGATAGGATCCCATGATTATATAAATTTTGTATCATTTCTTTGACTCTTTGTCTTGGTTTTGGTATTTCTGAAGTATATGTTGATTCCCCTCCTCTCATGATTTGAAATATTTTTTCACAGATTTGGGCAAGAAAATTTTGTATAAGGAAGTACTAGTCAAATTGTGATCTTGTAGAAAAGAATATATGTACATCCTCTTAAATTTAGGAAAGTAAAATACTTCTCACTAATTACTCCTCTTAATTTTCCACTTCGTGTCTCATTAAAATTATAATCAAATAACCTAGTTGCTGTGGAGCGATAAAAAGGTGTCTTGTGAAGTCCTAATTACCTCACATTAATTATCAACCCAGGGACGACTTTTTATTTCAAGAGTGTACTCTGTCTGAGGCGGCTATTTACTTAAGAGTAATGTTTTGCAGTATAGAGATTAAAACCCAAAAGTAAATGAAAGCTGGAAACAAAATCTAAAGCAAGAAACTGAAATGTTCTAAACCAAATCATTCATTCAAATAACCATCAATCGAGGATACAGTTGCAATAGCTCATTCCTCTAGAAATTGATGAAGGAAAAGGAATTAGAGTATGGATCATGGATCTGGGAGCATAATAGTGTCTGCTGTGTCTCACGACAACCTTGATCCTCCTCCCACACTAAAACAGTAAATGCAAGTAAATGGAATGGAAATTAGAGCATGGACTAAAGATCTGGGAGCTAAGCAGCGACTTGCTGACTCACTACAGCTTTAGACCTTCTCTCACACCAAAGTAATAAAGGCAAGTAAATAAATCAGCAGAAAGTAAAACGGAACGGCGAAATGGAAATGGGATAGCAATAAATGATACAACAGCAAAATGGAACAACAATAATCAAATGGAACAACAACAATCAAATGGAACAGCAATCCTTAATGAATTACGAAACAACAACCATCACTCGTATGTACATGATTTACATTAATATAGCAATCTGAAAGTATTAAATGATGTAGCTATGTTTCTAAACAGAATGATGCTACCCTCGAATCCCACAAATATTCATACCAGCACCCTGTTACAGAAATGGCTGAATAATGATACAATTCGACCCCGTGTGAATTCATTTACATAGTGCAGAGTTCTTACATGGAGAAATCGTTCATTCATTGATCATAACAGAATAATAACGTATCATATAAAGAATGTATCAGATTGCTACGTCATAAAGATAAACAGTCCACACACAAATCACCGTATAATGATACAAAGGCAAGTGTCCTCCGGAGCCGGGCCTTTAGCTGCCGATGGTACACCGCCTTAGATTACTCTAGACGCAGAGACGAAATGAACACCAAGTCTTTTATATTAATTGCATCCACAAAAGTATAACAAGTTAGGTCTTAATGAGACTCAACGATCAAAGTTTATTCCGAAAGTGTGAAATTACAAAAACAATCCTCCCTCCTCTGATCTTTGGTTTCATTTAAATAGAGAAAGATCAGAGCATAGATAATTACAACATGATAAATTTGGGTTGATTCTAACCAGATGATCAACAAGAAAATATATTCCCTCTCATCTCTTCAACAAAAGCAAGACGAATTTAGGTTTACAGCTGAGATTTGGAGGGCGGCCGCAACTGCAAATCTGAGAAAATCGTGCTCAAAGAACCCTGCGTTTCTCCCTGTACAAGCCGAATTTGGGCAATCTGTTCATTTCAAAGATAACTGGGCCCGTTCTGGACAAAACCCATGTTCCGGATTTTCCAAATTCGTCTTCATTTGCTCAAAATCTTAACCGCAAAACTGTCACTCCTTAAACCAGCGAATTTCTGAGTTGGCTGATTTAAAAATCAAATCTTCAATCTGGAAGTTACTTTGGAGGCTAAAAATGGTAAATAAGGTTACAACCAACTTATTAGAACTATCATTGGTAAAATAATGCATAATAATCAATTTATTAGAAATAAAGGAGAATAAATAATATTTATTCATGAGAGCATAAATAATTAATAAAATGGATTTAAATGATAAATTATAATAAATGGCATGATGAAGAATGGTAGAAATGGGTGAAATAAACGTTCACAAGTGACAATAATAATGGTATATTATCGACTCTACACACCCCCACACTCAATATATTGCATGTCCTCATGCAACGAAAACTGAATATATTGCATGTCCTCATGCAACCCAAAGACAAAAACCCATGTGTTAACCAAGCAATAAAAATTTGAGAATAAATGAATGCTTCCTTAATTAATGAATATTCAATTTTAGTAATCTTGATGAAGGCATAACAATTTTTACATTGACATTCAATTATATGTATATATGAAGTTGCAACAAAATATGATATATGTAACAGCAAACTTCATGAACCATTTTCTCAAAAACTACAAACCAGCTTTTGTTGAAATTTGGCAAGTAAATTTATAATATATGAATGCCTTTATGATCCAAAAATCAGATTGTTTTGATGCACGGATCATGAGATATAAACAAAATGGATGTAAGTGAGAGTGCATGATTTCCGAAATTTTATGAACCACTATTTCTTGAACTTGTGTGGATTTGTATTAATGATAGGTATGTGTTTTCCAAAAATTACAAGAATTGGGTTCATAGTTTTAAAAATATGTGGAAATCAAAAAATGAAATTGTATGCCTTAAATAAGGAAGAAAGTAGAAAATATTCATCATGCATAGCAATTCCTCCCCCTCTCTGAAAAATTAGCATGTCCTCATGCGATGCTAGAAAACAAATAGAGGTGGTTGCTACCAGCTGTTGAATTCTATGCTTGGTGTAAAACAACATGGAATAAGGGAGGTGTTGAGAGTGAATAAGAATAGCAGTGGATGATAAAGAATATAAATGGCGTGGTGATCAGAAAAAATGAAGGAACACTCCCCCATACTCGGAAAATATGCTGCTGAAAAAGGGGAAGTGGTAAAGATGTGGAATGAAAGATGACAAATAATGCTCAAAATAGATTTTGATGAAATTCTCCTAAATTCATAATAAATTAGAAAACTATGCGATTTTACCTCAAGTTTTACCTCCAAAAAAAATGTGGAATGACATATATGGACTGGCAGTTGTTGAAGATGATGTAGATAGAGTTGGTGCTGAAAGTGATGCAAAAGGTGGAATTCAGAAAAGCACATCATATCTGAAGAGTTGTTCATGTTCGCAAGTTGCTCGAGCCGTGTCTGTTAGTTGCAATAGTGTGGTCATGCTGTGAATAGAATTTTGCTCATACTTGTTGTTCTCCTGTAAACAAAGCACTATTTTGCATACAATGTGCTTGAATCCATAGTGTTAGCTTTGAATATCAACAGATAAGATGCATGAAAATTTGCAATTAGAAAAACTCAAATCAACAAGGTATGGCAAAGTGCAGTAATCATATCGCATGCAATCCCATAATGCATACATTCCCCCCTCCAATTGGAAAATGGGTTCCATAACCATAAAGCATATGAAAGGGGTGGTGCTGACGGCAAGGCAATGGAATGAACAATATATCAGTAAGGGAGGCAGAGTACACTTATCAATGATAAGACGGTGAAAGTTATGGTTATTTTGAGAGCAAAGTGTGTAAAGATAGTTATGAATAAGAGATAGGACGCTTTGGAGTGATGATAGTTTATGCATAATGAAAAAGGACAACAATATGCTAAAAAGATGCTTTGCTGACGGTATTCTAGTTGAAAATGATGTGATTGATCATAAAACAATTTCTCATGCATAAAGGTTCAAATAGGGAAAAAGTTAAGGAAATAACTTCTCTGATAAAAAGAAAATAAGAAAAGGGTATTATAATAATAATTGACGAAAAGATATAACTTCAATACCATAAGCAGAGCCGCTGCTGCCAGTAGGCGTCCATAGCCTCGGCAGGGTTGCTTTTTATCCCATATGAGCCAGGATCCTCAATTTATAAATGGAGAGTTTTAGTGTTGTTCTACAGAAGAGATCAGTGTGCTGGCGTGGTAACCAGATAACCACACTGCCATTCACTAGGAGGTAGCAAAAGTGATCAGGCCGGCTCGTGATGAGACCTCCTGTTCCAAGGATAATTTGGCTATCCAATGGATCATAACCCTGGTGTGGTGGCCATAATGGGAATGTCACTTTGTTACAGCCTTATGAACATGGTAGGCTGACTCGTAATGAGACCCCCTATCCTCCATCTGCGAACAAAATTTTGTTATTATTACACATTTTTATGATAAAAAGAGGGAGACTCAGTACTCCTTAAGAGCAGGGATGGCGGAAGAAGTTGAAGATGTCAATAGAAAAAAATATACCCATAATCTCATTTATTACAGACAAAGAAGATTATAACCAGGGATGATGGAACCAGCATGGTATTAAGATGATCAATCAATATCATGTTCAACAGAAAACAATGCAGTAAAGTAGTATATAAATAATTGTGTCTCTTTTGAAAAAAAATCTGTCATCAAAGAGCTGTTCTGTTAAAGATCATAACGTAAATGATAATACTTGCCTCAAAAGAATCCATAATTCTTGTCCTCATAAAAATAGTGTACTTCATGCCATGAAAGAGAATTAGGAGAATGTGGTTGAGCTGACTATGAATAATCCCACAAGAGAAAGGAAAGGGTTGCCCTCAAAAATATTCCCAAAGTGTTGCTCTTTTGAATGAACAGCAAAAACACTCAAAAAGTGGTGTTCCGTGTAGGGAACATTAAAGAAAATGCACACCAAAAAACAAAAATACACACAGAAAACGCGAAAATGCAAATGTCGTTCCTTTTGAAAGAGAAGAATCCATGCAAGCAAAAACTCGAACTGCTGTTCCTTTTGAAAAAGGAACAGCAAAAACTCAAACTGCTGTTCCTTTTGAAAAAGGAACAGCAAAAAACTCAAACTGCTGTTCCTTTTGAAAAAGGAACAGCAAAAACACACCAAATGTTGTTCCTTTTGAAAAAGGAACAGCAAAAAACTCAAACTGTTGTTCCTTTTGAAAAAGGAACAGAAAAAACTCAAATTACTGTTCATTTTGAAAAAGGAACAGCAAAAACACACCAAATGCTGTTCCTTTTGAAAAAGGAACAGCAAAAAACTCAAACTGTTGTTCCTTTTGAAAAAGGAACAACAAAAACTCAAACTGCTGTTCCTTTTGAAAAAGGAACAACAAAAACACACCAAATGCTGTTCCTTTTGAAAAAGGAACAGCAAAAAACTCAAACTGTTGTTCCTTTTGAAAAAGGAACAGCAAAAACTCAAACTGCTGTTCCTTTTGAAAAAGGAACAGCAAAAACACACCAAATGCTGTTCTTTTTGAAAAAGGAACAACAAAAAACTCAAACTGCTGTTCCTTTTGAAAAAGGAACAGCAAAAACTCAAACTGCTGTTCCTTTTGAAAAAGGAACAGCAAAAACACACCAAATGCTGTTCCTTTTGAAAAAGGAACAGCAAAAAACTCAAACTGCTGTTCCTTTTTCAAAAGGAACAGCAAAAAACTCAAACTGCTGTTCCTTTTGAAAAAGGAACAGCAAAAACACACCAAATGTTGTTCCTTTTGAAAAAGGAACAGCAAAAAACTCAAACTGTTGTTCCTTTTGAAAAAGGAACAGCAAAAAACTCAAACTGCTGTTCCTTTTGAAAAAGGAACAGCAAAAACACACCCAACGTGAAAGTGCAGAAGTGTTGTTCCATTTCGAAAAGGAACAACAGCTGTTCCATTTCGAAAAGGAACAACAAAATGTCAAAGTGCAAAAAGTGTTGTTCCATTTCGAAAAGGAACAGCAAAATGTGAAAGTGCAAAAAGTGCTGTTCCATTTCGAAAAGGAACAGCAAAATGTGAAAGTGCAAAAAGTGTTGTTCCATTTCGAAAAGGAACAGCAAAATGTGAAAGTGCAAAAAGTGTTGTTCCATTTCGAAAAGGAACAGCAAAATGAACTGTGAAAAAGGAACAGCAAAATGAATGGCTGAACCAAAAAGTGTTGTTCCTTTAGAAAATAAATAGCAAAACGAAAATGATGTCCCTTTGAAAAAGGAACAGCAGGAACGACAAAAATGCACACAAATGTTGTTCCTTCAGAAAAGGAACAGCAAAATATACAACCATAAAATGCAAGCACGCAAAGAATGAATTAGCTGTTCACTGTATTGAAGCTGAGGATGGGTCACAGTTTGAATGAAGCAACACCTGAAACACAAAATATAAAAGAAATTAGAAAAGAAACAACATTTTATTTAAAAAAAAATATGTAAATTAAGTTACAACAACTATGATATTATGTAAAAAAATGATCTTTTTGAAAAATGTTTTGGCAGCAGTGACAAGACATGAATTTTGAAATTGAAATCAATTCTTCATTTGTTCTATTATGAATCCGTTGGGTAATGATTTGGATAAAATTCCTTTGTTTTATAAAAACTTCTTTGAAAAATCACTCGTCCATAAATTGACCTTCTTTATTTTCCCAGGACCTGCAAAAAACGAGTATCTACCTGCAATAAAGCATTAAATCATGAAGAAAGAGAGGTGTACGGGCTCCCTTAATCCAAGAATTATGCAAAAAACAACAAGTAGTTATTCTGTATAACAAATCCATAGAGAAAATAACAAAATAAAATTTATTTGTTACCTGCGGGAGAGCAGTGGTCGACCATACTAACCAGCAGTGTTTTAATTACAACTTCTTTGTTTTTCGTCCAAATTGAGTGATTCCAAAGCCAAATGAAAACTAATTCAAAGGTGTATCTCCAATAGAAACAGGTTTTAAAAACTCAATGATATGATATGTCAAATTTGTTTAGAACAACCTGCATAATAGAGTCATTGTCGATTACCCGGCTTAGACCAACAGTTGATATTTCAAGCATAACTTTTTCGTTTGATGTCGGATTCGAATGATTCAAATTGGAAATGAAAGTAGATTCATTTATTGATCTCCAATAGAAACAGGTTTTGAATACAAGAAGAATTGATAGGTCAAATATTGTAAGGAACAGCTGGAAAGACATAGTTTTAAGAGTGCTGATTTACGATAGACAGTCAGTATTTTGATCATAACTTCCCCATACGATATCGAAAATGAGTGATTCAAATCGCATTGTAAACTATATTCATAGGGGAATCTACCATAGAAACAGGTTTTAAAAATTCATTCATTTACGCCTCCAAAAACTGACTGTCCCAACTCTGTTCCTGAGCTGCCCGCTAGACATCCGGTCAATGTTTTGGCTCTAACTTTTTCGTTTCAAATCCAAATTGAGTGATTCAAATTGGATTGGAAAGTAGACATCAAGGGCTACCTAGGATAGAAACAGGTTTTAAAAATATGGTCATTTAGGCCTCCAAAAACTGACTGTCCCAACTCTGTTCCTGAGCTGCCTGCTAGATAACCGGTCAATGTTTTGGTTCTAACTTTTTCGTTTCAAATCCAAATTGAGTGATTAAAATTGGGTTAGAAAGTAGACATCAAGGGATACCTAGGGAAAAAACAGGTTTTAAAAATATTCACTTTTGGTCCCTCAAAACATGACTGTCCCGACTGTTTTTCCAGAAAGTTCATCAAGCCCGCAAGCCAAAAAAATGAAGTTCAAGCATTTTTTCAAATTGGTGATAAAAATGAAAATGAGTGTTTGTAGAAATTATTATTTCCATTATGATTCATCTACATACTCAAATTATAAAAAAATTATCACCGATGTTGATTTCGATAGCATGTTGCAACAAAAAACCCTAGTTTTACATGGAAAAACAAAATGCATTTATTTATTCCCTTATTTATTTTATTTTCTACCCTAACCTATTTTGATTTGAAAAATGAATATGACTACGTGTATGAGTACTTCCAGTGAAGCCATTTTCGAAATAAGGCTTCATGTATACACATACCCCAATTTGAAAAATGGATATTAATGAAAATTAGGGTATAAGAAGGTGGCTTCCCTTGAACAAATGATATAAAAAATTGTTGAAGCATAGAGTGATGTTGCAAACAAATGATTGAGTGAAACCAATTTTCAATGTATGCTTTATTTTCTTGATCTTGCATAGTCATCATATCATGAAGTTCTTGAGCTTTTAAAATAGTTTGTTGATGCATCCTACAAGAAACCTCATTTTCTTCCATAGCTTCTACAATTTTTGCATTTGAAACATTCTGAATCTCATTGTAGGTTTTCTTTAATGGCGCATGTGAGATAGAATGGGTGGGAAGGGTGGGTAAATTTGCCAGCTCAACATTGTAAGCATGTTGTACTGGTTTATTATGGTGAGGGTGTGGAATTAGTTGAGCAGGAAAATGTGTAAAGAATGGAGCATTGTGATGATGTGGTTGGTTGGGTTGTGTGAATGGTTTTGATGGGCAAGCAAGGTGTTGTGAAAGAGATGGTGGAGGATATGGAGAATGTGCTTGTGCTACAAGATGAGGGAGAGTAGTCATGCCATCATAAGATGAACCATGCCCAACTTGTAAACAAGATAGGTGGTTAAATTGAAATTGACATGGCTGCCCTAACACATTAGTATTCCATAATGGATTATGCAAGTATGACAATGGAGAAGAAGTGTTTTGAACCATACCTGTAGGCCATGATTTCTGTGGTTTTGACCTTATTACAGCTTCCTTACCTCTTTGATATGCTACTTCCATCCTAGATAAGGAAGAGTGAGTATCTATGAGATGCTCCTTTCGGTCATGAGAACAAAACACTTCATCAAATTCTTCATTTTTATGAACCTGCAAAATATCCAATTTTTCATTTAGAGAGCTAATAAAATCAACTTTAAAATTTTCAAATAAAACATTGATTTCAGCTCTTATGTCTCCTATTCTTGTAGCTGATTTGGAGAACAAAGAAAAAACATCTCTAGGATTCTTACCAGCCTTGGAGATTCCTCTTGAATACCTTATGCACAACTCACAAACATCATCATATGATAACTGAAAAACATCACCTTTTCCTATCAGATTTAAAAGCTCTAAAAATTCATCTTTGATTCCTTTAAGAAGGAGTGTTTTTAAGATCTCTTTTTCTAAATGCTTATGCTTTGATTTTTGAAGGTTATAATGAAATCGATCTACATAGTCCTCCAAACTTTCATCTTCCCCTTGTATCATATAGAAAATATCTCCATTGGCTTTGCAATAGTCTTGGTACTTCTTCAAGAATATGTTCTTCATGTCCTCCCATGATTGGATGCAATTCCCTCCTAGGCTCATGAACCATCAGAGAGCTGCTCCTTTTAGAGTAAGAGGAAACACTTTCAATCTTTGATCGTCAGTATAATAATCATATCCTCTACAAAGTATTTCAAACTCAAATAAGAATATATATGGATCTTCATTTGCTAAACCATGAAAATTTGGTAAAGATGGGGGAATTATGTGCATTTGTGTCACTCCTAGATCTTTGATAGGAAATTCAAAAGTAGAAACGTGAGCCATTTCTTACCATAATAGAAGATGTTCTTCATGTGTTTTCTTCAAGGCTCCTTCTTCAAATGTTCCTGTCAATCGGTTAGTGAAATGGGTGGTGCTTACATCACCACTTGCGTGAGATCATGTGATTCATTTTTTTTAAAATTTCTATTATTCACACAAAAATTCAAACATCTATCTCTACTCTAGGTTCTTTAACAGTCCTGCTGGAAAGCGGACGGGGGAGCAGGGCTTTTACATGCTCCGTACGCAGGTTCTTACCTTCCGTTTTTAAGATCCAACTCTTTCCTAGCAGGCAGTCATCAAATTCACACTACTCTTTAGAAATGGCTACACTCTCCCCGGCAACGGCGCCAAAATGTGGAGCGATAAAAAGGTGTCTTGTGAACTCCTAATTACCTCACATTAATTATCAACCCAAGGACGACTTTTTATTTCAAGAGTGTACTCTGTCTGAGGCGGCTATTTACTTAAGAGTAATGTTTTGCAGTATAGAGATTAAAACCCAAAAGTAAATGAAAGCTGGAAACAAAATCTAAAGCAAGAAACTGAAATGTTCTAAACCAAATCATTCATTCAAATAACCATCAATCGAGGATACAGTTGCAATAGCTCATTCCTCTAGAAATTGATGAAGGAAAAGGAATTAGAGTATGGATCATGGATCTGGGAGCATAATAGTGTCTGCTGTGTCTCACGACAGCCTTGATCCTCCTCCCACACTAAAACGGTAAATGCAAGTAAATGGAATGGAAATTAGAGCATGGACTAAAGATCTGGGAGCTAAGCAGCGACTTGCTGACTCACTACAGCTTTAGACCTTCTCTCACACCAAAGCAATAAAGGCAAGTAAATAAATCAGCAGAAAGTAAAACGGAACGGCGAAATGGAAATGGGATAGCAATAAATGATACAACAGCAAAATGGAACAACAATAATCAAATGGAACAACAGCAATCAAATGGAACAGCAATCCTTAATGAATTACGAAACAACAACCATCACTCGTATGTACATGATTTACATTAATATAGCAATCTGAAAGTATTGAATGATGCAGCTATGTTTCTAAACAGAATGATGCTACCCTCGAATCCCACAAATATTCATACCAGCACCCTGTTACAGAAATGGCTGAATAATGATACAATTCGACCCCGTGTGAATTCATTTACATAGTGCAGAGTTCTTACATGGAGAAATCGTTCATTCATTGATCATAACAGAATAATAGCGTATCATATAAAGAATGTATCAGATTGCTACGTCATAAAGATAAACAGTCCACACACAAATCACCGTATAATGATACAAAGGCAAGTGTCCTCCGGAGCCGGGCCCTTAGCTGCTGATGGTACACCGCCTTAGATTACTCTAGACGCAGAGACGGAATGAACACCAAGTATTTTATATTAATTGCATCCACAAAAGTATAACAAGTCAGGTCTCAATGAGACTCAGCGATCAAAGTTTATTCCGAAAGTGTGAAATTACAAAAACAATCCTCCCTCCTCTGATCTTTGGTTTCATTTAAATAGAGAAAGATCAGAGCATAGATAATTACAACATGATAAATTTGGGTTGATTCTAACCAAATGATCAACAAGAAAATATATTCCCTCTCATCTCTTCAACAAAAGCAAGACGAATTTAGGTTTACAGCTGAGATTTGGAGGGCGGCCGCAACTGCAAATCTGAGAAAACCGTGCTCAAAGAACCCTGCGTTTCTCCCTGTACAAGCCGAATTTGGGCAATCTGTTCATTTCAAAGATAATTGGGCCCGTTCTGGACAAAACCCATGTTTCGGATTTTCCAGATTCGTCTTCATTTTCTCAGAATCTTAACCGCAAAACTGTCACTCCTTAAACCAGCGAATTTCTGAGTTGGCTGATTTAAAAATCAAATCTTCAATCTGGAAGTTACTTTGGAGGCTAAAAATGGTAAATAAGGTTACAACCAACTTATTAGAACTATCATTGGTAAAATAATGCATAATAATCAATTTATTAGAAATAAAGGAGAATAAATAATATTTATTCATGAGAGCATAAATAATTAATAAAATGGATTTAAATGATAAATTATAATAAATGGCATGATGAAGAATGGTAGAAATGGGTGAAATAAGCGTTTACAAGTGACAATAATAATGGTATATTATCGACTCTACAGTTGCTTTGCTATTTAATTCATAGTGTCTAACATAGAAATTCTCTTGAATCATTAAAATAATTTTAAAACTTTTGCCAAATGTGAGTGGGAAGGTCTATGACTTACATTTATTTTGAATATTCCCTTTCCATTTTAATTCATTCGAGG
This sequence comes from Pinus tabuliformis, assembly GCA_031772625.1. Classification (NCBI taxonomy): domain Eukaryota; kingdom Viridiplantae; phylum Streptophyta; class Pinopsida; order Pinales; family Pinaceae; genus Pinus; species Pinus tabuliformis. The sequence continues at coordinate 762,783,489 of CM062814.1, read as the reverse complement.
TTCTAGTGGTTGTTATGGGAAAAACTTGTCTTCCTGTAGAAATTTGCTTGTCTCATGTAGCAACCTATAGGATCCTGTAGCAATCTATCTATCTCCTCTAGCAACTTGTATGTATCCTATGAAAGTTCTTGTAGGTTCATGTAGGATTGTTTTCATCCTATCGAAGTGCCTATAGGTTCCTACAGAAGCTAGTTTGTATGCTGAGAGATGATGGGTCCACCCTTTTATTTTTATTTTTTTATGTAAACAATACTCCATGCAAAATAAACTCGAAGTGATTTGAGTTAACTGAGTTGACCCCCACCTACCCCTTTGCACTCATTCTCCTCTATCATGACTAAATGATAAAAACCCACTTTATCAAGTATTTTTCACATTTGTCTTGTTCCTCTCTCACACGTGTGGATGTCTTGGTGGAAAAATGAAGTCCATTGCTAGATATGGATGAGACTGCATGTTAACCAAATCTGGTTATAAAAATCATTTTTCATCATACACTTGCAACATTTTTTTCAAGATAAAACAAATTCGTAGGATAGGTTTAGAGGATCACGTACTTAACCCTTATGCTAGATGTGTTTTGTAAGTGATGTTGATGTTGCTGATGTGACTATTGGAGTCTCCTTAATGGTCTGGAAGTTGTTGGTGATGCAATCTAGAAGCTTCAATATTTATTTCATTTCTTTTGGATGCGCTCTATAATTTATATTGTTGATGGAAGTTTCTTGGTATAGGTTGTCAAAGTATTGGTGTTGTAACCAACCTAATGTTGTTTCTTATCAATGGGTAAGGGTCTTGTAGCAACATAAAGGAAACCCTATAGCTACTCAAGCCTATTTTTTGAGCCTCCTGAAGTGTTGTGGTCTTCAAAGCTCTCATACTAGTGCTGTAAATTTGATCCTGTATGGTTTATGCAGGTGTTGTAGCGGCTACAAACACCCACGAAAAATTTTTCCTTAGCTTTTTTTTGGAGCCTTCCGACCAACCATCCTCAACAACATGCCTTACACCATCAAGCATATAGACTTCAACTGTTTTTCAGTGTCTTGTCAGCCTGTGCATGTCAGTTTGCTTCACTCCCATCATAGGTTGTCTTTTCGGACTTAGACCATGTGTTGGTCAAGCAGCTACCCCAGAAAATTGTGCAATTCTGGAGGGGAACCAACCTTCCCTCCAAAAATTGCACAAATCACTAGCCAGCCTGTTGAGCTCAAGAATTGCGTAAATTACTCTGTCAGGCTTCCATCAGAAAATTGTGCAATTTTGGAGGGGAACCAACCTTCCCTCTAGAAATTGCACAAATCAGCTTGGCAGCCTACTAGGCTCCAAAATTATGCAGAGCAGTCAGGCAGTCTTCCTCCAGAAAAATACGCAATCTGACCTAGCACTGCTACTCAACCCATAAATTACGTAATTCTGGGAGGCAATCACCCACTGACCCCAGAAATTGTGCAATCCCTCTGGGACAGCTAGCCTAGCGCAGCCCAAGAACTATGCAAATTTTCATCCCAGGCTCGCAGACCAATGCATGTGCCTTCAGGTTGACTAGTTCCCTCCCAGACCGAGCAAAGTTGATTTGCATGCATGGAATGCTTTTCTCAAGGCAACATGCAAAGGAATCCCTAGATTTAGGGATCTATTTTTAGCAGCTGGAGGTTACATGCAAGGCTCATTTTAGAAACCTCTCACCAAGTATCACTTTTTCCTATATTTGTGGTATGCGCATCATAACCTCGATCTTGTCAAAACTTATGAATTGGATGCTGTAGAGCTCATTCCTCACATCGATCTTGTAGCTTTGACATCCTACATTGCATCCAGGAGTCTTCAGCACTTTCATCTTAGCTGTTTCAGGGTAAGTCTACTCTTCATGTCTTGGGCTGCGTTTCTGTCGCCTTTTATGTTGCTCTTTGTGTGAGTGTTGTCTTCTTGATTTCAATGAGATATTTCTTTCGTTTTGATGTATGTTAGCTTGTAGAGGCACCATTTCTATTTCCATTTGAATCTCACTACTGTTGCATGCATGACACTATTTTTTCACCGATGGTCATCGTTGTGTCGACTCGCTTCACACACATGCACACTTTCATGTTTTCAAAATCCTGAGCTCACTGTTTGCATGTGTTGAGATAAGGTCCCTTGGGGGTCAATTTTGGGGTTACAAACCCAAGTTTTGGGGTAGAAGACCCAAATTTTGTATAAATAATGTAAAGCCTCCACATTTTGTGGTCGCGGAGCGTGAAGACATCTAAGTCAAAAAGGGTTCCGCCCTTAGTCTAGATAGGTTGTGTCGGTTTTGGAGATCCACCCTTGGTCCGCGGACCATGGGATTGTATAAAAGGGAGAGTCTTAGAGAGTCTAAGGTAGTTCAGTAGTCATGAGTCATTGATGTCATAGGTTTGTGGGAGCTAAGAGCAAGAGTCTTAGCGGAGGAAGAGACTCTGCAGCTATGTGCACAGAGGCCTAGGGTAGAAGTCTGCAACTGAGTGCGCGGACACCTATAGCTGTATGCACAGGGCAGTTAGAGTCTATATTGAAAATCTAAATCATCAATAAAGAGAAATGTTCTGAACTTATTATGTACTTTCCATCTGTTTAGCATTATTTTAATACTATTATAAATGTTGCGATTATGCTATGTTGAATGCTAAGTTTTAGATATAATGCTAAGTTGATGTGCGAAAATATATGTTTCCATCTGTTGCATGAATACAAGTAATAATATATGTTTATGCGAGGATAATCTTAACTGTATGGTAAAGTTGGCTAATACCTAAGAAAATTTGGGAACTAAGTCAGTAACCTAGTTATAGACACGCGATAGTGCTTGAATCATCGTTTAGGGTTGCACAAATGGAAATTAGGTGCCTTCGTAGAGGTTCTGAAAGACGGAAGAGGATGTACATCGATAAGCCCTAAGGGCTTATCGATCTACGTGAAGATAAGAGTGAGGGTATAAAATCGACATCACGACTATCTGAGGGTGTGGAAACTTGGTTCCTGCATCCCCCCATATTGCTTTGGGTGAGACTTTAGTATGCGCTCCGCAGATTGATACCGAAAGGGCTACTAGTGTAGAGATTTGCTTGGCTACTTAATGCTGAACTCGGGTCAGGGCCCATCAAGCCAACAAATGGTTCCGTTACCGGGACTGGGATTTGCATAACGAGATGTGTGATGTTATATCATTGGAATCCAACTAAGAAGGAGATCAAAAATTGGTTGGATAGAAATACCAGAATTCATGGCGCAAGAAAACAAGAATCTAGGATTGACGAAAGAACAGTGGTTGGACAGATACCTGTACACAAAAATACATGAAATATTCTTCTGTTCCTTCTCGGTTGAGTTATATGAGTGGAGTGCAAAGTTTGTAGATGGCCAAGGAAGGTGGAGCCTTGACAATTTGATTGTTTGGACATCGGAGTTAGTAAGGAGATTGGGAGCTTCTAAAGAGAAGATCATGTGCACTGTTGACCATTGGCTCAACCGCATCATAGGAGGATTTGTGACAGAGTTCGCGGTTGATACCTCTGTCAGTTACAGCGAAGCAGAGCACCACTTCTTTAAAGGACCACGAGGTAAGTATTTAAAGTCACTAAATACTTGGATTAAGATGATCTTGTATGAATAGCAGGTCATGTGGCTACCTTTATGTTTGGAGCTACGCGAAGCAGAAATTTTTTTAGGGACAGAGGAAGAAAAGGTCCTGAGTATAGCCCACTGATCGAGCCTCCTTTGAGTGACAACAAAGGAGCAGTGCAGTCTTGTCCACTAAGAATTGTTTAGTTGATAAGACAAGGGTTCCCGTGAATACCTACACCACCTCCATCCTCATCCCCATCCATCCACACCACCTCCATCCTCACCCCACCTCTCACCCCATTGCCCATACCAACCCCACCTCCACCGTTGTTCAACATGGTGAACTCTTTAAAGCTACCTATATTCAAGGGCATAGGAAATGAATATTTGAACCAATTTTGGTTCATCGCGAAGGCCGTATGGGAAGTTCAGGGTATCACCAACAACCAGATGAAGAAAGCCACATTGGGTAGTGCTTTGTAGGACCGTGCACTAACGTGGTACATTAAGTATAGTACTGATAACCCAACATCTGCGTTAGTAGATATCTAGGCTGTGCTGAATAGAGAATTCAGTAGACCTAAGTCTCAAGTGCAGTCGATTGTGGGATTCAAGGAGATCATGATGAAGCCTGGGGAGATGCCCTAGGATTTGGGCCAAATATTGAAGTGTATGATCTGTGAAGCCAACATGAGCCTAACTAATGGGAAGCACTGTGAATGGTTTGTGGCCTCACTCCTGCCCCACCTAGGGGTTGTGCTATCACAACAGAAGATTGGGACCTAGGCAGAATCTCTGGAAATCATGATGTGGCTGCATGAGACACCAATGCAGGATGCTAATCTGGAGGTTCAGAAGATTCATGTGCAGTTGTAAAACCTTTGTCTTGAAATTCAAAGTTTGAATAAGGACAGAACAGCTCGGCCAGAGGTGTGTGAAGAAGTTTGGTGCCTAAAATGCAAGGGTTAGGAGAATGACAAGGAACACTGTCTAGTCTTTGCGAACTATGTCATAGCAGGGGGACCAATCCCTCTATGACCAGAGGCTACGATAGGGCCGAATGCGGGACCCACACTATGGTGTGCTATATGCCAGGTGGCTAGGAAACATGTGACCGATAATTTCCATTTGCTGCAGAAATTCGTACAGACACCACAACAACTCTTCTACAATTTCTATTAGTCAGTAGGTCATGACGAGCACAATTTCCATAGTTACGAATTAATGATGGACAGGACACTCGCATACAAGGTGCAGGCAGAAATGCGGCTTACGAACCAAGGTGTTGGTGGAACACGAGGTGAGTATCAGGGGTGCGACTGAGGCTGAGGTGGAGGAGGGCCTGGTAGAGGCCAAGGACAACTGATTTTTTACAATTGTGGAGGTCTAGGACACTACACGAGGGACTGTTCAAATCTGACACGATTGGCATGCTGCTACTGTACTCAGTTTGACCATGCAACTAAGGATTGTCCTATATTGTTGGCTAAGATTCTTGAAAAGGGGGCACAACCTCCGTAGCCGACATAGAACATCTAGATGATGAGGGTTGAGCCTCGCGAGGAAGATCCTAAGGTAAAAATTATGCTACAAAGCAAAACTATGACTGGGGAGAATAAAGGCAAGTAGCCTGCAGAAGGAGAATGGGTCCGCAAAGCACCCAAAAAGGAGATAGGGTTTGATTTGGAGCGTGCAAAAGAAACATTTATGGAAGCAAAGAAAAGCTTTGTTGAGGCCTCTACCTTATGAAGTCAGAAGAAACTAGTTGAATAAATGGCCCCATCCGTGATTACCACATTCTTGGAGACTTGCATGAAATTTATCCACGATAGTGAGGCTCTGAAGGGCATGCAGGAATTGATCAATTGATGCACTAGCAAGGATGGCGCTCCTGGTGAGCCATGCGTAGTCAGGAAGCTTGGAAAGCACAAGGCAAGGACCGGGCATGAGATGAGACTCACCGTGCAAATAGGGGAATACGAAATAGACCAAGTTATCCTCAATCTGGGGTCCGACGTGAATGTTTTTCCAAAGCAGACTTGGGAAAGAATGGGGAGACCTGCACTCCAGTGGCCTCTGATTCAATTAAGGATGGAGAATCAATAGAAAATTATCCCGATGGGGATGTTGCAAGGGGTAACAGTTGACATCGAGGGCGTGAGTGCACTAGCGGATTTTGAGGTAAAAGAGATTGTGGATGACAACAATCCCTACCCTACGATCCTTGGAATCGATTGGGCAACAAACATGAATGGGGTAATCAACTTGAAGAAGCAAAAAATTATATTTGAAAAGAATTCACTCCACGTAGTGGTGCCGCTCGATCCTGTGGAAGGACCGTGCTATATAGAACCAGTCCGAGATTATGAAAGTGATGATGATCTAGACCAGATTTACAAGATAATGACACGAGACCATGATTGGGTAAATCTGACAGCGGATGGACATATTGCATGGGACCGTGAGAGCTCCTGCACATCAGATTCAAATGAAGAATTAGAGCATTAGCAGAACCGGCTGCATGAAGTATCTACGCTGTGTTGTAATATGATGACCAAGTCATTGCACTACATGTCATCAAAAGTCAGGGATCTACCTCACTATGATGGGCTAACTAATGTTGATTTCTTTTTGGATGCATTTGAGAGAGAAGTGCCAGAGAAACATCGCTTCCAGGCCTTGGACTAGGTACTACGCACTACGCTTGCAAGATGGTGGGGTATGCACAAGGATAATTTCAGTGATTGGTGCGACTATAGGAGGATGATGAGAATACGTTTTGGGAAGCCAAAAGTGTGGATGACAAATAAGTATGACGGAAGGGATGATCCGTGTAATCACCTAGCCAAATGGACTAAGGCTTATGGAGCAGAGCCCTAGATTGAATGGGTGCATTTGTTTTTTCATACCCTGGATGTCATACAAATGAATTGGTACTTAGAATCAGAGCTTCTCCATGGCACTGAAGAATGGGACATCTTGCACCAGGTGTTTATAATGACATTCAACTTTGGGGATGGGTTTGACTATATTGACGTGGTGCTACAGGAGGTTAAAGCAATGATCTTTAGGATACCACAAGATCCTTTGGACCTAGTTCGACTTGATTGGACTACCCAGCTGAATCACATGCTAGAATGTTATAACGTAACCGCTGAAGAGGAATACGAGGATCCTAGAAAGATTAATATTCCAGAAATTGAGGGTCACCGCGAGGTTGAAGGTCCGTATATAGAGGATCCAAACATAACCGCACCGCTGAAAACTAGGCAAGTCAACGTTGGCACAGAGGTGGAACCGAAATTTGCCAAGATTGGGGACTATTGGGATGATGCGATAGTAGACAAGGTTGCTGAGTTCCTTCGAAAATATAATTGTTCCCCATGAACTTTTCTGATTTAAAAGGGATAATAGGAGACCTGGGTGTCATGAAGATCATCCTGAAACCGGATGCGAAACTTGTAAAACAAAGAACTTACTGCCTTAATCCAAATTATAAGGAAAGGGTCTGCACTAAGTTAGATAAGATGCTTGCGGCAGGGATTATTGAACCAGTGGAAGAATCTAGTTGGGTAACCCCGATAGTGGTTTAGGAAAATAAATAGAAAGAAGAAATAAGGATATGCACGGATCTCCAAAAGCTGATTGACGCTTGCGTGCATGATCCTTTCACGACCCTGTTAATTGATGAGGTCTTGGATAATGTAGGTGGCCAAGAAGCATAATCTTTCATTGATGGATTCTCTGGGTACCATCAGATCAAAATCGTGCCTGAGGATATAAGAAAGATGACCTTCGTGACTGAATGGGGATGTTTTCAGTACACCGTAATTCCTTTTGGCCTCAAGAATGCATCGGCAATATTTTCGCACGTAGTCATTGCGGCATTCAAATAATTCATTCATAAGTTTCTGGAGGTATACTTTGACGATTGGACTGTGTTTGGATTGGTCAAGTGCCATGTGGCAAGTTTTCACTTGATGTTAGATACATGTCGGAGATACCAGATTGCACTCAATCTGAAGAAGTGTCTATTTTGTGTCCCTTTCAGGATCCTGCTAGGTCATTTGGTATGCAAACAAGGATTGATGGTAGACCCCACAAAGATCACAATGATAATCAACTTAGAGGTGCCAAAGAATGTGAAATACCTCTATGCAACTCTAGGTCATACCAGGTACTATAGGAAGTTCATCAAGAGCTATGCCGAGATCACTGTGGCCATGGAGAAATTGTTGAAAAAGGATGCTACGTTCTGTTGTAATGATGAATGCCAAAAGAGCTTGGATGTGATGAAAGAGAAAATGGTCACCACTCCAATCCTAGTCTTCCCAAACTGGAAGAAGGAATTTCATGTGCACGTGGATGCCTCATGTATTGTGTTGGGGGTCGTGCTAACATAGGGCGGTGAGGGAGAATTGGACCATCCTATAAGATTTGCGAGCAAGATGTTGTCGAAGGCTGAGAAGAACTATTCCACCACAAAGCGCAAAGGACTAGACATGGTGTATGCATTCCAAAAGTTCATGCGCTATCTGTTGGGTGGACAATTTAAGATGTATACAGACCAATATATGTTGAAATACCTAGTTAATAAGCCTATGTTGGGGGGGAAGATCTGCAGATGGTTTTTGTTGTTCCAGGAGTATGACTTTGAAGTTATTATGAAGCCAGGATGACTAAAAGCGGGACCTAATCATCTGTTGCACATTAAAATAGGAGAGGAACCTACTAGTTTGGAGGAGGGGCTGCATGACGTGTAGCTCTTTGTAGTGCACGTCGCAAACAGTCATTTTGAAGATATCATACATTTCCTGATGACGGGAACTTCTCTAGAAGGGTATACAAGCCAACATAAGAAGTAGTTAGTGGTGCGCGCAAGAGACTTCTCTGTCATTGCAGGGAACTTGTACAAAATGGGGTCAGATGAACTATTGCGACATTATGTACCTGACTTTGAATAGAGCAGAATTCTCATCGAGGCTCATGGAGGAGCTACAGGAGGTCATTATGCAGGGAAATAAACAGTGCAAAAGATTCTATGTGCTGGGTTGTCATGGCCAACCCTGCAAAAGGATGTGAAAGCATACTGTAGGGCATGTGACATATATCAAAGGATTGGTAGGCCATCGCGGAGGGATGAACTCCCTCTTATGACGCAGGTGATGTTACAACCATTCGAGAAATGGGCAATTGACTTTGTGGGTCCAATTCAGCCTCAAGGAAAGAAAACAAGTGCATGGTACATCATCACCGCGACTAAGTACTTGACCAAGTGGGAAGAGGCACAACCTGTGAAGGATTGTACAGGTGTGACAACAACAAATTTTATTTTTGAATATGTATTGACAAGATTTGGTTGTCCAAATATTTTGATGAGCGATCGCAGTACGCACTTTCTTAACAAAACAATCAATGCGTTGACAAAAGAATTTTAGGTGTATCATCAGAAAAGTATGCCTTATCATCCACAGGCCAATGGGATGATGGAAGAATTCAATAAGATACTAGAGGGTGCACTAACAAAGGTCTGCAATGCTGAGAGAAATGACTGGGATGTGCGCGTACCCGTGGTGCTATGGGCCTATAGAATGACTTGCAAGAAGCTGACTGGGCAAACACCTTTCAGACTTGTGTATGGCGTAGAAGCTGTAATGCCAATGGAATATATTGTACCTAGTCTATGCATAGTGGCATTCACAGGAATGGCAGATCGTGGAGCCCTGGAAGAGAGGCTCAAGCAACTAGAGGAGCTTGAGCAGGACCGATTTCTAGCTGAATTTCATTAACAAGTTCAAAAGGAGCGCAAAAAGGCATGGCACGATCGGTACATCAAACTGCACACCTTCAAGGTAAATGACCTAGTCTTGTTATATGACAATAAATTTGATAAATTTCCAGGGAAATTTCAGATGCACTAGCTAGGGTCATATGTCATCAAGGAGATTACCGATGGTGGAGCAATTCAGCTGGTTAAATTGAATGGAGAACCCTTCCCATGGAAGGTGAATGGCAGTCGATTGAAGCCATACACCAGTGATCTAGCTAGGTGACTATATGAGGGAAGCACAGTCTTAGCGCTCTAGGCAGCTGAAAGGAGGTGTGGGACTATAAACTACACTGCCTAGGTTGGAGAGATGCGTGAGGAGAGAACTGCGTGGAATAAGGGAATGTCACATAGTCCACAACAATGCACAGAGGGATGCACTACCAGGGGAGCAACCGTGTGGAGAAACTGGAAAGTGACCATTAAAGTCACTTTTCATGATTGGACAATGAAAAAAGGGCAAAATGGAGTGGGGGGAAACATTTAAGTCAGAATTTATGAGCAAGTTCTTTAAAAATTTTCCACGAATCTAGCATTAATGAAATGATTTTTGGGGGGACGGTTAGATTTGAATTCAAAATGGCCTATAAATTACTTATGACAACCCAATGGAAACACTTTGCATATTGAGAACTTGTGAGTTGTTGTATGTGTTGTGCATGAACCGCGCATTTTTCAAAGAGCTACCTGATTGCCAAGTGTTCGATCGATTTTTAGAAACTGTCCACAAAATCAGCCATAATATTATTCTAAGAACAACAGCCATGGAAGTTGAAGCAATGACAGTCAAGGGAGCTGTTCTGAAGGTTGCTATGGCAATAGAAGGAGCTGTCCCAGAGGTTGCGCTTGTAGAAATGCCAAATGAAGTACCAAAGTCACCACGGTCACTTAGACCAAGGCCCACCCTGACCAAGGAGGGTTCCAAGAACAGGAAGGGAAAGCAGGCCACACCATCGCAGCCAGTGCGCGCATCTCCCAGAAAACACCCACAGAAGGATAAGCCCACCATACAGGAAATGGGAAAGACGATTAACGTAGAGCCAAAAGAAGAAAAGATTGAGGATATCCCAATGGATGATGAGGATGTTGGGGTGGAAATGGAGGATGTTGAAATTGAGGGGTCTGACCCCATCACTAAGTTGCTTGAGTATGTTCCTCCGCAAAGGGGCAAGACCAAGGTGCCAAAAGACATTGGTGAAAGTAAGGTCACCCTACACACACCCCTCTTTCCAAAACAAATTGTATTCGAAGGACAATGCTTGGGGCGTGTCCCCCTTTTGAAATTAGAACACTGGGATTTAGTGGAGATAGAACGGTTTCCTCATCTAGAAACAGACCAACTCATGCACCGCATGTTGCACAAAACCATTGGAGTAACTGTGTTGGAGTCATAGAAGTGGCTAAGAGGCATGGATAAGGTAGGACTACTCAACTTGCTATGGGTTCCACATTACAACCACACGCCCATCATAATGGTGGTAATCAAGCAGCTGTTGTGCTTAGTACATGATGGGTTTTTGTGGCTGGAGGAGCCAATACCCATCATTGATATGCTGATCCATAGGATCACACGACTGCTATACATAGGGGAAAATCTGGCAATGGTGTTTGGCAGGAAGGCTGGCAAGCATGCCCTCGCGAAGGCCATGAAGGAAAAATTTAAGTTGGTAAAGAAGTTGCGCGGTTACACCATCTCAAGCATCTGTGACCCTGCAGTCAAGGTGGAAACACAACTCTTAGTAGGGAAGGTCATACGGAAGTGTTGCGCAGAAGAAGTGTCAGCACCAGTCGTAGCTTTGGTAGCCCAATGCGTGGAGGGAGTTCAATTTAACTGGGCCCACTACCTTTGTGGTTAGTTACTCGTGAACTGCTGCGAGGCACAGGATCTCAGCAAGACATTTCACTATGCATGGCTCTTATTGTCCATAGTGTTGGTAGCATGTGAGCTACCTGAAGACAGTCAGTTTCATTCAGTCGTGTAGGACATACCAGAGGTTGTGGAGTACACTTTGCTATGTGTGACTAAGGACCCTTAGAGGATAAAAGACAACAAGATCTTTTGGATCTTGATGGAGATGAATGTGCATATGGCCATCAACTGTAAGCCGTAGTTTTCGCCTACCAATTTTGACAGATTGCAAGGGTATGTGGAATTCAAGGCTGAATTCCACCACGTCTCAATACGGGCATGAAAGGACCTTGAGTAGAAGTGGTATGACTTGCCATATTTGGCCACAGATGACGTGATTGTCGTGGTCATTGACCTTTGGCCGACAAAGTGGTGCACTGCCTCAGACTTGGCTACAGGATCAAGAAAGTCTACCACACAACGTAAGAAGGAAGAGGCCAAGCTAAAGATGGAATAGCTGGCTGTGAAGAGGAAAAGGGAGGCCACCGACAAGGCTAAGGAAGAGCACACTGCTGTGTAGCAGTTGGGTAGCAGGCAGGAGAAGAGGAGCACGACTCTTATGGATGTCAGAAGTCATCTTCACCAGAGATAGAAGAAGAAGAGGATGAACAGACGGAACAGGGAGGAGGAGACCTAGAGACGACTCCATTCCGTATCAAGTGAATCAGAGGACTAGAAAAGGTAGGGCCTCGGAAGAAGTCCAAGGCTAGCAAGACGTCTCTCGATCTGATCACCAGGACAAAGGGGGATATGAATGACATAAGGGATGTAGTGTGGGATGCCACCGTGGAACTGCTGCAATAGTTCGAGCAATAGTAGTAGCAAGCATTGGGGGCCATTCAAACGGGTTTGTAGGAGCTGCAGATCCATGTGTCATAGACTCAGACCAGTGCAACGTCCACCAGTTTGGCCTTTGGCACCCCAGAAGTCGCAGGGATGCTATGCATAAGGGATCCCCGAGCCATAGTGATGCCAAATGGAGCATTAACGATGATTACTAAAGCTAATAGGCCCACTTTCAGCGTCGTCAAGGGAGTGGGACTTAACTTGGTCATGCTTCCCTGCGAGGCACTTCACCTTCTACAGGATGGAGTGATTGTGGAACTTTGGGCCCGTGAACAACAAGCTTTACAGGTGATCAACAAGAAAAAGGTCAACAACGATCAGTTGGTTGTGCAAAGAGAGTCTATTGTTCAGCTTGTGACAGACCTAACAGATAAGAATCAATGAATAATCAAGGTTGTGGATGAGGCGTGCCGAACTATCCCAGTGCTGGCCATTCTGAAGGCTAAAGCCATAGATGTGCAAGTTCAGAAACTCGCTGCGAGAGTGCGCGATGCACACATAGAGTTAGAAAATGTTTACCTGGAGTTGAACCTCCAAGTTGCAGAGTTACAGTTGAAGGCCCAGCCTTTGACTCCTTCGGAAGTTAGGGAGCAGCGTACGATTGCTGTGACGGATGTGATCGCAGTATTAGCGAGTGCAGTGACATACTGCATGATACTCACCACCCTCCAAGAAGACCCCAATGTGCAAAGGCGGGAGACAGAAGTGTAGGAACTAAATCAGCGCTATGACAAGGTTAAAGCGACAACACGCACTATCGTCATCACACAAAGACTATAGAAGCTACAGGAGGCCAAGGCATTGAAAGAATAGGTAGATGCAGCTCAGAACAAGGAAGTCATGCTGAAGGCTCAATTGAAGTCTTGGTTGGATGAGGCCTACGTGATCATGACCACCATTGAAGGCAAGTTGGCTAGTCTGCAAGAGACTTAGTAGAAGCTATAGGTTGATAGTGCAAGACTAGTGACAGAGTAGTTGGTCGAAGAGATGAAGCAGGTGGCAACACAATGTGCTGCCGAGGTAGTTGTTGTCCAAGTTGAGTTGGGAGGTCTTCGCGATAAGATCTCCATGCCAGCCAAGTGACTCGAGGGTGAGTCACCATGTTTGTGTTGGGGGCCTATTGGGAGCAGGTCCCTCGGGGGTCAATTTTAGGGTTACAAACTCAAATTTTGGGGTCGAAGGCTTGAATTTCATATAAATAATGTAAAGCCTCCACATTTTGTGGTTGTCGAGTGCGAGGATATCTAAGTCAAAAAGGGTTTTCCACCCTTAGTCTAGATAGGTTGTGTCAGTTTTGGAGATCTTCCCTTGGTCTGCAGACCATGGGATTGTATAAAAAGGAGAGTCTTAGAGAGTCTAAGGCAGTTCAGTAGTCATGAGTCATTGATGTCATAGGTTTGTGAGAGCTAAGAGCAAGAGTCTTAGCTGAGGAGGAGGCTGTGCAAATAAGTGCGCAGAGGCCTAGGGTAGAAGTCTGCAGCTAAGTACGCAGACCCCTCTAGCTGTGTGCGCATCATGGTTAGAATCTGTATTGAAAATCTGAATCATCAATAAAGGGAAGTGTTATGAACTTACTGTGTACTTTCCATCTATTTAGCGTTATTTTACTATTGTTATAAATGTTGCGATTATGCTATGTTGAATGCTAAGTTTCAGATATAATGCTAAGTTAATGCACGAAAATATATGTTTCCATCTATTGCATGAACGTAAGTAATAAAACATGTTTATGCGAGGATAATCTTAACTGTATGGTAAAGTTGGCTAATACCTAAGACAATTTGGGAACCAAGTCAGTAACCTAGTTACAGACGCGCATAGGTGTCTGAATCATCGTCTAGGGTTGCGCGAAGGGAAATCAAGTACCTTCGCAGAGGTTCTAAAAGATAGAAGAGGAGTACATCAATAAGCCCTAAGGGCTTATCGATCTGCATGAAGAAAGGAGTGAGGGTTCTTATACAATAAAATGACCTCCTCATCAGCTCAAAGGGGAAAGACATGATGACTAAAGCAATGACCAAGTTCACAAGCCTTGTTTCCAAGCTAACACTACCTATACACTAGCAACCTGCTTTATAAAGCTTCTCAGCAAGCCTAAGGGTGCATTAGTGACCTAAGTAACTCTACTTGTTACCTCGGGAACAATGTTAGTAAACCCTAATGAGCTTCTAAGGGTCAAAGGAGCGGATTGACTAAGAAATATCCCTATATTCTCTCCTAAATAAACTCAGAAAAGCAAGGAAACATCCAAGTTCGACCTCTTTAGGGGATTACTAATCCTAATGGAGTATGCAAATGGGAAAGAGCTCAAAATAATGACAACATCATTTCTTTTACCTAAAGAAACTCATGGAGAAACTTGGCAACCCTAACCTCACATGCTACATAAGCAGAGCTAGGGCTATTGTGAAAGGGGTCAGATCATTTGAAAGGATAGCTTACTTGATTGTCAAGCAGAGTCTTAGACTTAAGCATAAGAAGTTGGCAGGAAGGGCGAGAGAGAGGAGTTGGAGGGGTAAGGGAAGGCTGATGCAACCAATGGATGTAATCACTCTTATGAGATTAATATAGAACTGCAGTTGTACTGTCCACTCCGTGATGTTGGTACTATAATCCATTTATATGTTTATTCAATGTATTTTAGCATGAGTAGCTTAGTTATGTGCAACTAGATGTCCTTTGTATGTTTATGCATTGATTATCAAGGTTTTATGCTGTGATTGCGCTTGTTTTTTCTATGTGCAGGACTTGATCTGGAGCCGGCTCAGTGGACTTCCGCCTAGTTGCATTGTGCTCTGTAGAAACTCCACATGAAGGCTTGAGGTAATGAATCCACCTCCATTTTATAGTTAGTTATTGAACATGGACATGCATGTATCTTTGTGACAGCTGCAGATAATCTTACAGTCTGCCAAGGGTCCCAGGAAGACCCTTGAGGGTTCCTTCATCTTCCATACACCGTGCATTAATCCCTATAGCAGAATTGGTGACTCCACTGGGGACTACACTTTAGTTCCCAGTTTTCCCAGAAAGTTCCTAGATCTCTCCTTCTTCTAGACCTTCCTGTACTTCTTCATTCCTTTTCTGACCACTCAGGACCTTGCAACACTCTTCTTTCATTGCTCAGCCCTAGATTTGATCCCCATAACCCTTTTTTGAAGTGTTTTTCCTCACTAACGTAGGTTACCAGTGTAAAAAAAGCTTTATAAAGCACTGTAGCTTCACAACCAAAGTGTTAGTGCCACCAGTAACTCTCTGTGGCCTCTAGCATAGAGTGTTAGTCACCCATTTTTTGATAAACAACTGTGTCTGTGACCTCAAAGGGTTGGGAAACTTGCTTCTAGACTGATAAGGGATCTGTAGTTGTGTTTTGTTTGACTGATCTGTGTCCTAAACAATTTTTTTTTAAAGAAAATAGCTTTCCTTCTTAAAGTTTTTATTTTCATAAAAGAAAAAATCAAAATTTTTTATTGTTTTCTACTTAGCTGGTTAAGTTCTACATTATTTGGTTTCAGTAGTTGTTAGTGAGCATTGAAAAGTTTTGTTGGTTATGTGAGTGTTGTACTGAATAGGATGCATGGAATGAATATTGATGTATGAATGACTCTCCCTTTGTAGAAGCAACTTATTCATCGAAATTGAAAATTTACAAGCATTGTTTTTGCATGATTTGAGTCAGAGTCCCATAAAATCTCATACATCAACACCCCTACCGAAGACTCTAATGAAGTACACTTAAAATATACCTAATAAAATCAATCAGCAACTCTTTCTAGAGTAAACATACATTAGTTTAGGCTAGGATCTTGGGTTAGGCAGTGTGAGTAAACTGCCCAAGATCATACACCAAAACTAGTGTCATTAAAGAGAGAAATCCTTTTACACTCATACTACCAGGACCACTCCAGTAAAAGCGGAGCTAAATACGAGACAACATCAGACTGTAAGTGAAGGTAGCCTACCTTTTCTTGCATCTCTTTTGGGTATTATATGTATCGGGGATCCCTTCGGGGATATCGGAGTTGAGTCGAGGACTCAGGTATCCTACCCACACAACATACTGTCTGTGACTATGTCCCCCCGGTAGTGTCTGTGATCTGAGGTATCCTTAGTGGCCATACTTTTAGGGACTAACATAAGGTGACTGGGGTGGGCTGCCCTGGTACCTAACATAGATGGACATACTCTGTCTTCAGTTTTTGTGAGGGCTCTCGTCTTCACAAGAGTACCTGGCTCCTCAATTTGAGGTTCGGTAAAAGCTCTAGAGTAACCGTAACTGTACATTTGGCCAGCTTTCTCTATTATTCATTGTGATACTGGGTTTCATCTCTAGTGATTGGTGCTTATCAGACAGGTCATTTCCCTCTACTTTTTGATTGATTTACTAAGTGTATTTTTTATTTTTTAGGTGCCAGAGTGTTATCAATGAGACTTTAATAAACATCACTGTAAAATTTACTGATAAAAATTATCGGCCACCGTGGCTACATCCGACCCTCGTCATCAATCTAGATGATTGTTAGGACTTCCCCCACTCATTTTGGAGGATCCACTGAGCTCCAGTGAACCGAATTCCCCGTCTTCAGGAAATCAGTCTCTGAGATCTCACACAAAATTAGTTTGGACATCTAATGATTCAAGCTTACCAGAGGATTTCTTTACCAAAGGATTTCTTCCTCCATACAATCCTTCGATCACGAATCTGTTGGGCCCACTCTTGGTTCCCGTTGCATCTGTACCTCCTTTTTCTTCAATAAGAACATTTCCACCCATCCCGTCGATGACTAACGGGTCATGGGACTTTTTGGATACTTTTGGTCCCCCACCACTTCCCTAGTCGAAAGTCAATACCACACCTTTGATGGCGAACCCTGCTATCCCATTTGTCCTAGGTTCAACCCCTATCATGACACCCTCCATGAATGGAACCTAGTCTATTCCGGGTTCCACCCCTTTAGTGTCAAACCCTATACCTTCGACAAGTGCTTGTGAAGCAGGAAAGTGTTCCCTCTACGGACAGAGGCAACCCCTCTAGCCCTAGAGTGGGTCTAGTCACAAACAAGGACAAATCAACAACAATTCTCCTTAAATAGTTCGAGTTGGAGGCCTACCTCAACCAGTGGTCGATGGAGTTCCGTTGCGCTACTCCAGCTTCTGCTTCCTTCTCCTAATGAGTAATCAACCTGAAACAAAGTAAGGAAATACAACAAAGCACATAACCGGATACAACAAAGAACTATTTACCCATAAAGTCAAGAAATCATGAGCTATCGAGTACATTGCATACGAGACATAGGAAAACATAATTGATTGCATTAAATGTAAAATAGAGTAAGCTTACAACCCAGGTCTTGACGTCACAAGCCTTCTCAGGAGGGTCCAGCCAGCATGTTCCTCAAGCATTCACCCTTGAAGATGGATCTCCCAATACAAGTCTCTCTCACTCACAAGTTTCACACAAGATCAAAAGCACTTCACAACCTTCCTCAAGCTCTCAAACAATCCCACACTTGTCACACCAGCTACCTATCAAGCTCACAATACTATCAGCAACACTCCAAAGACTAAGAATTCCAAACTAGCAGCTCATAGCAATGGTGAAAGCTTAAATAGGAGAAGGAGTCTCCATAAATGGTGGGAAGATGAGCTTATCTCCAAGGAAGGTAGCACAAATGACGGAACAGCCATGCCAGAGAAGGGAGGGTGACAAAAACAAGGCCAACAACCAGGTCTGGAGTCATCTGGAAGCCCGACTGTTAGAACAAACTCGCCCAAACTGGATCATCGCGGGTACATAACTGGTCTGGCGCGCTGACATCGCTACTGCATAACGGAGAAGGTCATGTCATCGTGGGAAAATACAAGCAACAGTTGCGCTGTCATATGAAAATCGACCATCGCGGGAATCACGTGTACTTCCACGATGGCAGTGCGTATGGACTGTTTTGGAGCGCTCGTCAGCGCGTTTATTTGGAAAACAGTCGCGATGATGCAGAAACTTTGGCAAAGTGGGTCATTTGGCAACATCAGAGAGCATGAGCATGAATGATTTTGGACTCATGACACAGTAGGAAGACTGGGATGAAGGCAGTGACAAATTACTGTGTAACAGTGCTACATATAGTGCTCCTTATAATGCTAAATATAGCACAATTAGCGTAGGTCCCTTCAACCAACAATATGGTTGGCATCTATTGTATAGTTCTAACCCCCAGATTCAAGTATTTGAGGGCACTCCCAATATGCATATATTGGTCGGGAGCGTAGCAGTTCCCACTCCGTTTTCAAGCACGCATGGTCAGTCACTAATTGACATGAACACTCCTTATGTTAGTCAAGGACTTATGGTTAGTTCTGTGGCGAGCGGGAATCCTCAAGGAGGTCCCAATCCATCCATGGGGGCACCCTACTCACAACCTCAAATGAGTCAACGGGGCACTGCTTATCCTAGGGGCACTTCTATCCCCCAGCCTAACAATACCTATGGAAATCCACAATACAATACCATACCCCAAGGAACCTATTGTACCACGCAACCTGTGTACAATATTGGGAACAACACGATGGGAGGACCACAAGGATCCTCAAGTCATATGTCATCGCCTTAGTCTGATTTGGTGGCATCAAACACTTTGCCCTTCTTGGCAACTCTTGATATCCCCGACTTGTACAAAATTACAAATGACCCCATATATCATAACTTATGTTGGTTGCCAATCCCACATAAAATACCAATAGACATCCCTAAGTTTGAAGGGAAACAAGGGGAGGATCTGGGTACACACATCACCACCTATCATCTATGGTGTGTTTCTAACTCCATGGTGGATGCTAGTATCCAGTAACATCTTTTTCCCCGCACTCTTACTGGCAATGCAGCAAAGTGGTACATTGAGTTACCACACACATCAGTCAATACCTTTGGCACCCTAGCGATGGAATTCTTAAAGCACTTTCAGCTACCCATCCGCTATTAAACTGGGAAGGAACTCCTCACTTCATTACGTTAGGATACTGCCACCCATATCTCTGATCATATACATGAATGAAGACGTAGGTAGAGGTTAGTCAAAGCTCCCCTCCCAGACTATCTCTTAGCGGATTGGTTCTGCAAGTCTCTACTCCCCCAAATCACTAAGGATGTCACCTTAGGTGGTGTGGTCACAGAAGACCAATCCATTCATTATTCCCAGCACTTGGATCTGATATATTCACAGTATGGCACTCTATATGACATAATTCCCAAGGTCCCTTGCAACTCCAATGCTCCCACTACTCAGCAGCCCGGAGTGCATGCCAATGGGATTATCGGCACAACCTCCGGGGCTACTGTAAAACAACTTAGCGGTCACATTTCCCAAATGTAAGTGGACCCCTCTACCAAATCAATTGCTCTTCCTACCACCGCGATCAACTCTGTGTAATCTACACAAAAACCCGGTGGTAAGAACAAGAAGAATAAGAAAAAGACCACTCCTTCTAAAGAGCAGTCAACAACGTAGCAAAACCCAAAGCAGAAGGCTGTTTTTCCCCCTGACAATGGAAAGGATAAACCTGCCAGATTCCCTTGCAAAATCTGTGTCGAAGACCACATGACCTATTGCTACCCGCATCTTCAGGAGTGCACATATTTCATTGCTAAAAAGGATACTAGCAGGACCCCTGCTATCTTGAATAATCCTTTCCCCGCTCAACAACAACAACACCTTATTGAAAACCAACCCCAACCCCTACAAGGGGGCAATGGCAGCTCGCACCATCCTTCAGATGGTGAAGGACCATCTACTGTTTGCACCTTTGAAATGGTAGATCTACAAATCATAGCCAAACCTTATGGAGCTCCAGTCGTTCATGCAAAGGAACCCCCCTGAAGTCAAAACCCACCACCGCCTAACAATCTTCATATCGAAAGGCTAGTTGATGACCTTGTGATTCTCCCCCCTAAATGTGCACTTCGATGCACAACGCAAAATACATCTGCACGTGCCACCCAACACTACAGTATTTTAGATGTCTTGGTGCAAGAACCATTAGCTATGTCGACACTCGAAGTATTACAAACATGTCCAACACAAAGGAAAGCTCTGCTTTTGGCCATTGGTGGTATCGACCCACAGGATTCCATGCTTGCAATTTTCGACATGGAAAAGTGTAAACCTCCCCTTTCTCACCAGCTTGCATTTCAGGTGCAAATATTTTTGAAAGGTAAAGGTATACATAGAACTGTCATTGACGAAGGTGCTTCTACCTACGTCATGTCAGCTTCATGTTGGCTCGCTTTGGGTTCTCCAACCCTATCCCTGCCATTGAATTCCCTTAAAGCTTTCAACAGCCACACTTTCATCCCAAAAGGTTACCTAGCTAGCTACCCCATCACCTTGTATGGGAAAATGGTAACGGTGGACATCAAAGTCATAGATAGAAAGCTCGACTATAATCTCTTGTTGGGTTGCAGTTGGACTTACGCCATGACTACCATTGTGTCTACTATCTTTTGCATCATCCTATTTCCATTGGATGGAAAGGTAGTCACAATGGACCAGCTGTCCTTTTTCACCCCTGATTATTCCCTGTTACCAAGTGGCTTTGTACCCTTAGTGGGTGGTGTACCTGACTCTTACATTAGTATCGGTACCAGTCTACTGAAGGGCTCTTCCTTGATGGGTTGTTTCCCTCTTCTGCCACCAGTGGTTCCACATATGGTCAATATTGTTTCATCTATTCCTCACGAACTGACCGATCCTTGGATACTACCGGCCCCTTCATACATTAACACGTACTAAGAACAAATGCCGCTGTCACTAGCTGAATTGGCCAACCAGGCCATTCAATCTGCATCCGAGTCTCCAACCACTTTGGTCACGACCAACGGTACCACTTCCCCTCCCATAACTACTCCTTCTTTTGATCCCCTCAATCAAGTCCTACCTACGGATGAAGCTATTAGAGAGATCATGAGTTTAGAAGAGCGACCTTGGGAGGACTCGCACCATCATGTTTTGATATCTGATTCATACATGATGCCTCTTCAAATCCTATCATCTGATGCACCTAAAATCATTTCCTCACCATCTACGACTATCCACACTTTGGACTCGGAAGGAAACATGGGAAATATTTCAAAGACATTGCTCATTGATATTTCAATCAAGATAGGCATCATGGAAAACATACAAATTGGAGCTAATCACAATCCTGAGGAAATTGCAAGCTTCACCTACCCTTTTAAGGACTTCCACGATGTTTTCCCTTGGTCTTATGAGGAAATGCATGGCATATACCCTTCTATTGTCAAGCATGAGATCAAGAAGTATCAAACATTCTTTTTATGGTATTTTTCTTGCTCGCTAATTCAAAAAAACCTTGAGTCTCCTTCTTCGGGCTCATTAAACTACCACGAAGAAGAGTGAGCGTTATTTTTATGGTATTTTTCTTGCTCATTAATCCAAAAAACCTCGAGTCTCCTTCTTTGGGATCGTTAAACTACTACAAAGAAGCTGTGAATGCTTTCTTTTATGGGATATTTTCTCGCTCTTAAAACCGAAAATCCCCCAGTTTTTCATCATTGGGCTTGTTAAACACCTACAATGACAGTCTGAGCAACTCTTTTTCACTCTTTTTCTAGCTCATTAAACTGAAAAGGATCATTTGAGCATTATTTTTAGGCGCTTTTTTCTCACTCATAAAACTAAAAAAATCCCAAGTTTTTTCTTCAGGCTTGTTAAAAACTTATAAAGATGATTTGAGCATTCTTTTAGGTACTTTTCTTTCTCATTAAACTGAAAAATCCCGAGTTTTTGTCACCGGGCTCATTAAAAATCTACGGCAACAATATGAGCACTTGCTTTTTTGGGACCATTTCTCGCTCTTAAATTGAAAAATCCCCGAGTTTTTCCCTTCTTTGGGCTCATTAAATCTGTGAAGAAGGAATGAGCAGTTCTTTTACCTCTTTTTCCTTGCTCACTAAACTGATAGGGATACTTTGAGTTTTCTTCATTTGACTCATTAAAATTCGATGAAGGTATTGAGTTTTTTGTCGCGTAACTCATTAAGAATTCACGATGAATATCGAGTTTAATCTGTCTCCTCATACTCATAATAAAATGAGGTCAACATCTATTGAGCATAGGTTTCTCTTTATCCGAACTCATTAGATTAACTCACAGAAAAGTAACCAATTTGGGTGTACTATTAAACCTTTGTCGCACCTGGTTAACAACTATGACAAAGGGACCACCATGGAGTCATTCTTTATGATCTTTTCAGACTCTCTAAATAGGGAAATACCACCGATTTATCTCATATGGACTCATTAAATTACACAGATGTGAAGTAGAGTTGCACTTTTTACGATCCTTTTCAGAGTCTTAAAACTTGAAAAGATCGACGAGTTTGCCTGTCTGGACTCATTAAACTAATCAGAAAGGGCATAGAGTCACTCTTTTTGCAGTCCTTTTTAGACTCTTAAAATATGAAAAGATCGATGAGTTTACCCATATGGACTCACTAAAATAATCAGATGGGGAAAGTGGACAATACAACTATGTTAAGTATTTGAAAGAGTTTTTTGGCAGCAGTCATTCCCTTGAACATGGAACTCCCTCAGATAAGCCTTCCTTGCAACGGACTCTCAATACAAATCTTACCATCCTATGAGCTTAACTTATATACCCCAATGTTCTTGCATCTCTATATCCTAACACTCTTTGGTGTTCATGAGTCTAGTGCTACATGGTTAAAACCGTTGTCATGCCTTCTATTGTTCAAGGGAAAACCTTTTTTCTTTTGTTTCCTCCATCAAGCCATCAAGCATATCTTACCATCATGCCCCAATGTTCAAAAAGATTCCTCAAAAAACAATCATCCTTGTCCTGTTGCATGTCGACTGTTGTAGGACACCTTGTTGCCTACCTTTCGATAGGTCTCTTCCTATCAACTTCAATACTCTATCTAGGAAGAAGACTGTTACCAGGAATAGTGTCTATGCAGAACTACTAATCCCACTAAGGCTGGTAGCTACCTTAGAGACAAACAAAGTAAAACTACTTTCGTTTTCCTTTATGAAAGATAGATGAGAGAAGAATAAAGGAGACCAACCTCTGTCTTGCGCTTGGCTCCTTGCTCGATTCCTCTCTCTTCTGATAGTCCTTTGCTACTTGCTTTCTCGTATACCCAGCTTCACAGAGTACCTATAGAATCAAAGCAACATAACACTATACGAGAACATAGATCTATTATCATAAGCAATCTAGGATCAGATGTAAATTGACCATACAAATGCATAAAACATAAATCACACAAGAGTATGGAGGAAAACTTAAATAGCTTTATTGATAATCAAGAGAGAGCCAAGAGAGTTACAACCAATCGTTCTGACCCAACGTCATCCTCTCAGCAAGTGAGCCCTTCTTCACCTCATGAAAAGCTTAGATCACCCAACACTATGATGTTGCCTCAAGAAACCAACAGCAATTCCTTACAAGATGCAAAATTCCAGCCTCTGGATCTCTGGGATGGGGGATCCATATATAGATTTCTGCAAGGGAGATGAGTCAGCTTGTGATTTGATCAGTGTCTTCCCTCTGATAGTTCTTGCTTCCACTTGGAGATTGATGATCTCTTACTCATCCCCAGTCGAATTCAGAGAGGCAAGTGTCATAGGAGAAGTTTCTGGAAGATTCCATGCTTCTCCACCTCGCGGATTGACACTGCCATTTGTCCCTTCTCGCCCATCACACCCCATAGAAGGGATTTTTGAAATGCAACGCACCTACTGTGTGTATTTAGGTGAGATGCAATGCACTTTTCCTATGGAGCAGGTGAAATGGTCTAGTTTTGACCAGTTCTGAGCAGTTTTTCATGGAGAACTTCTGGGAGAAGCTGTAATCATATGACCTTATTCTTTTAGGGGTTGGAACAAACTTTTTAGGGACTTAGGAGCCCTTATTTTATGGAAATTTATGCTTGGGGTTGCAGTGCCCAAAAATGTCTATAACAGTTTCCCCCTAAAGCATGAGGTCGTTAATATTTTTTGATGTTGGGTGAAATGCTTTATCATGAGGATCCGAAGTTCTTTCAAGCTGGAAGGAGACCTGTAATAAGATACAATACAATACATTATATTCATAATATTTTCATGATCTAGCTGAGGTGGGCATTCCCATGCTCAACTTTATAAATTCATTTTCATGTACATAGGACAGACGATTGTCTGAGTGTAGACTGATGATTCTGGTAGAGCCATCATCCCTTAGATTGGATGATTATCTGTGCAGCAATGATGTACATTTGATGTCCTTATTTTCCTGAATATATATCGCAGCCCGAATGGATGAAACTAGATCCAGGGTCTTCAATCTCGTTCGATCTTCACTCAAAGTACAATTCGATCCATGTGAGAGATGTTCTGGAGTCGAACATGGAAAGACATCGCCTGATTACCAGCCAATGATGTAAGTTGTTAACAGGCGCGAGAGGAATCACCGATAATGATAATGATCCTCAAGGTACTGCAGTACAATTCATGTGGTGTGAATAAAGGACTTGGTGTCGAACACCACGCAAAATCTTTCGGTCGAAGGTCATTGATGTAAACCTGTCGCCAGAAGTGAGAAACTTGCCATTGAGGCATGTAAGCTTCAAAGTACTGAAAGGGGTGTTCCTAGATCGACTTCTTGGATAATGAGTTGATGTCGACAAGAAGCGATCCATCATAGGAGGGCCTTAATGAATCCCACATCAATGACATGGAACGGAGCAAATGATTTTAATGGAGGTGAAAACGATCTGGTGATATAAGGTTTAGGGTGGCGGTCATGAAAGAATGGAGCGTAAATGTATTGCAGCGGGTGAGACACA
Source organism: Pinus tabuliformis (assembly GCA_031772625.1). Lineage (NCBI taxonomy): Eukaryota > Viridiplantae > Streptophyta > Pinopsida > Pinales > Pinaceae > Pinus > Pinus tabuliformis. Next base: position 762,758,464 of record CM062814.1, on the reverse strand, counting down.
GGTGAATTCTCTGAGTGACTTCTCTTGAACATATCGGCGACATTGACATGATGGATTGGTAGCATTAACCCCAAATGTGGATGGTGTGATGTGACCATGGTGATGTGACCGGTGAATGAAACAACCCAACCCGACTTGGATGTAGAGTGAAAGTGTCATGTTCAAGAGCGACTTGCTACCAACAAAGTTTCTTCAAGTTTTCTTCCCATTTTTTCCCCAGTCATTGCTGACTAGTACCTCTTTATTTTTGTCAAGCTTGACGAGGATAACATATGCTTGTTCTATAATTTTCCCTTCGGTTAAACCCATCGCTATGTTTTAACGAGCCTAGCGATAGTGAAACTCGTTCTTGTCTGTTATGGACAAGTTTGTCGCTATTAGGTTTTAACGAGTTTAACGACAAAGATAACTTGGTCCTTTTCAATTTTAGAGAGTCCGAAAAAGGGATGTAAAGGAAACTCCAAAAATCCTTTTTCGTCATCTAATCCCTTAGGTCTGAAAAAGTATAAAACAATACAAAAGGGATAAATTTTCGGTACTTTTAACGAGCAGAACAAAACAAGCACTCGATCTTTTTGTGTAATAATCCCTTAGGTCCAAAAATATTAAAATATAAAGGAGGGATAGCACTTCCGGTCACTTTAACGAGCTGGAGAGGCCAATGGCTCGGCAATATTTTCATATTCTACGAGTCAATTGAAAAGAGCTTAAAGGAGACTCGTTTTTTGAGGAACGAGTGATAAATTCGGGTAGCAGCTGATTCCAGGGAAGGCTTTGGAATTTCCCAATCACGACAGTGTTACAAGGATGGCTAATAGAATCACTCTTCGCAGCTGTTCCTCAAAAGGGGTAAACAATCAAGTGGAGTTGAATGATCGGCCAATACAAAGTGGAGGTGATGATGAGAACACGACCAAGGCTTCAAAGGCTGAAGTACTACATTCACGATGGTTATTTACTAGAAATTGGTTCATTTTTTAATGAGCTTAAACACTGGGGGAAACATTTGCTCATTGCTTATGTTTATTTTTTAACGAGCATGAAGTCCGCGTTAAAACTGCTCGATTAATCCAGTCGTATGATAAGAATGTCTCATATATAAAAACGACATTATTTCAAAGCTTTGCCCCACATCCTTTCTTTATGAAAGTTAGGAAACGACCAATCATATGAGTTTAAAGGGTTAGAGGACCTACAAATTTAAAAAATAAATGGTCACTCTTCACTTGCATGCCAAAAGGTTTGCATGCCCCCAGGTATAGAGACATAGAGTTTCAAGGTTACCTCGCAATTTCGCAGACAAAACATTTGTTTTGCCAAAAAAGGCCTACCTCTTTCAGGTTACCAAAGATTGTTCTATTTGTACCACAAACAAAACACTTCTTCGGCGATGTCTACTGAAATAGACAAAGGTGAATGGCGCAGACGCCTCCACTCACATAACTTTGACGAGGGAATCTTGTTCCAGTCCAACCCCCTTTTCCAATTGTGGACAGGAGTGTCAGACTAGTCATATATCCTTCGCGGAAACCTACGCTATACCTGAAGTTTTCCTGCCGAAGCAGACCAGGGTGCATGCCCCCTGGGTTTTAGTCATGTCCCCTGAATCACTCGCGCTCATCAGGTGGACGGACCAGGGATTGATAAGACATTCCTTGCGTGAATAGACCATTCAGGGATGGTATATGACTATTTGCTATGCGTGAACTGGGGAATGAAAGCTGGTCTACGAGCTTGACCACTCTTCCTTCATGCGGAAAACACATTACTCTAAAGAGTGATGAGACAATGGCTCCCATGCAATAAATATAGTCTCGCCCAAGGAGTAGATTATAATCCAAGGGTCCTTGGACTACCATTACATTCATGTGAACGATTTTCCCTCTCAATGTTATGGGCACATTGGGAAGGATCGCTAATGGTCAACTCATTCCTTTGTCAAAGCCTGTTAGATTTCTCATCTTAGGCAAAAGCAATAGCGAACCAAGCGCTTTCCAGGCAGTCGAGGAAAGGATACTCACAGAAGCCCCTTCATCTATGATGGTACCGGCCATAACCATTCTATATATTTGAGCAATGATTCAGAATGGTATACTAGCCGGTAAATGGGGTCTACCTAGTAGATTCCAATAAAAGGAAACAACTAGGTTGCATGGAGGTGGGACCGAATAGACGGCCGGGTATGACTCTGACGAACTTCCTTCCTGTGGTAAAGGAATGGGTAAATCACCCCCATGTTCATCGGAGTTTGTGCTTATGAAAAGAATTTGGACGGTGTCATCCTTGTTCTCTTCGGTGACTGTATCATCTGAAGATGGAACCTCTGAAGGCAAGACCGGGTCAACTGCCGCCTTGGCCTTTTGACTTTCGTCTGGTATGGATTCAAGTGGTTTTTCTTCAGTGATAGGTACTTCGGCCGACCACCTGGGCGGGTCAGCCGGATTTTCAACCAGTAACAGACTTGGCAAGAGTTTCTTATATCCAGGAGGGAGCCGTAACGGTGAAACCGGACGGTCGTCCAAAACTCTTTTAGCCTCGTCTAAGAAGGGACAATGGTGGACGGCGTGATCGCCTTCACACAGTTTATAGGGAAACTTGCATTTTCCTTTTTGTCAAAGGGCTTCACTTTCACTAGTTGATGGTGTATTTTCAACATGATCATTAGAGGTTGAGGACACCGGGTTGTGCAAACGAGGAGACCAGTCCCTTAAGATTCGAGGGATGCAAGGACAATCTCTATGAAAGTGGTCTCCTTTGCAAATGACACATGGCGATTTAGGCTTGGTCGGTGCAGTGTGTGGATTTTCGCTAGACGACGCTTGGTTACCCCTTTTCGCCTTTGGCTCCTTCTTCTTCTTCTTCTCTTTCTTCTTCTTTTCTTTCTTCTTCTCAAGTACTTGATTTTTGGCTTTACCAGCCCCATCAAGAAAAGAGGAAGGAGGAGAGGAAGAATTGGATGAAGTAGAGGGTTGGGGGGTAACTTTGGAATTGTCTAGTTGCTGACTCGATTGTTCAGGAATCACGGTGTTTTGAATGATGGAGGTTGAGAAAATCCATACGAGCAAGCCGATTGTCAATCCTGGAAGCGACAATGTGGCCATATGGGGTGCACCAACATCTCCCCAAGAGGAGAAGGGACTAGGATTTCCTCCAAGGGGAACTCCTTGGTTGGTGGACTTCATTTTCCTCAACCTAAGACCAACGTAGGAAAGGTGATGATTATTCCATTTAAAATAAATTTTAGACGCTTTGACACAACTTGTTTTTTCCATTTTTAAGAGTCGAGAAAAAACAAAAGATGACTCTAGTCGCCTTCGATTTTTAATGAGCCTGAAGTGACAAGTGCTAAGATGGACCTTTTCCATTAAGGAGTCTGAAAAGGAATGAAAGGGACTGCTATGGAAATCTAGACAGAGGGATTACCAAACCAATCGCAAAACTGTAGAATACTTTTTACGGTACGGCAGTCAATCTTCCCGAATGTTGTGTTTAGTGCATTGCGATCGATAGGGCGACAGACATGGCTTCCTATGGGTAAAGGATTAAGTCTATTGTGGTCTCCCAAAATATACTCGAAGGTACGTGGGAGCACAAGTCCATACTGGCACTTATCATCTCAAAGTGGAGGAATCACCCAACCATCAGTGAGAACAACAATTACCAGGCTTTACGACACCGGAATACGTCTCTAGCCTAGACTTCTAGATGTTGTGCGTTAGGTTCCAAAGCGTTGTTAAATTCATTAAATTTATTTTATAGTTGATCTTGCTTAAGAAATTTTCCTTTCAGGTTCACCACATGATGTAGATGTACAATTCCTAAAATGCAATCTAAGATGATAAACAATCGTTTTATCTTCTTTGTGCAATGAAAATCCTAGCTACTAAGGAAAGAGAGACAATGTTCTTTCAACAAAGAGCAAAGAGCACACACTATATGCACTGTCCTAAATCAAACCAATCAAACAGTCTAAATGCAAATGCACATGCATGTATTTGTTTTCAGCCTTCTTAATATGTGAATGATAAAAAGAAAGCTAATGCGCAAATCTGAATTATTTTTCAAAGTGACAATTACTAACAAGTTTCTTTTCAAAATCAAAATGAAGACGATGACAACACTTTGCGATTTGGAAATGAAAACTTGCTTTCGACACTAGAAAAACTACTAATTCAGATCGAATACAATAGTAATAGGGTAATCGAATATCAAGAACAATTAGATTCTCTTCTATGACTGAAAACGACACTTGCGACACTTTCAAATCAAGAAACGACAGTACAATTACGTTACTTCTTTGTAAAGGAGAACTGAAAATGACTCAAAAAATACATAAAAACATTTACAGTTCTTTTCACAATGGAGGTGGAATAAAAGCAAGGAAAGGGGTTTCAAACAGAGGTGTACTGACTACAGGTAGCAAAACTCTTGAATAGATCTGAAAAGAGTGAACACAGAAACCAAAATTTAGGAACAATGCCTAGTCTGATCAGTGCACCTGTAACACAGTGAAACTGAAATGCAACGCACCTACTACACTCGGGAAGTGCGCTGAATTTGAGATTCACAGAACAGACAGTGTGGTAGACCAGGGATGAGACTTTGATTGGGTTTTGGGTCACAATTTGCAGTTCAGTTCAGGGATTTTGGCCGAGCAAGTGGTAATCAGTAAATCAATCACAGGGGTAGATCTAAGGAGGTGACTAGAGCCACCACGAGGGCAATTAGAAAGCTTGTAAATCAATTGTTTAATTCATAAAAAAACCTGGAGATTGAGTAAAACAGCGTTGATCTACTTTGCACTTGCATAGCAAATGCAGTTCGAAGGCTAGCTGGCTTGACTTTAGGCTCCGTCTGTAAGTTTATAAAGTAAACAAATGTAGATAAACAATCAATCTATTCGCTCCCTAGCGGAGTCGCCATTTTGTTACCAGGAATAGTGTCTATGTAGAACTGCTAATCCCACTAAGGCTGGTAGCTACCTTAGAAACAAACAAAGTAAAACTACTTTCATTTTCCTTTATGAAAGATAGATGAGAGAAGAATAAAGGAGACCAACCTCTGTCTTGCGCTTGGTTCCTTGCTCAATTCCTCTCTCTTCTGATAGTCCTTTGCTACTTGCTTTCTCCTATACCCAGCTTCACAGAGTACCTATAGAATCAAAGCAGCATAACACTATACGAGAACATAGATCTATTATCATAAACAATCTAGGATCAGATGTAAATTGACCATACAAATGCATAAAACATAAATCACACAAGAGTATAGAGGAAAACTTGAATAGCTTTATTGATAATCAAGAGAGAGCCAAGAGAGTTACAACCAATCATTCTGACCCAGCATCATCCTCTCAACAAGTGAGCCCTTCTTCACCTCATGAAAATCTTAGATCACCCAACACTATGATGTTGCCTCAAGGAACCAACAACAATTCCTTACAAGGTGCAAAATTCCAGCCTCTGGATCTCTGGGATGAGGGATCCATATATAGATGTCTGCAAGGGAGATGAGTCAGCTTGTGATTTGATTAGTGTATTCCCTCTGATAGTTCTTGCTTCCACTTGGAGATTGATGATCTCTTACTCATCCCTGGTCGAATTCAGAGAGGCAAGTGTCACAGGAGAAGTTTCTGGAAGATTCCATGCTTCTCCACCTCGCGGATTGACACTGCCATTTGTCCCTTCTCGCCCATTGCACCCCATAGAAGGGCTTTTTGAAATGCAACGCACCTACTGTGTGTATTTAGGTGAGATGCAACGCACTTTGCCTATGGAGCAGGTGAAATGGTCCAGTTTTGACCAGTTCTGAGCAGTTTTTCATGGAGAACTTCTGGGAGAAGCTGTAATCAAAAGACCTTGTTCTTTTAGGGGTTGGAACAACAATTTTAGGGACTTAGGAGCCCTTAGTTTATGGACATTTATGCTTGGGGTTGCAGTGCCCAAAAATGTCTATAACAAAGACCCAAGAACACTTCAGTGCCTTGGTACTTGCAGACATCAGTGGCAGGCTACCATGTGTTTGATTATGGGTTCTCACTATTGGCTCCTGTTTAAATGATTCTACGAGTGTTCGATGATAAAAACATTTTTCACGCTCACTAGATTGTACTGTGCATCTTGGAGACCATCACCATTATTGGTTGCCTTCCTTGCATCTGTTAACGGTCTCCATTATTAACCGGTAATCAGAAAATTTCATGCATGTTCGACATCAACACATATATTCACATGTATCGATCTATGATGTTTGGTGAAGCAGAAATCAAGACCTTGGGTAGAGGTTTTCATCACTCAGCCTTGTTTCCTCTCCCATGTTGTGTATATTGTGTTTTGGAGACAGATCATCAAAATGATCCTATTATGACACTAGTTCCACATTGTGCTTATCGGCAGCCAGCATTGTCATATCTCTTTTATGAGAAAATCACTCTGACATAGCTACTGAGCGTGGGAATTCCCGACTCAGGACATGATTTTAGTTGTTTTATATATATGTGTAGTGTCAGGTTTCCCATACCGCCCGAAGGTCCGATCCTCTCTCTCTTTTTGTCAAGAAGGAACAGAATAGTTAAGTATAAAGTATTTCGGCCATCGTCATAGCCTCTGATCTCACACTTTAGGGGGCATTTGTTATACAGTAAAATGACCTCCTCATCAGCTCAGAGGGGAAAGACATGATGACTGAAGCAATGACCAAGTTCACAAGCCTTGTTTACAAGCTAACGCTGCCTATACACTAGCAACCTGCTTTATAAAGCTTCTCATCAAGCCTAAGGGTGCGTTAGTGACCTAAGTAACTCTACTTGTTACCTCAGGAACAACGTTAGTAAACCCTAATGAGATTCTAAGGGTCAAAGGAGCGGATTGACTAAGAAATATCCCTATATTCTCTCCTAAATCAACTCAAAAAAGCAAGGAAACATCCAAGTTCGACTTATTTGGGGGATTACTAATCCTAATGGAGTATGCAAATGCGAAAGAGCTCAAAATAATGGCAACATCATTGCTTTTACCTAAGGAAACTCATGGAGAAACTTGGAAACCCTAACCTCACATTCTAAATAAGCATGGCTAGGTCTATTGTGAAAGGGGTCAGATCATTTGAAAGGATAGCTTACTTGATTGTCGAGCAGAGTCTCAGACTTAAGCATAAGAGGTTGGTAAGAAGGGAGAGAGAGAGAGGAGCTGGAGGGGTAAGGGAAGCTTGATGCAACAAATGGTTGTAATCACTCTTTCGACATTAGTATAGAATTACAGTTGTACTATCCACTCCGTGATGTTGGTACTATAATTCATTTATATGTTTATTCAATGTATTTTAGCATGAATAGCTTAGTTATGTTCAACTAGATGTCTTTTGTATGTTTATGCATTGATTATCAAGGTTTTATGCTGTGATTACGCTTGTCTTTTCTATGTGCCGGACTTGATCTGGAGCCGACTCAGGGGACTTCCGCCTAGCTGTATTGTGCTCTCCAGCAACTCCACACGAAGGCTCAAGGTAATGAATCTATCTCGCTTTGATAGTTAGTTATTGAACATGGACATGCATGTATCTTTGTGAAAGTTGCAGATAATCTTATAGTCTGCCAAGGGTCTGGGGAAGACCCTTGAGGGTTCCTTCATATTCCATAAACCATGCATTAATCCCTATAGAAAGGGTATAAAATCAACATCACCACTATCTCAAGGTGCAGAAACTTGGCTCCTGCATCCCCCCATACTACTTTGGGTGAGACTTCAATCCGCGCCCCATGGATTGATGCCAAAAGGGCCAGCAGTGTAGGGATTTGCTTGGCTGCTTAACGCTGAACCTAGTTCAGGGTCCATCAAGCCAACAACATGCATGATCATTCACTCTTGTTTACACTCAGTATCACCATGTATTCAGATTTCTCATGTTTTCAGTTGCCTCGTCAGCGGGTCTGGACTGCTTTAGCTTGGACCTTGCCTTTCTCGGCTAGCATTGCACATTTTTGGAAGTGAAGGCTTTGCCTTCCTTCTAGAAATTGTGCAAGTATGGCCCAACACTGACCTCCAGGCTTGCATTGTGCAATTATGGGAGGCAGTGCCTTGCTGGCCCCAGAAACTGCACAATGTAGTTTGCTGGTTCGCATGTCATTGTTGACTGAAATTGCACATTGTGTAGTTTCAGTCCTTAGCAGGCCAAGCTGAACTATGCATTACGCAATTCCAGCAATCAGATAGCCTCCTAACAGCCTAGACTATGCCTTGCACAGTTATGGCAGTCAGTCTCCTAGCCTCCTAGTGAAAATTGTGCAATCTTCAAAGTCAATCACACATGTATGTTGTGTGTCATTCCTTCAACTTGTTTTGGTTTTCGACTGACAGATTGCTTTTCAAGAGTGTTTCTATGTCTCCACATATTACAGGTGTTTTTCTACCTCTCAACAACATAGGTACAATGGCTTCCATTAGAGAAGAGTCGAAGACACCATTCAGAGCACAACTAGGGATGTAGTCGATCAAGTGTCTATGAACTTGCCTATCTATGAAGACATTAAGTTGTTCATGGACAATGATATCAATATGAAATGGCAGCATCATCACCTCGAGAAGCACCATCAACATTAGTGGAAGGTAGCACACCTGCATGTGACAAATGCAAGAGGAAGGTTGTTGACAGCACAGAGGCAGAACAAAGTTGCAAGCTCAAGAAGATCCACTTATGATGAAAACAACTTTGGAGATTGAGGCTATGAGGCGACAATGTGACAAGAGGATTGTGAGAAGGTAGATAGAGAAACATAGAAGGAGTTAAAGGTGCTAAAGTGACAACTCAAGGAAGAACAGGAGTTACACAGAGAAAAGAAGGAGTTGTAGTAGGAACAAGCACAACAGGAGGCGCAACATGCATAGACTGATGAAACTGCGCCCATACAGGTTATGGACCCATCCATCAGCTGGAATGGATAAAACAGGGTGAGCAGTGTTTTCGATTTCATGCAAGGGTATTCAAGAGCATGGATGTCATTCTACACACACATGCTATCTGACCCATTTGGCACACTCATCGAGGCAAAGACAAGAAGCAAGTCCAACTAGAGTTGAACATGTATTTCGACAAGTTGATGTGCATGGTCACCAACACACACTTGGAGATAAACACAGACACTATGCGTCAGTGTTTTGTTGGTCCAGCTACACTCAAGACGATGATGTGCATGTTATCAAAGGAGTTGGACAGAAGAGTCATATTAGTGTACGCAGATGCAATGGAGGCAAGAGTTTGCTTTCAGAAGGATGTCACCATTGAAGCACATGGACACCATGAAGGACAACCAAGGTTGGCATCAGTTTTCCATCATCGATCATCGCAAGGATGTCAAAGAATTGGTCTTACCACAACTGTCTTAGTGTTAGTGATGTCTTACATGGATTTCTCAAGCCTATTTTGTCTCACATGGGTACATGTGCAGATTGTATGTAACATCTTGTCAAGTGGAAGTTCAAGTGTCGATAGTTGAATGTAACAGTCGTAGAGTAGTTGAAGAATTATGAGGGTAGGTGAACAGTCACAAAGGGAAATGTCAAGGGTCACCCCACCCTTTGCTATATATAGTACCTCATAACTCATTGTAAAGGCTTTTGGTCAACCAAGCTTGTGAAGCAGGAAAGTGTTCCCTCTATGGACAGAGGCAACCCCTCTAGCCCTAGAGTGGGTCTAGTCACAAACAAGGACAAATCAACAACAATTCTCCTTAAATAGTTTGATTTGGGGGCCTACCTCAACCGGTGGTCGATGGAGTTCCATTGCGCTGCTCCAGCTTCCGCTTCCTTCTCCTAATGAGTAATCAACCTGAAACATAGCAAGGAAATACAACAAAACACATAACCCGATACAACAAAGAACTCTTTACCCATAAAGTCAAGAAATCATGAGCTATCTAGTACATTGCATACGAGACATAGGAAAACATCATTGATTGCATTAAATGTAAAATAGAGTAAGCTTACAACCCAAGTCTTGATGTCACAAGCCTTCTCAGGAGGGTCCAGCCAGCATGTTCCTCAAACATTCACCCTTGAAGATGGATCTCCCAATACAAGTCTCTCTCACTCACAAGTTTCACACAAGATCAAAAGCACTTCACAACCTTCCTCAAGCTCTCAAACAATCCCACACTTATCACACCAGCTACCTATCAAGCTCACAATACTATCAGCAACACTCCAAAGACTAAGAATTCCAAACTAGCAGCTCATAGCAATGGTGAAAGCTTAAATAGGAGAAGGAGTCTCCATAAATGGTGGGAAGATGAGATTATCTCCAAGGAAGGTAGCAAAAATGATGGAACAACCATGCTAGAGAAGGGAGGGTGACAAAAACAAGGCCAACAACCAGGTCTGGAGTCATCTGGAAGCTCGATTGTTAGAACAAACTCGCCGAAACTGGATCATCGTGGGTACATAACTGCTCTGGCGCGGGAAAATACAAGCAACAGTTACGCTGTCATATGAAAATTGACCATCGCGGGAATCACGTGTACTTCCGCGATGGCAGTGCGTATGGACTATTTTGGAGCGCTCGTCAACGCGTTTATTTGGAAAACAGTCGCGATGATGTAGAAACTTTGGCAAAGTGGGTCATTTGGCAACATCAGAGAGCATGAGCATGAATGATTTTGGACTCATGACACAGTTGGAAGACTGGGATGAAGGTAGTGACAAATTACTGTGTAACAAAGCTTCTGAAAGGAGTACCTTAGAGAAAGCTTGAAGAGTATTGTAATGAGCCTTGGCTTCTCCACTATGCAGAGCTAGTATATCTCTTTGGAGGAGCAGGCTGCAGTGATTGTAACGTTCTGCTGTTGGACCTAGTGGTTGGTCATGGTTGTATTGTATGACTAGAACTTTCACTTCTTAATATAACAAAGCCAACAAGTTTCATGCATATGTCACATTGTATTTGAGCTATCTTGTTTACTCTAAATTATTTATGTATTTGTTTTCTTACGCATGCATGTATGCCTTTCCTATATAAGTATGTATTAATCTTACTGAAATGTGTTGTTGGTTTAACCATCACTTTGGATTGCTAGCTTACTTTCCTTCCAGTTTGTGATGCATCTTTTCTCGTGTGTTCCATTCTTAACTTCGTGCTTTCACAAGTTTCCAAGGGGTGCATTAACCTCACCCTCCACATGTTATAACCGCCCATTCACCTTCCTTGACTCGCTGCATATGTCACACCCTTGCTACCAACATGGACAATTTCCTTGCCTTTGTGTGTAACTGCGGTCAAGGTGATACCGTACGACCCACTGCTAGGACTCCTACACCAAATGTTCTGAGGTTTACTTAGGACTTCTTACCGGGGAGATCCTTTGACATGTTGGCGGGTCCAGCACCTTCAACATTTATGGCACTAGAAGGAGGGCCATATGACAAGTTGTGTCATCTCATCCTGTTTTAAATCTTTTCACATCCATCATGGATTCTATTACACTCATACCTCCACAATGTATTTCGCATTTCAAACCTCTCAACATCACGAGGGAGTCTTTTGATCTCTTGTCCGAATTCACATATGAGGGTGAAGTAGCTTCGTCTGAGTACTTAGAAGACTTCTATGCATTCCTTGATAATGTAGATGAGTTCTATGCAGAAGAGGTCAATCTGTTGCTATCATACACACTTCGTGAATCCCCACAACGGTGGCGCTGTAGTCTGTGTCCTGGAAGCATGTACTCACTTGAGCAGTTTCATGATCTCATTGAATCTACATTCCATCATTTTGATCCAAGACCTCTTGACCAAAAACTATTACAACAACGGAAGGCCCCGCATGAATCGCCTATGGAATTTTGGGAATGCTTCCGTTTGTTGCAAATTCAAGAACTAAAAATCTACAACACCATGTTAAGTCCACAGATCACATGTGATGCACTTTCACTCACTTATGTTTTGTGGACGCACTTAAACCCGAAGTGTGTTTGTCTTCATTATTATATCTTTCCTGTTTACTGGTTCACACAGATGTGTTTTTCACGAACCATGCCTTCACCAACATGGGTCGACCAATGCGCTGGTTGCTACATTGGAAGTATCACTTCATGTGATTAGGCCCATGCACTGTTAGCTTAGGAGTAGGAGTAGTGTTTGCTTTTGGTTTATTTTCTTGCATGTATGTTTTCTTTTTACCTTACATGTATGTTTGCTTCTTACCTTGCATGTTTGTTTGCTTGCATGATTGGTTTCTTACTTTCTTTTCTTTCGCATTTACTTCTTCTTTCACTTTGTTTTTTGTTTGTTTCCTTGTTTATGTTCATAGGTTAGTTTTGCATGAAACTGTGTTTGATTCTTGAAACAAGCTGGGTAAAGTACAAGAGGACTTGTGCAATTATCAATTCTTGGTTATCTATCATCTTGCCTCTCTATGAAGAACTTGTTATCTTCATTCCATGATACGTCGATGGAAAATACGTATTGTTCGAAGTGAAGAACCTGCACGCCAGTACAACTGATATCTCTGATAATGAATTACATGTAGTCTAGGCATGGGCGTAGTCATCCAAAAGACATACAAAACATCTCTGTGGTATGGATGCAGCCACCCAGCTAATGAGACTGTGATGATAATAAAGGCATGGTCGCAGCCATCCATGAAGACTCAGGTATGGTCGCAGCCATCCATCAATGAGTCATGTAATCATACAACCAATCCACGCAGCCCGAACATGTGTAAGCTAAGTTTGGGGTCTTGAACCCATCCGATCATAGTACAAATCCTAACATGCGAATAGAGGTGCTGAGGTCAAGCATGATAGAATATCACTTGATTACAGGTCAATGATGAAAACTGTTAACAAGCGCGAGAGAAACCACCAATAATGCCAATGGCTCTCAAGGTACTGTCTAGCACAATCCACGAAGTGTGAAAAAGGAGCTGAAGTCAAACACTCGTGGAATCACCCAATCGACGACCAATGATGAAAGTCAACTGTCAGGTGCGAAGAACTTTCCATTGAGGCATGCAAGCTCTAAGGTACCAAAGGGGATCTCTAGGTCAACCTCCTGGATAATGAGCTGATGTCGACAGGAGACGACCCATTGCAGGAGGGCCATAATGTTTCCCCCATAAATGACACGAGATAAGGAACAAGTGGTAGATGGCAGAGCAGAGTACCAGAGGAGAAGGCGGGGGTGTAAACTGCAGAGGGATTATACTCTTGAACATATCGACGACACTACTCTGAAAGGGGGTGTGGCAGCATTCAGGCACCGATGGATCAAAGGCATGAAGGAGACGACATGAATCACATGAAATGAGGCTAGAATGATAACCCAAACCCGCGGAAGGCCAAATGACGATGTATGGATGTCCCAACCTGACAAAAAGCAAAAGTGTCGATGTTCAAGAGTGACTAGCTACCATAGACAATCAATGATAAACCTGTTGTTGAATCCAACCTAGTAATAGTTTAACAAGCCCTAGGAAGGAGAAGCTCGAGCCTCGTCATGGTGATGATTCCAATGTCGTCAGGGTTTAACGAGTCCGACATAGGTGAAACTCAGAGTCTTTTTCATGTTTAGAGAGTTTGAAAAAGACACGGAAAAGAAAACTCCAGGGAGGTTCTTTTTCATAGAGTTGTGTCTCTTGAGCCCGAAAAAGTATAAAACAATCCTCGAAAGAACCACCCGACCGTTATGATCGAGGAGTACCTTTTGTAAGTAGTAACTTCGACCCAAAAAAGTAAAAAGCGGCTAGAAGCACGTCGTTTCATAACCAATAATGAGTCTGAAACGACAAAAACCCGACGATCTTTTTATGTTTAGATGTCGAAAAAAGAGCTTAAAGGCGACCGTCTCTTGTTTCTTTTAACGAGTCAAGAGGAAAACTCGACCATATTTTCATATTTCAAGTCGGAAAAAAGCATAAAGACAACTTTTCGGGATCAAGTGCATATAAAACTGTTGTAATTCCACCATCTGAGATCCTGCACAAAGAAAACTGCACACTTAAACCCGTTCAAGATAATATGAACAATGCGTATAAGGACATAGTTAAAAACCATATTTTGACCATACATATAGAAAAAACCCTGAGAAAAACCAACATTTATGAAATGTAATATTTAATTTCACAAAATTACCATAAATAGGGAGGTTAAATCATATTTTTTTACCATTGTTACCATTCAGCCATTGTGGAGCAACTTGGAGCATTGAAGTTGGCGAACGAAATTCGGCCTCGTACGTGCATCATTTGTCCCGGAACCAGTTCCAGGTAGACACACATTGCCCTGCGCTCTGATTTAATGTCTTTTTTGTTGCATTTGATGGTGGGATGTGTGTGTTTGGGTGGATTTTCAATTCACATTCTGCTCTCGGTCATCGCGGGTTTCGCTATCGGTTCCGCGATGACCGATAAAAATTTACACAGACCGCGCCTGGATCATCGCGGAAAAGTGATGTACTTCTGCGATGACTCGGGAAAAATAACACAGGTGCCAATTATCATCGCGTCTATTTTAGAAACAAACGCGATGATCTCGCACGGCAATTTTTTTAAAAAATTCACGTTTAAAACTTTGCAAACAAGGCTCTAATGGAATTTTTCGTCATGCATGGTTATAATGGCGTTCGTCTGGCAAGAATGTGCACATGATAACAATGATATAGAGGCTTTTGCCGATGCGGGGTGCCGAAACGCATTGCGGGGATGTGGATTACTCAAATTTTTCCTAACTCCACGCTTACGGGCACAACCTGACCTGCTGGAGCTACTGATCAGGGCCTGGAATCCCACAGATGGGAAATTTGTCATCCGAGGCCAGGATATCGAGTTTGATTCTATAGACATCTATTTTTTGACCGGGCTGTCTCGTCGAGGTGAGATGCCCATTCTGGAGGGGCAGCGACCTGGGGGTGATACCTTAGATATGTTGATGGCTCAAGTGTGCCCACAGGCATGCAAGTCAAGGAGTGGAAAGGTGGCAATCCCAACGGTGGAGGACATAATCCTTCGTGCTATGCTTTTCATGGTGACATGGGTAGCGGGCTCCCAAGCCCAACATGAGGCTTCGAAGACCCATCTCCGACTGGCCCTCGAATGTCTAAATCCCACCATGTTTAACTGGGCAGGGGCAGTAACAGCAAGCATGAAGAGGCAACTGACCAACTGTCGTCGAGGAGAGACGAAACAGTTTGGTTATGGATCGATCTTAGTCCCGCTCATGCTGGAGCGGGTGCCGGCACTGCAATTGCAAGACATGGCTTTGGATGCACCCAGGCCATGCGAGACGAGGGCCACGCGATGGGCTCACGTCATGCCACGAGGAGGTGGCGGACGACCAGTGGCATGGGGGACATTTTCCCGAGAGTGGCTGGAGTGAGGGACGATCTTCGTGGAGGATTGGCCATATGCCAGCATGGATTTCCGCAGAGATCCTGACATGCAACTGCCTGTTGGAGAGCAGTGGGATGACGGTGGTAAAACACTTGATCACATCTTTTGATTTTTTATTTTATTTTTATGATGTTTTCGATTTTTTCATGTACATGTCCTAATGATGAACGCAATGGTATGCAGATGTAGGACTAGTGAGACCCCTTGGACTGGCTCCAGAGGCACGGAGGGACGCGCAGGGCGTTGGATCTCTAGCCCTAGCTCCTCCGGAAGATGACACGATGGAGACAGTGATCCGAAAGCTTGAGGTCTTGCTAGCAGGGATTCCAGATTACATGGGGATCGAGGAGGTCCCCGGAGCGTCCCAGATCCACACAGTAGGAGTGGAACCCAGGATGCACCGCCTGTTGAGGCAGGTGGCACAAGCGGCTGTGCACTATAGGGAGCACAATCTGCCGCAGTAGACACCTAGGTTTTTATTTCCTGCTGGTGATTTTTTGAGAGACATGTGTCTCAGATGTACAGAGAATGCAGACTCTATTTAGACATGTACACTTATTTTTGAGCACCTCAGTGCGCCACACGATATATATATACATACATATTCCTATAGTCTATTATTGTGCTTTATATGCTTTCTTGTATGATGTTTTGATTACATGTTAGGCAAATGTCTGTCTAATACATGATTAGCCAATGCATTAGATAACGTGTTCAATCGTCGTGGAATATGTTGATATGTAATGAAATCAAAATTCCTCTCTAACAATTTAACACGTAAATACAACCTTAAAATGCGATGGTCTCTGACGGAATATCGCCCATTGAGCTGGTGGACGACAAGTTGAGAGTCCAGGTTCACAACCAATGTACGAATATCGAGATTAATTGCCTCGGCCAATAATTCAATCACAGCACTATATTCAGCGACATTTTTTGTAGTACAACCTAAACACACACCTTGAAGATCTATCAACTCATCGTAAGGATCGTAGATCACCCACACTGCAGAAGACAAGTTGCAGGTGCTGCGGCAGGAATATCAGCGAAACCAACGTAAGGTGCACCAGACATCTGCACAAGAAGCAAAAAGACACAATAAGCAGCAATCATGCCTTCACACCAAGCCAAAAACATGAAAACACACACACACAGCACACCTGCTAAAACACACGTATGTACAAACCGAAGTGCATGGAATTCACGCATAGTACTTTTTCAAGTACAGCCCATTTTGGGGCTTATCAAGAGGATTCCCTTTGTAGTCAATTAGCTCATATGCCCCTTTCTACAAAACTCTCTTTACAATATAAGGCCCTAGCCACATGGGCTCGAGTTTTCCTGCCCCCAGCTTATCATTCGCTTGATCATATAGCAGGACTAAATCTCCCTCAACAAAAGAACGAGGATGGACAGTATGATCGAAGTGAGTTTTCACTCTCTTCTTCTATGCTTCGATAGCTAGAGAGGCTAGCCGACGGGTCTTGTCCAACCATTCTAGGTAAAGAAGGCGTTCTTCTACTGGAGTAGTGTTGGGAAGTAACTCGACAGCCAACTTCAACGAAGGGATCTCGCACTCGATGGGAAGGGTAGCCTCCAGTCTGTAAACTAATTGAAATGGAGTGAAACTGGTGGCATCCTTCATAGAGGTTCGGTAGGCCCACAAGGCAGGGAACAACATCAAGTGCCAATTAGACTTATGCATGCCAACGGTACGTTGAAGCATCGTAACCAAAACCTTGTTGACGGCTTCAACTTGGCCATTGGCCTGAGGATAGTATGGAGTCGAACTATCATGTCGTAAGCCTAGCTGGGTTGTTAGTTCGGTCATCATGTGATTACGAAAATGCTTCCCGTGATCCATGACGATGGCCTGAGGGACTCCGAACCATGAAATAACGTGGTTGAACAAAAATTGCACCACTGTGTGACCGTCTTCAGTTAATGTGGGCATCGCCTCAGCCCATTTGGTGAAGTAATCGATGGCAATGATAATATACCCATGCCCCCCGGCCGAGCGAGGGTTACAGGTCGTATAATCAATGCCCCATTTTGCAAAAGGGCTGACGGTGACAACAGGGTGCAATGGAGTGGGAGGCGCACGCATCTTCCGCTGGTATATCTGGCACTCGTGACAGGAGTGGACGGCAAGAATGCAATCCTTAAAGATGGAGGGCCAGAAATAACCGGCACGGAGGATTTTTTGAGCAGTAGCATATCCGGACATGTGACCACCATAGGCGCCAGAATGGCAGTCATTCAAAACTCACTCAGCTTCCTCGAAAGTTAGACATCGGCGGAGAACGGAGTCGGCGCTGAGATGGTACAGGGTGTCCCCAATAATACGATAGGGCTGAGACTGATGACGGATCCATCGCCGAGCATCCTTGGACACAGCGGGATGAAAGGAGGACGTCTGCAGATATACGATGATATCCCCGTACCAGGGATAGAGGGTGCTAATTAGGAACAGAGTTTTGTCCAGGATATGGTCCTCTGATCGAGAGGGTGCGGTAGGAGATGGTAAAGAGCAAAGTAACTCAGCAAAGACAAGGGATTTCTTAGACTTGGCAGTGGTAAATTCCAAGTCAAAATCTTCGAGGATAACGATCCACTTTGAGTACTTGCCCCCCAGAAACTGACGTGACAAAATGTATGTCATCGGGTTGCAATCAGAAATCACGGTCGTGGTATGCAACAAGATATAATGGCGGAAACGTTGGACGGCACAAACGATGGCCAATGCCAACTTCTCAATGTAAGCATATCTAGTTTCCGTATCTAAAAGATTGTGGCTGAGGTAATATATGACATGCTCAGTGTCATCATCGTCGTCTTGAATGAGAACCATGCCGATAGTGGTATCGGCAGCGGCCAAATATAGAGTATAGTCGCGATGATAATTCGGAGGACGCAACAATGGAGCAGAAACAAGGAGACCCTTGAGATGCTTGAAGGACTCTTGAGCGACAACATCCCAATGAAAAGGGGTATCTCGCTTCAATAACCATGTAAAGCCTTTAGCCACTTCGGCATAGTTCATAATGAATCGTCTTAAAAAATTTGCTTTGCCCTGTAAGCTCTGCAATTGCTGCAAAGAGGCAGGGGGAGGAAGATTCATAATAGCCTCGACTTTAAGGGGATCAAAACGGATGCCCTCTCGGGAGACGATAAACTTGAGCAGTCTTCCTGACTCAACGCGGAAGACACACTTGTGAGGATTAAGCCTGATGCAGTAGTGTTGACAGCGGAGAAAGATTTCGCAAAGATGAGTGGGGTGGTCCTGGAATTTGACTGAATGAGCTGGAAGATCATCCAGGTACGGTTGTACAATGTGACAGATGTCATGGAAAGCATAGGACATTGCACGTTTGAAAGTAGCACCGGGGTTCTTTAAACTGAAAGGGAGCTTTTTGTAGGCGAAAGTTCCCAAGGGACAGATAAAGGCAGTCTTGTGTTGATCGGCGGGCGCAATATTGATCTGGTTATACCCAGAAAAACCATCCATGAATGAATACATTTCACTCCCAGCACACTCATCAATGAGCTGATCAATGAAGGGTGTGGGGAAGTTATCTTTAGGACAGGCCCAGTTAATGTCACGGTAATCAACACAGACTCGAATGGTACCCTATTTTTTATTCACAGGGACGATATTGGAGACCCAATCTATGAGTGGGATGGGGTAAATAAAACCAGCCTTAAAAAGCTTTTCAACTTCTTCCTTAATGGCTGCAGCCTTTCGGGGGTGCACGAGGTGTAGACGTTGGCGAACAGGCTTAGCACCCGGATACATAGGTATCTCATGCACCACTATGCTAGGGTCAATGCCGGGCATTTCTTCATAGGACCAAGCAAAGACATCACGAAATTCGCGAAAAAGATCGGTATAGAGCTGAATTTCCTCCGGAGTGCAAGTGACTCCAATATGAATATGCTCGACAATCCCTGGTTTCGTAGAGATGTCGATGGGTTGGGTTTGCGTGATGTTTCCCATATTTCCTTCAGAGGACACTTGATAAACTTGAATAGGTGTTTGAAGGGGTTGAGATGGGAGACAAGGAGCAAACCGCTCGAGACAGGTAAGCATTTCCCGATGGGCAGGGAGAAACGAGGAACGATGGTGATGATCAGACCAAGGAGGTTCCTCGAGAGACATGGTCTCGATAATGGCTTCATCAGAAGGAAATGTTTCCTTTAAAGGATCCGAAGAAGCGTCATCTCCAAGCCAAGGGGAATGAACGTATGAGTCGGGAGCCCTACTCGAAGGAGCAGGTTCGGAAGGGGGAGCCGATGCAGCAATGATTTTGACGTAGTTGAGCTCGGCAGGACTCAACGGCATCTTATCGCCCCAAGATTCTATCTGATCAGGGGGGGAATAACCCACGGATCAGAGCGAACAGATCTCATATTAATAGGAGTGACGTTAGGAGGTGGGAGTGAAGAAACACCCATCAGGGTAGGATCTTTAAAAAGTCTAGCTCCCACACTCTCATATGGTTTGGAGGTATGCTCCACAAAAGGCACGTTGCCTTCGGAAGAGGAGGCGAAGAAGGAGGGCTGGTCTATGGTGACAATCTTCCCCTGATGAGGGAAACGAAAGACACGAAAAAGAGATGAAGCCACGGCTTGCATGGCATATGTCCAGCTACGTCCGAGGAGGAGGTTGTAGGTAAGATTAGCATCAACAACTTCATATTCCACTTCGACCATCTTCCCTTCCAAAGAAATGGGCAAACATTGGAGTATACCATAAGGGCGAGACTCTCTCCCATGAAAGGCTTCCAAGGTTGTAGGAGACTGGCTCAGCGTCGGAGAACCAATAGCCTTCCAACAGGCAACAAACATGATGCAAGTTGAAGCGCCTTCATCAATGACTGTACGATGAATCGTTTTGGTGTTGATAATGACCTGTATGAGGAAGGCGATTTGGTGAGGCAGTCTCGGTGTATGGCTTTCCAAGTCAAAAGTAATCAGATTGGAGTCAGCTGGGTATATTCCACCAATGGCCGATAGAAAGGACTTCCTCTAAGAGGGGCAGCTCTGGAGTACTTCTAAGGCGGACATAGCAGACGGAGCCTAAGCTAAATCCTCAATGATGCTGTAGTGCTGGGAAGCACGAGCATTAGGGTTGTAAGAAGACTTCTGGAGTACACCTTTTGGAGGGGGTCGGATGGGCGTCTCAGTGCTAGGTCTCTCGATATGGAGCAGACCAGAACTGGATGAAGGATCGCTGGAGGGGACCTCAGGCTCTTTCCCGACAGGTGATGGATACTCTTTTGCCCGAGTACTGATGTGGACAGGGATCGTCCCTACCATAAATACTTGAGAACCAAAGGAAGAAGAGGGTTGAGATGGATCAGCCACCATTTGCGTTTTCTGTGAGGGAAAAGGCTCTTTGAGCACAGCAGGAGTCCCGGGAACACCTTTGAACAAATGACTAACTTCAGACCGCCTCGGGTAGTCTTTGGTATAGTGATCCTCATCACAGATAAGACAAGGGTACTTGGGCTTGCGTTTGGTGCCTTCCTCGGGTGGAGGTTTAGGGGAATCCTGCTTAGGTTGATCCACTTTATTCTTTCCTTTTCCCTTCTTCTTTCCTTTCGAGGCTTTGTCGGCCGTGGTGGACTGGATGGCATTGACCTCGGAAGTATTACTAGAATTAGACACAGCCTGAGAAGTATTTTCGTTCGAAGCATTCGACTTTTTCTTCCCAGGGTTCGCGGAAGATTTCTTAGAGGATGGATTTATAGATCCAATGACACCATCAATAGATGGCTTTGGCAGAGCTTTAGAAGTTTCGGGCCTCGGGGCATCAAGAAAATAATCATATAGGGTATCGGACTGGGAATAAACCAGGTCAAGGTACTAAGCACACGCAATAGCCTGCTCTTCAGTTACACATGCCCCCATAGCGATGTCTCGTGCAATTGCAGGGACAAAGGAGGTTGTAAACCAATCGGTCAGGAGCTGATCAGGAACCCAAAACTTAATCAAACGATGATGCCATCTCCATTCATGTATATGATCGGAGATGTGTGTGGTCGTATCCTATTTAAGAGACGTGAGGAGATGCGTTCCCGTCTCATACCAGGTTGGCAACTGAAAATGAGTTAAAAATGCCATTGCCAATGAGTTAAAATCTTGAAAGGATCCGCGAGCTAGCTCAATATACCACTTAGCAGCAGAGCCAGTGGAGTACTTTGAAAAAGGCGGAGCCAGACTAAATCGTCAAGCCATGAATTTGACAAACACCAAAGATGATAAGTCATAATGTGGGCTTGGGGGTCTTCTCCAGCTTTGCCATCGAATTTGGGACAATCACCGGGAATCTTGGTTGGAACTGGTGGCAAGAATGGATTATGAAGTATAGGATCATTAGTCAATTTGGACACATCTAGCAGTTCCAATGTTGCTAAGAAAGGTAACTGAGGATTGAAGGACATCTGTGGCCACGGGTAAGGGGTAGCACCAGGGTTCCAACCAGTTGTTGGTTGCCCCCATTGATTTTGTCCAGACAGATTTGGCCTTGAAGGGTTTTGTCTGTAGGGATTTTGCCCGTAGGGGTTATAGCCATAACTGGACGACTGACCCTGGATTTTCCCCCCAGCACCCCATTGATTACCAACTTGACCTGCAGGAGCAACATACTGTTGCTGGTAATTCTGATAAGGACTCACCTACATTTGTTGATAATTTTGGTACGGGGAAAATTGAGTTTGCCCTTGGGATTGTTAGAAACCATAAGGCGGCTGGGCTCCAAACTGAGCCTTAGAGGTAGGCTACGTTTGATAGGCTGGTTGGGATTGAAATCCAACCTGCATTTGAAGACCAGATTGGGTCTGGGGCCTAGCCTGGGGTTGAAAACCGGGTTGAGCTTGAGAAGCAACGATCATTTGAGTGCTTGGTTGGGCAGGCCCAGAAGGATGTCCTTGAGAGAGTTGAGGCTGAGCCATCTGGCCAGAAGGTTGACCTAGTTGAGATTGAGATTGGCCCATCTGCCCAGAAGGATGAGCTTGCTGGGTGTTGGGCTATCCTTGCACAACTGAGGGTTGTCCTGACAGACCGGATGGTTGAGCAGACTGGACAGTTGGTTGACCTGATTGGATTTGAGGCTGACCGACCTGCCCAGATGCTTGACCATACTGGACAGTGGGTTGGCCTTGCTGAACGTAAGGTTGACCAGCTTGCCGAGATGCTTGACTATACTGGACAGTGGGTTGGCCTTGTTGAACGTAAGGTTGACCAGCTTGCCCAGAAGGATAACCTTACTGGACACTAGGTTGACCTTGTTGCATGTAAGGTTGTCCCAGATTACCAGAAGGTTGAGCAAAATAGGTAAAAGACGGACCACCAGAGGCTGAAGGTTGTCCCTAAAAGGGTTGTCCTTGTGGGCCCCCAGGTTGCCCTGGATAAGACTGCCCATAATACTACTGCCCTTGAGAGGTTTGCACGTAAGATGGTTGGCCTTGATTAGGCGGTCCTTGAAGATGTGCAGGCGATACTTGGCCACCATGATAAGTGGTGGTGCCCCAAGCAATGGATAATGGAACTGAGACCTCAATGGTAGGCTGAGATGGCAAGGATCCGACAAGATAAAGGTGATGTCCTACGGGATCATAGTAATGGAACAGACCTTGCGAGCTCGGATTCTGGACAGCTTGTAAATACTGATCGTATGCCCCCCCTGCTGGAATGGAACCAGAAGAAGGTGAGGCATTTACCGCAGGATTAACAACTCCGGGTACAGATGCTGATGGGCCACTGTAAGCTGACCTTGAGGAAGGCCCAGCAACAGTAGTCACAACTGAGGATGCAGTAATGGCACCAACAACGGGGGTTGAAGACGCCACACAAACGGTTGGAATAGTTGGGACGAAAGTGACAGACACATTGTGAATTTGAGGAATAAAGGACTCCGAGGTCGGAGTGACGGCGTGTGACCATATAGAACTCGTAGAGGGAGTCCTAGAAGACATAACATCCCTTAACGCCTTGTAGCATAAAGGCAACGTAACACCAAGAGGGGTGCTAGGAAAAGGTGTAGTTTCTGTTGCAGTGGGAATTTCACTGCTCAGCGCAACGGATTCTTCACTTGTGACAGGGGATATGTCTTCCATATCAGAAGAAGACATTGGAATCGAGACACCAGGGGAGTAGGAGGGATATCTTCTTCAGAAGGCTCCCAAATGGGGTTCCAGTGAATTTCGTAAGCCTCGTCGTCTGGAGCGCGAGAGTTAATCGGTTGGATACTCGGAATAATAGGGAGAGTATCACTCACAACCGGTACCTCAGGAGCAACAGAGGGAGGAGACCCTTGGTCACTTGGAACGGGAGACGGGATCGATGATTCTGCCAGGATGACAACTTCAAAAGATCCTAGGCAAACTAACGAGAAAGAACCCTACTCAAGCTAACGCAAACAAGATCTAACCGGGTAAATGTGAATTGTGGCCGAATAAATTTTAAGGCACAGGAACAAAACTTGACATTTTCATTTTTAAAGAGTCGAGAAAAGGACAAAAGATGACTCTAGTTGCCTTCGAAATTTTAATGAGCCTGAAGTGACAAGTGCTCAGATGGACCTTTTCTTTTAGGGAGTCCAAAAAGGAACAAAATTGACTACTCTGGAGAACTAGGCAAAAAGGTTTACCAATCAAATCCGCAAAACTGCATATACACCTTGGCAGTCACATGAAAACCAAGGACTTTCCATATGACAGTCAATCTTCCCGAATGTTGTGTTCGGTGCGTTACGGCTTGTAAGGTGGCAGACACGGCTTCCTATGGATAAAGGATGATAACCTAGTGGGGTAT
This sequence comes from Pinus tabuliformis, assembly GCA_031772625.1. Taxonomy (NCBI): domain Eukaryota; kingdom Viridiplantae; phylum Streptophyta; class Pinopsida; order Pinales; family Pinaceae; genus Pinus; species Pinus tabuliformis. The sequence continues at coordinate 762,734,272 of CM062814.1, read as the reverse complement.
CCCCATATACTCGACGGTACGTGGGAGCTCAAATCCGTACTAGACCACTATTGAGTCACGGAAGGAGGAATCACCCAACCTTGAGTGAAACAAAAGTGACTAGCTTTAACGACGCCGAAGCACGTCTCTAGCCTACACCTCTAAATGTGTGCGTTATGTTCCAATGTGTTGTTAGATTTATTGAGTTCATTTTAACGTTGATCTTGGATTATGTTTCAGTTTTCAGGCCTTACCGTATGTATATTTCAAAGCTTAGGATGCAGCTAAAATGAATGAAGTATCCTTTTTCTTCGATGAACACCTACCTACGGGAGGGTAGAGAGACCATTCCCAAACCAAGAAGACCAAGGAAACACACAATCACTCAATGTAAATAGACATCAATTCCTAAAATGCATGGATACTACTAATGAGAGATCTAAACATTCGCTTTTCAATATGCAACTTGAAATGCAAATTTACTTTCACTTTCGCATGCTAAATGAGATGCAATTTTTGATTTTGATGCCTTTAATCTAAAGAAACCAGTAAGCAGCAAACAAATGTGGAAAACCGGTTGACCCCAAACAATTGTAATCTATGTTCGGGTAGTGAAGAGAAATCGAAACAATGCCAAGATTGGTTCAACAACGATCACTAGATAATCAACCAAAAGTAAGCAAAGGGGAAGGCTCAATCAAACCAACAGCAAGCAGCAAATGAATCTTTGCAAACAAGCAACCAAGCAAAGTTGATCCAACAAACTTGGAACAATAAAACTAGGTCACAAAGCAAAAAGGCAAGATTCGCTCAACAAAACTCACAAGAGAGTGCTTCAACCTCTAGATAGTGAAAAACAAGTCATCAACCAAGTGAGAACAGCAGGGGTTAGCAAGACTGACAGATTCAGGAGGCAGAATTGAAGAAATTCAATTCTACAGCAATCAGCGCGGGTAATACACAGCAACAATGCGCTGATAAAGAACGACACGCAGCAACAATGCGATGTCAGTGCGGAAGTACACGCCTTTTCTGCGATGGTCCGATTTACAGAACCGTCACGACTGTTAGGTGTAATAACGTGATGAACAGGAAATTACAAAAAGGGTGGCACGATGACAGCGCGACTGTTAAATTAAAAAGCGTGATGATGTTCAAAAACAGCCACAGTCGAGCCAAAAACTCCCAAACCAAAACATTCAATCTTTAAACAAATAAAGCATCTCCCAGACCAAGCTAGGAAACCCAGAAACAGACAACTAATCCCCAAAATTTTGAAAAGAGACCGAAACAAAAACTCAAGGCAAGAGTGAACAAAAAGGGACAAAGGCCAGCTCCCCAGCGGAGTTGCCAATTTGTGAAGCAGGAAAGTGTTCCCTCTGTGGACAGAGGCAACCCCTCTAGCCCTAGAGTGGGTCTAGTCACAAACAAGGACAAATCAACAACAATTCTCCTTAAATAGTTCGAGTTGGAGGCCTACCTCAACCGGTGGTCGATGGAGTTCCGTTGCGCTACTCCAGCTTCTGCTTCCTTCTCCTAATGAGTAATCAACCTGAAACAAAGCAAGGAAATACAACAAAGCACATAACCGGATACAACAAAGAACTATTTACCCATAAAGTCAAGAAATCATGAGCTATCTAGTACGTTGCATACGAGACATAGGGAAACATCATTGATTGCATTAGATGTAAAATAGAGTAAGCTTACAACCCAGGTCTTGACGTCACAAGCCTTCTGAGGAGGGTCCAGCCAGCATGTTCCTCAAACATTCACCCTTGAAGATGGATCTCCCAATACAAGTCTCTCTCACTCACAAGTTTCACACAAGATCAAAAGCACTTCACAACCTTCCTCAAGCTCTCAAACAATCCCACACTTGTCACACCAGCTACCTATCAAGCTCACAATACTATCAGCAACACTCTAAAGACTAAGAATTCCAAACTCGCAGCTCATAGCAATGGTGAAAGCTTAAATAGGAGGAGTCTCGATAAATGGTGGGAAGATGAGCTTATCTCCAAGGAAGGTAGCACAAATGACGAAACAGCCATGCCAGAGAAGGGAGGGCGACAAAAACAAGGCCAACAACCAGGTCTGGATTCATCTGGAAGCCCAACTGTTAGAACAAACTTGCCCAAACTGGATCATCGCGGGTACATAATTGGTCTGGCGCGCTGACATCGCCACTGCATAATGGAGAAGGTCATGTCATCGCGGGAAAATACAAGCAACAGTTGCGCTGTCATATGAAAATTGACCATCGCGGGAATCACGTGTACTTCCGTGATGGCAGCGCGTATGGACTGTTTTGGAGCGCTCGTCAGTGCGTTTATTTGGAAAACAGACGCGATGATGTAGAAACTTTGGCAAAGTGGGTCATTTGGCAACATCAGAGAGCATGAGCATGAATGATTTTGGACTCATGACACAGTAGGAAGACTGGGATGAAGGCAGTGACAAATTACTGTGTAACAAAGCTTCTGAAAGGAGTACCTTAGAGAAAGCTTGAAGAGTATTGTAATGAGCCTTGGCTTCTCCACTATGCAGAGCTAGTATATCTCTTTGGAGGAGCAGGCTGCAATGATTGTCACGTTCTACTGTTCGACCTAGTGGTTGGTCATGGTTGTATTGTATGACTGGAACTTTGACTTCTTAATATAACAAAGGCAACACGTTTCATGCATATGTTTTTTATAGACATTTTTGGGCACTGCAACCCCAAGCATAAAATGTCCATAAACCAAGGGCTCCTAAGTCCCAAAAAGTGTTGTTCCAACCCCTAAAAGAACAAGGTCAACTGATTACAGCTTCTCCCAGAAGTTCTCCATGAAAAACTACTCAGAATTGGTCAAAACTGGATCATTTCACCTGCTCCATAGGCAAAGTGTGTTGCATCTCACCTAAATACACACAGTGGGTGCGTTGCATTTCAAAAATCCCTTCTATGGGGTGCGATGGGTGAGAAGAGACAAATGGCAGTGTTAATCCGCGAGGTGGAGAAGCATGGAATTTTCCAGAAACTTCTCTTGTGACACTTGCCTTTCTGAATTCGACCAGGGATGAGTAAGAGATCATCAATCTCCAAGTGGAAGCAAGAACTATCAGAGGGAAGACACTAATCAAATCACAAGCTGACTCATCTCCCTTGCAGACATCTATATATGGATCCCTCATCCCAGAGATCCAGAGGCTGGAATTTTGCATCTTGTAAGGAATTACTGTTGGTTTCTTGAGGCAACATCATAGTGTTGGGTGATCTAAGCTTTGCATGAGGTGAAGAAGGGCTTACTTGCTGAGAGGATGATGCTGGGTCAGAACAACTGGTTGTAACTCTCTTGGATCTTTCTTGATTATCAATAAAGCTATTCAAGTTTTCCTCCATACTCTTGTATAATTTATGTTTTGTGCATTTGTATGGTCAATTTACATCTGATCCTAGATTGTTTATGATAATAGATCCATGTTCTTGTATAGTGTTATGCTACTTTGATTCTATAGGTACTCTGTGAAGCTGGGTATATGAGAAAGCAAGTAGCAAAGGACTATCAGAAGAGAGAGGAATCAAGCAAGGAACCAAGCACAAGACAGAGGTTGGTCTCCTTTATTCTTCTCTCATCTATCTTTCATAAAGGAAAATGAAAGTAGTTTTACTTTGTTTGTTTCTAAGGTAGCTACCAGCCTTAGTGGGATTAGCAGTTCTGCATAGACACTTTTCCCTGTAACAAAATGGCGACTCCACTGGGGAGCGACTAGATTGATTATTTATCTACATTTGTTTACTTTATAAACTTAAATACGGAGCCTGAAGTCAAGCCAGCTAGCCTTCGAACTACATTTGCTATGCAAGTGCAGAGTAGATCAATGCTGCTTCAGTCAATCTCTGGGTTTTGTTTATGAATTAAACAACTGATTTACAAGCTTTCTAATTGCCCTTGTGGTGGCTCTAGTAACCTCCTTAGATCTACCCCTGTGATTGATTTACTGGTTACCACTTGCTCAGCCAAAATCCCTGAACTGAACTGCAAACTGTGACCCGGAACCCAATCAAAATCTCGTCCCTGGCCCAGCGCACTGTGTGTTCTGTGAATCTCAAATTCAGCACACTTCCCGAGTGTAGTAGGTGCGCTGCATTTCAAATTCACTATGTTACAGGTGCGCTGATCAGACTAGGCATTGTTCCTAAATTTTGGTTTCTGTGTTCACTCTTTTCAGATCTATTCAAGAGTTTTTCTGCCTATAGTCAGTACTGTTTGAAACCCCTTTCCTTGTTGTTATTCCGCCTCCATTGTGCAAAGAACTGTAAATGTTTTTGTGTATTTGTTGAGTCATTTTCAGTTCTCCTTTACAAATAAATAACGTAATTATACTGTCGTTTCTTGATTTGAAAGTGTCGCAAGTGTCGTTTTCAGTCATAGAAGAGAGTCTGATTGCTCTTGATAGTTGATTACCCTGTTACTATTGTATTTGATCTGAATTAGTAGTTTTTCTAGTGTCAAAAGCAAGTTTTCATTTCCAAATCGCAAAGTGTTGTCATTGTCTCCATTTTGATTTTGAAAAGAAACTTGTTAGTAATTGTCGCTTTGAAAAATAATTTAGATTTGCGCATTAGCTTTCTTTTTATCATTCACATATTAAGAAGGCTGAAAACAAATACATGCATGTGAATTTGCATTTAGACTGTTTGATTGGTTTGATTTAGGACAGTGCATATAGTGTGTGCTCTATGCTCTTTGTTGAAAGAATACTGTCTCTCTTTCCTTAGTAGCTAGGATTTTCATTGCACAAAGAAGATAAAACGACTGTTTATCATCTTAGATTGCATTTTAGGAATTGTACATCTACATCACGCGGTGAACCTGAAAGGCAAATTTCTTAAGCAAGATCAACTATAAAATAAATTTAATGAATCTAACAATGCTTTGGAACCTAACGCACAACATCTAGAAGTCTAGGCTAGAGATGTATTCCGGCATCGTAAAACCTGGTAACTGTTGTTCTCACTGTTGGTTGGGTGATTCCTCCACTTTGAGACGATAAGTGCCAGTACGGACTTGTGCTCCCACATACCGTTGAGTATATTTTGGGAGACCACAATAGGCTTAATCCTTTATCCATAGGAAGCCATGTCTGTCGCCCTATCGATCGCAATGCACTGAACACAGCATTCGGGAAGATTGACTGCCATACCGTAAAAAGTATTATGCAGTTTTGTGATTGGTTTGGTAATCCCTCTGCCTAGATTTCCAAAGCAGTCCCTTTCGTTCCTTTTCAGACTCCTTAACGGAAAAGGTCCATCTGAGCACTTGTCACTTTAGGCTCATTAAAAATCGAAGGTGACTAGAGTCATCTTTTGTTTTTTCTCGAATCTTAAAAATTTAAAAATCAAGTTGTGTCAAAGCATCTAAAATTTATTTTAAACAGAATAATCATCACCTTTCCTACGCTGGTCTTAGGTTGAGAAAATGGAGTCCACCAACCAAGGAGTTCCCCTTCGAGGAAATCCTAGTCCCTTCTCCTCTTTGGGAGATGTTGGTACACCCCATATGGCCACATTGTCGCTTCCAAGATTGACAATTGGCTTGCTCGTATGGCTTTTCTCAACCTCCGTCGTTCAGAACACCGCAATTCCTGAACAATCGAGTCAGCAACTAGACAATTCCAGAGTTACCCCCCAACCCTCTACTTCGTTCAATTCTTCCTCTCCTCCTTCCTCTTCGCTTGATGAGGTTGGTAAAGCCAAAAATCAAGTACCTGAGAAGAAGAAGGAGCCAAAGGCGAAAAGGGGAAACCAAGCGTCGTCTAGCGAAAATCTACACACTGCACCGACCAGGCCTAAATCGCCATGTGTCATTTGCAAAGGAGACCACTATCATAGAGATTGTCCTTGCATCCCTCGGATCTTAAGGGACTGGTCTCCTCGTTTGCACAACCCGGTGTCGTCAACCTCTGATGATCATGTTGAAAACACACCGTCAACTAGTGAAAGTGAAGCCCCTGGACAAAAAGGAAAGTGCAAATTTCCTTGTAAACTGTGTGAAGGCGATCACGCCGTCCACCGTTGTCCCTTCTTAGATGAGGCTAAAATAGTTTTGGATGATTGTCCGGTTTCGTCGTTACGACTTCCTCCTGGATATAAGAAACTCTTGCCGAGTCCGTCACTAGTTGAAAATCCGGCTGACCCGCCTAGGTGGTCGGGCGAAGCGTCTATCATTGAAGATAAACCATCTAAACCCATACCAGACACAATTCAAAAGGTCGAGGCAGCAGTTGACCCGATCTTGCCTTCAGAGGTTCCATCTTCAGATGATACAGTCACCGAAGAGAACGAGGATGACACCGTCAAAATTCTTTTCGTAAACATAGACTCCGATGAACATGGGGGCAATTTACCCATTCCTTTACCGCAGGAAGGAAGTTCTTCAGAGTCGTACCCAGTCGTCTATTCAGTCCCACCTCCAAGCAACCTGGTTGTCTCCTTCGACTGGAATCAACTAGGTAGACCCCGTTTACCGGCTAGTGTACCATTCCGAATCATTTCTCAAATATATAGAATGGTTATGGCCGGTACCATCATGGGTGAAGGGGCTTCTGTGAGTATCCTTTCCGCGACTGCTTGGAAAGCACTTGGTTCATATTCGTTTTTGCCTGAGATGAGAAATCTAACAGGCTTTGACAAAGGAACCAGTCGACCGTTAGGGATCCTTCCCAATGTGCCCATAACATTGAGAGGGAAAATCGTTCACATGAACGTAATGGTAGTCCAAGGACCCTTGGATTATAATCTACTCCTTGGGTGAGACTATATTTATTGCATGGGAGCCATTGTCTCATCACTCTTTAGAGTAACGTGTTTTCCGCACGAAGGAAGAGTGGTCAAGCTCGTAGACCAGCTTTCATTCCCTGGTTCACTCATAGCAAATAGTCATATACCATCCCTGAATGATCTTTTCACACAAGGAATGTCTCATCAATCCCCGGTCCGTCCACCTGATGACAGCGAGTGATTCGCGGGACATGACTGAAACCTAGGGGGCATGCACCCTGGTCTGCTTCGGCAGGAAAACTTCAGGTATAACGTAGGTTTTCGCGAAGGATATATGACTAGTCTGACACTCTCGTCCACAATTGGAAAAGGGGGTTGGACTGGAACAAGATTCCCTCGTCAAAGTTATGTGAGTGGAGGCGTCTGCGCCATTCACCTTTGTCTATTTTGGTAGACATTGCCGAAGAAGTGTTTTGTTTGTGGTACAAATAGAACAATCTTTGGTAACTTGAAAGAGGTAGGCCTTTTTTGGCAAAACAAATGTTTTGTCTGCGAAATTGCGGGGTAACCTTGAAACTCTATGTCTCTATATCTGGGGGCATGCAAACCTTTTGGCATGAAAGTGAAGAGCGACCATTTATTTTTTAAATTTGTAGGTCCTCTAACCCTTTAAACTCGTAGGATTGGTCGTTTCCTAACTTGCATAAAGAAAGGATGTGGGGCAAAGATTTGAAAAATTGCCGTTTTTATATATGAGACATCCTTATTATGCGACTGGATTAATCGAGCAGTTTTAACGCGGACTTCATGCTCGTTAAAAAATAAACATAAGCAATGAGCAAATGTTTCCCCCAGCGTTTAAGCTCATTAAAAAATGAACCAATTTCCGGTAAATAACCGTCGTGAATGTAGTACTTCAGCCTTTAAAGCCTTGGTCGTGTTCTCATTATCACCTCCACTCTATATTGGCCGATCATTCACCTCCATTTGATTGTTTAGCCCTTTTGAGGAACAACTGCAAAGAGTGATCCTGTTAGCCATCCTTGTAACACTGTCGTGATTGGAAAATTCCAAACCTTACCTGGAATCAGCGGCTACCCAAATTTATCACTCGTTCCTCAAAGACGAGTCTCCTTTAAGCTCTTTTCAGCTGACTCGTAAAATATGAAAAGATTGTCGAGCCATTGGCCTCTCTAGCTCGTTAAAGGGACCGGAAGTGTTATCCCTCCTTTAGATTTTAATCTCTTTGGACCAGAGGGATTATTACACAAAAAGATCGAGCGCTTGTTTTGTTCGGCTCGTTAAAAGTATCGAAAATTCATCCCTTCTGTATTGTTTTATACTTTTTTGGACTTAAGGGATTAGATGACGAAAAAGGATTTTTGGAGTTTCCTTTACGTCCCTTTTCAGACTCTCTAAAATTGAAAAGGATTGAGTTATCTTTGTCGTTAAACTTGTTAAAACCTAATAGCGACAAACTTGTCCATAGCAGACAAGAACAAGTTTCACTATCGCTAGGCTCGTTAAAACATAGCGATGGGTTTGCTCGAAGGGAAAATTATAGAACAAGCATATGTTATCCTCCTCAAGCTTGACAAAATTAAAGAGGTACTGATCAGCAATGACTGGGGAAAAATTGGGAAGAAAACTTGAAGAAACTTTGTTGGTAGCAAGTCGCTCTTGAACATGACACATTCACTCCACATCCAAGTCAGGTTGGGTTGTTTCATTCACCAGTCACATCACCATGGTCACATCACACCATCCAAATTTTGGTTTAATGCTACCAATCCATCATGTTAGTGTCGCCGATATGTTCAAGAGAAGTCACTCAGAGAATTCACCTGTGTCTCACTCGTTGTAATACATTTACGCTCCATTATTTCATGACCGCCACCTCGAACCTTATATCACCAGATCGTTTTCACCTCCATTAAAATCATTTGCTCCGTTCCATGTCATTGATGTGGGATTCATTAAGGCCCTCCTATGACAGATCGCTTCTTGTTGACATCAGCTCATTATCCAAGAAGTCGATCTAGGAACACCCATCTCAGTACTTTGAAGCTTGCATGCCTCAATGGCAAGTTTCTCACTTCCGGCGACAGGTTTACATCAATGGCCTTCGACCGAAAGATTTTGCGTGGTGTTCAACGCCAAGTCCCTTATTCACACCACGTGAATTGTACTGCAGTACCTTGAGGATCATTATCATTATCGGTGATTCCTCTTGCGCCTGTTAACAACTTACATCATTGGCTGGTAATCAGGCGATGTCTTTCCATGTTCGACTTCAGAACATCTCTCACATGGATCAACTTGTACTTTGAGTGAAGATCGAACGAGATTGAAGACCCCAAATCTAGTTTCATCCATCCGGGCTGCGATATATATTCAGGAAAATAAAGACATCAAATGTACATCATTGCTGCACAGATAATCATCCAATCTATGGGATGATGGCTCCTCCAGAATCATCAGTCTACACTCAGACGATTGTCTGTCCTATGTACATGAAAATGGATTTATAAAGCTGAGCATGGGAATGCCCGCCTCAGCTAGATCATGAAAATATTATGAAGATATTGTATTGTATTGTATCTTATTACAGGTCTCTTTCCAGCTTGAAAGAACTTCAGATCCTCATGATAAAGCATTTCACGACATCAAAAAGATTAACGACCTCATGCTTTAGGGGGCAACTGTTATAGACATTTTTGGGCACTGCAACCCCAAGCATAAAATGTCCATAAACCAAGGGCTCCTAAGTCCCTAAAAGTGTTGTTCCAACCCATAAAAGAACAAGGTCAACTGATTACAGCTTCTCCCAGAAGTTTTCCATGAAAAACTACTCATAATTGGTCAAAACAGGATCATTTCACCTGCTCCATAGGCAAAGTGTGTTGCATCTCACCTAAATACACACAGTGGGTGCGTTGCATTTCAAAAATCCCTTCTATGGTGTGCGATGGGTGAGAAGAGACAAATGGCAGTGTCAATCCACGAGGTGGAGAAGCATGGAATCTTCCAGAAACTTCTCTTGTGACACTTGCCTTTCTGAATTCAACCAGGGATGAGTAAGAGATCATCAATCTCCAAGTGGAAGCAAGAACTATCAGAGGGAAGACACTAATCAAATCACAAGCTGACTCATCTCCCTTGCAGACATCTATATATGGATCCCTCATCCCAGAGATCCAGAGGCTAGAATTTTGCATCTTGTAAGGAATTGTTGTTGGTTTCTTGAGGCAACATCATAGTGTTGGGTGATCTAAGCTTTGCATGAGGTGAAGAAGGGCTTACTTGCTAAGAGGATGATGTTGGGTCAGAACAACTGGTTGTAACTCTCTTGGCTCTTTCTTGATTATCAATAAAGCTATTCAAGTTTTCCTCCATACTCTTGTATAATTTATGTTTTGTGCATTTCTATGGTCAATTTACATCTGATCCTAGATTGTTTATGATAATAGATCCATGTCCTTGTATAGTGTTAGGCTGCTTTGATTCTACAGGTACTCTGTGAAGCTGGGTATATGAGAAAGCAAGTAGCAAAGGACTATCAGAAGAGAGAAGAATCGAGCAAGGAACCAAGCGCAAGACAGAGGTTGGTCTCCTTTATTCTTCTCTCATCTATCTTTCATAAAGGAAAATGAAAGCAGTTTTACTTTGTTTGTTTCTAAGGTAGCTACCAGCCTTAGTGGGATTAACAGTTCTGCATAGACACTTTTCCCTGTAACAATGTCACATTGTATTTGAGCTATCTTGTTTACTCTAAATTATTTATGTATTTTTTTTCTTACGCATGCATGTATGCCTTTCCTATATAAGTATGTATTAATCTTACTGAAATGTGTTGTTGGTTTAACCATCACTTTGGATTCCTAGCTTATTTTCCTTCCAGTTTTTGATGCATCTTTGCTCATGTGTTCCATTCTTAACTCCGTGCTTTCACAGGTTTCCAAGGGGTGCACTAACCTCACCCTCCACGTGTTAGAACTTCCCATGCACCTTCCTTGACTTGCTGCATATGTCACACCCTTGCTACCAACATGGACAATTTCCTTGCCTTTGTGCGTAACTGCGGTCAAGGTGATACCGTACGACCCACTGCTGGGACTCCTACACCAAATGTTCTGAGGTTTACTTAGGACTTCTTACCGGGGAGATCCTTTGACATGTTGGGGGGTCCAGCACCTTCAACATTTATGGCACTAGAAGGAGGGCCATATGACAAGTTGTGTCGTCTCATCCTGTTTTAAATCTTTTCACATCCATCATGGATTCTATTACATTCATACCTCCACAATGTATTTCGCATGTCGAACCTCTCAACATCACGAGGGAGTCTTTTGATCTCTTGTCGGAATTCACATATGAGGGTGAAGTAGCTTGGTCTGAGTACTTAGAAGACTTCTATGCATTCCTTGATAATGTAGATGAGTTCTATGCAGAAGAGGTCAATCTGTTGCTATCATACACACTTCGTGAATCACCACAATGGTGGTGCTGTAGTCTGTGTCCTGGAAGCATGCACTCACTTGAGCAGTTTCATGATCTCATTGAATCTACATTCCATCATTTTGATCCAAGACCTCTTGACCAAAAACTATTACAACAATGGAAGGCCCCGCATGAATCGCCTATGGAATTTTGGGAATGCTTCCGTGTGTTGCAAATTCAAGATCTAAAAATCTACAACACCATGGTAAGTCCACAGATCACATGTGATGCACTTTCACTCACTTATGTTTTGTGGACGCACTTAAACCTGAAGTGTGTTTGTCTTCATTATTATATCTTTCTTGTTTGCTGGTTCACACAAATGTGTTTTTCACGAACCATGCCTTCACCAACATGGGTCGACCAATGCACTGGTTGCTACATTGGAAGTATCACTTCATGTGATTAGGCCCATGCACTGTTAGCTTAGGAGTAGGAGTAGTGTTTGCTTTTGGTTTATTTTCTTGCATGTATGTTTTCTTTTTACCTTGCATGTATGTTTGCTTCTTACCTTGCATGTTTATTTGCTTGCATGATTGGTTTCTTACTTTCTTTTCTTCCGCATTTACTTCTTCTTTCACTTTGTTTTTTGTTTGTTTCCTTGTTTATGTTCATAGGTTATTTTTGCATGAAACTGTGTTTGATTCTTGAAACAAGCTAGGTAAAGTACAAGAGGACTTGTGCAGTTATCAATTATTGGTTATCTGTCATCTTGCCTCTCTATGAAGAACTTGTTATCTTCATTCCATGATACGTCGATGGAAAATACGTATTGTTCGAAGTGAACCTTGGTGAAAACAAAACACTTGCCCGCGAAATAGTGTCACCTACTCTAGTCGATTGTTTTTGGGTTAATCCCTGTCATCTTAAGCAAGTAGAGTAAGGTGAGGGAGAAAAACCTTAACAAGCACATCAAAGGTATATATAAACTAATTTTCTGAAGGAACAACCTATTCTGCTCTCAATAAGTCAGGATCAATCTTTCACCTCTGAAATGAATAAGTTTGATGCACAATTACAAAAATGAAAAATGAAAAAATGAAATGTGAAAAATCTCGAAAAAAAATGAAAATGAATAAGGCAAAAGAAGAGAAATGCTTATTATGCTGAGAGGTGATGAAAGTAACTCTTCTTGGGTACTAACCAAGCTCTCTAGCAATGGAGTGATGCTTATGTTCCTGCATGAATCCACCAGGGTACTGTCCAGGCATGTTGGCAGCAGAGCAAAACAAGAGATGAAACTAAGACTCTGACGACCATACTGCTTGTGTACCAAGATACCCATCATCCCTAATTGAAAAAACTATGTTGGCTTGGGCTGGAATGTGTGTTGACCAACCAAGGGCTTGGAAAATGCTACATCTTACAATCAAGCAAGTGTGGAAACCAAGACGAACAAAGAACTGAACAATACTTCCAGAGGTGTTAGACTTGATTTTCACGAACAAGGTCTATTCAGAGAGTTGGAGTTCTACCAGTGTGTCGCCAAGTGATGTAGCAGCTACAAACACCCTCCAAAATTTTGCCTTAGCTTCATTTTGGAGCATCCCTACCAACCATCCTCAGCATCATGTCTTGCACCATCAGGCATATAGGCTTCAGTTGTTTCTCAATGCCTTGTCAGCCTGTGCATGTTAGTTTTCTTCGCTCCCCTCATAGGCTATCTTTTTGGACTTAGACCATGTGCTGGCCAAGAAGCTCCCCCAGAAAATTGCGCAATTCCAGAGGGGAACTAGCCTTCCCTCTAGAAATTGTGCAATTCTAGAGGGGAACAGCCTTCCATCCAGAAATTGTGCCAATCAGCTAGCCAGCTTGCTGAGCTCAAGAATTGCACAAATTAGTCTGTCAGGAATCCCTTAGAAAATTGCCCAATTCTAGAGGGGAACTAGACTTCCCTCCAAAAATTACACAAATCAGCCTAGCAGTTTGCTGGTCTCTAGAATTGCATAAAGAAATCATGTAGTTTTCCTCCAGAAAACTGCGAAATCTGACCCAGCACTGCTGCTGAACCCAGAAATTGTGGAATTCTAGGAGGAAGTCACCTACTGACCTCAGAAATTGTGCAATCCCTCTAGGACAACTAGCCCAACTCAGTCTAGGAACTCCGCAAATTTTCATCCCAGGCTCGCAGACCGATGCATGTGCTTTCAAGTTGACCCGTTCCCTTTGGGACTGAGCAAATCTGATTTGCATGCATGGACTGATTTTCTAAAGGAAGCATGCAAACGTATCCCTAGATTTAGGGATCTATTTTTAGCGGCTGGAGGTCACACGCAAGGTTCATTTTAGAAACCTCGCGCCAAGTGTCGCTTTCTCCTATATCTGTGCATGCACGTCATAACCTCAATCTTGTTAAAAATTATGAAACAGATGTTGTAGAGCTCATTCCTCACATTGATCTTGCATCTCTGACATCCCACATTACATCTAGGAGTCTTTAGTAGTTTCAACTTAGCTATTTCAAGGTAAGTCTACTCTTCATGTCTTGCATTGCATTTCTGTCTCTTTTTGTGTTTCTGTTTGTGTGAGTGATATCCTCTTGATTTCAGTGAGCGCTTGCTATCATTTTGATGTATGTTAGCTTGTAGAAGCATCGTTTTATTTTTCATTTGCATCTCACTGTTGTCACATGCATGACACTATTTTTGCATCGACGGTTGTCGTTGCGGTGACTCGCTTCACACACATGCATGCTTTCCCATTTTATGAATCTTGCACTTACTGTTTTCATGCATGATCATTCACTCTTGTTTACACTCAGTATCACCATGCATTTAGACTTCTCATGTTTTTAATCACCCATCGGCAGGTCTTGGCTGCTTTAGCCCAAACCTTGTCTTGCCCATTTATCATTGCACATTCTAAAAGTGAAGGATCTACCTTCCCTCTAGAAATTGTACAAGTCTAGCCCAAAACTGACCTCCAGCCTTGCATTGCGCAATTTTGGGAGGCAGTGCCTTGCTAGCCCTAGAAGCTACGCAATGTAGTTTGTTGGTTCGCATGTCACTGCTGACTAAAATTGTGCATTGCACAGTTTTAGTCCTCAATAGGCCAGGTTGGATGGTGCATTGCATAGTCCCAACAGTCAATTAGCCTCCCGACAGCCTGGTTTGAAAGATCTTGGTGCTCAAACTCTATCTTCTTAGGTTCCTTTCGTTGGACTTCATGTTTAATAACATCTTTCACCTCTCTGAACACCACATCTCGGTTGTACACAACCTTCCTTGTTATTGGGTTCCAAAGCTTATAACCCTTTAAACCATCCTTATACCCAATAAAGATGCACTTTTCAAATTTACTATCCAACTTGGTTTGTTTCTCCTTTGGAACATGTACATATGCATCACATCTAAATACCCTTAGATGTGAAAGAGAGGGTTTCTTACCAGTCCATACCTCTTGTGGAGTCTTATCCTCCAACGCTAATGAAGGTGATCTATTGACCAGGTAACATGCTGTCTCCACCGCCTCTGCCCAGAATTCCTATCCTAACTCGACACCATTGAGCATGCTTCTTGCCCTTTCCATCAACGTCTTGTTCATTCTTTCTGCAACTCCATTTTGCCAAGGTGTATATGGAGTAGTCTTCTGTCGTGCTATACCACACTCCTTACAGAATTCTTCAAATTCCTTACTGTAAAACTCTCCACCATTATCTGTCCTCAACACCTTTATCTTCTTCTCTGTCTGGTTTTCCACCAGAGCCTTAAATCCTTTAAACCTGTCAAAGACTTTAGATTTCTTCTTAAGGAAATATATCCATGTAATCCTTGAGAAGTCATCTATAAATGATACATAGTACACAGACTTACCTAGTCATGGAACCTTCACAGGTCCAAACACATCACTATGCACAAGCTTGAATATTTGTTTCGCCCTCTTACCACAAGAGGGGAAACTCACCTGATTCTGCTTCCCATATACAAAATTTTCACAGAAATCAAAATCCAGAGAGCTATTACTCATACCTTCTACCATACCTTTACCGTGAAGTATTCAAAGGCCCTTCTCTCCAATATGTCCAAGCCTTTGATGCCACATCATGGTCTTCTCTCTAGAGACCACTAGATTTTCTACTCCACTTTCAGGAACCATAGAACTGTTTCACCCATCAACAACAGTGCTACCTTCTAGCTTGTACAAATTTCCATTCCGAACTCCCCACATCAATACCAGTGCTCCCTAAACCATCTTGTAGGTATCCTTCTCGAACACTGTTTTTACACCTGCATCATCCAACTTGCTTACAGAAATCAGATTTCTGGCCAATGCAGGAATATGTAGAAAACCCGGAAGTGTTCTAACCCTTCCACCTATCAACTTCAACTTTACTTTTCTGCGACCAATGATTCTAGCCTTCCTATCATCCCCTAAGAAGACACCACCACCATCGTATTTCTCATACTTGTAGAACCACTCTCTATGGGGAGTGAAGTGAAAGGATGCACCTGAGTCAATCAACCATGCCTCATGATCTACATGTGTACTTGAAGAAGCCAAGTACACATCCCCACCTTCATCTGAGGTGGTTTTCGCCTCTATAGAAGGAGCATCATCAGATCCCTTTCCTTTCTTCGGAGCTTTAGATTTACAGTCCCTTTTGTAGTTCCCTTCCTTTCCGCATTTCCAGCACACCACCTTTACAGGTTTTCCTAGAGATTTAGATATCCCTCTAGATTTAGATCTCCCACTCAATGACTTATTTTCATTTCTATTCTAGGACCATCCTCGTACAGACAAGGCATCACCATTCTAGCTCTGCATATTTTTCCGTCTCATTTCCTCCGTCAGCAAGGACGAGACTATTTCATCAAACTGTAAGGCAGTTTCATTGCTACCTATTGCGGTAACCAGACTATCCTATGAATATGGTAGAGAACACAAGAAACTAATGCACTTATCTTCATCCAAAATTTTGATATCAACAGACGATAATTGACTTACCACAGTATTAAGCACATTTAGATGCTTTTTCACTGAGTCTCCATCTTTCATCCTTAGGTTATACAGCTTTTTCCGTAGGAAGAGTTTATTCACCAGAGACTTAGATTGGTAAAAAGTCCCTAACTTGTCCCACAAAGCCTTCACCGTAGCTTCCCCTAATACATTCAACAATATTGAATCCAAGGAAAATTTTAAGGATGGAAAAATTTCTTGAAGTTTAAAAACATTGGCGAATCTCACTAATCCCTAATATGCAAACTATAAAATGTTTATTGATATATTTGTAAAATTATTCAAATTTATAATGATTTTATATATAGCCTCTATACAATGTTGGCGATTTTTAAGGTAAAATAATTTTATATTCTAAAATTTGGGCGAATCGTCTTTTATAAAATTGGAAATTGGCGAATCTTTTTTGTGTAAAAATCATGGAAAATTAGCCCACTGGGCGAACATTAGCCCCTAAAATTTTCCATGATTGAATCTAAGACATACAATCATATTGTTCTCTTTGCCTTCCGATCCAACTTCTTCCATTCTTCATCAGACACTCCCATTGGTTTAGTACCCAGATCTACCGTGATCCATTGATCTTTATCCACCAACAGATCCTCCATCTGAGTTTCTGCAACTCAAAACTCTGACCATTAAATTTCTTGATCTCTATCTTTCCACTGCTTGCCATCTTCTTTCACTACCAGAATCGATCTCGCAGATCTCCCACTGAACAAGATCTACCACAGGCCCGAGCGAAACCCCTTAGCACCAAAGGCATCCCCTTGAAGCCAAAAGAACTCTAATACCAAATGTAGGTTTTAACCCCATACAGTAATTACCTGCATATGAATTGTAAAACACAAAAAATAAACAATGCGAGAGCATAACACATAAAACACATATACACAGAGATTTTCCTCTGGATCCCAAAACTGGGACTACTAGCTTGATTTTTCATTATATTCCTTTCAATGTTAAAATAAATATTTATACATGCTGAAGCATCCAATACCATGGATCGAAAAATTGTCGCATTCCAAAACCATGGACCAAAAACCATCACGTCCAAAACCATGTGTGAAAAATCATGCAAAAAACCATAGGTAGGTCCGCCCAACCTAATATAGTGTCCAAAACCAAAATTTTCCTAGGCACTACCCTAAAACCCATAGAGTGGGGTTACCTGCACCCCTAAAACCCTCTATGACTCCCCCCGCTACGCAATCGATGCAACCAAGGGGGGGCTACACCCCCCTTCTAACCCCCCGGTTAACTACATGGGCTAGTCGTGGAAAGAATATAACACAACCCAATAGGTTGTTAGCAGCATAGAGGCAGAACAAAGTTGCAAGCTCAAGCAGATCCACTTGTGATGAAAGTAACTTTGGAGATTGAGGCTATGAGGCAATGACGCGACAAGAGGATCGTACAAAGGCATAGGGAGAAATAGAGAAGGAGTTATAGGTGCTAAAGTGGAAAATCAAGGAAGAACAAGAGCTTCATAGACAATAGAAGGATTTGCAGTGGGAACAGGCACATCAGGAGGTGCAACATACACAGACTGATGAAACTATGCCCATATAGGTTATGGACCCATCCAGCAACTAGCATGGAGCAGACTGGGTGAGCAGTGTTGTCAATTGCATGCAAGGGTATTCAAGAGAATGGATGTCATTATGCACACACATGTGATCCCACCCATTTGGCACACTCACCGAGGTGAAGAAAAGAAGCAAGTCCAACTAGAGCTAAACATGTATTTCGATAAGTTGATACGCATGTTTAGCAACACACACTTGGATAGCAGCACAGACACCATGCATTAGTGTGTTGTTGGTCTAGTTGTACTCAAGATGATGATGCGCATGTTATTAGATGAGTTGGACAGAGGAGCCATATCATTATACCCGAATGCAATGAAGAAAAGAGATCGCTTTCAGTAGGATGTCACCATTGAAGCACATAGACACCATCACAGACGACCAAGCCTGACATCAGTTCACCACCATCAATCATCCCAAGGATGTCGAAGAATTGGTCTTACCACAACTGTCCAAGTGTTAGTGATGTCTTGCATGGCTTTCTCAAGCCTATTTTATATCACATGTGTACATGTGCAGATTGTATGTAACATCTTGTCAAGTGGAAGTTCAAGTGTCGATAGTTGAATGTAACAATCATATAGTAGTTGAAGAGTCATCAGGGTAGGTGAACAATCACAAAGGGGAATGTCAAGGGTCACCCCACCCTTTGCTATATATAGTACCTCATAACTCATTGTAGAGGCTTTTGGTTAACCAAGCTTTCGATAGATGTATCTTAGAAAAATCTTGGAGAGTATTGTAATGAACCTTTGCTTCTCCACTGTGTAGAGCTAGTATATCTCTTTGGAGGAGACGGAGGCAGTTACTGTAACATTCCACTATTGGAACTAGTAGTTGGTCATGGTTGTATTGTATGACTGGAACTTTCACTTCTTAATATGACAAATCCAACACGTTTCATGCATATGTCCCATTGTATTTCAGCTATCTTGTTTACTCTAAATGATATATGTATCTATTTTCTTACGCATGCATGTATGGCTTTCCTATATAAGTATGTATGAATCTTATTGAAATGTGATGTTGGTTTAATCATCACTTTGGATTTCTAGCTTACTTGCCTACCAGTTTTTGATGCATCTTTGCTCATGTGCTCCCTTCTTAACTCTGTGATTTCATAGGTTTCCAAGGGGCGCACTCACCTCACCCTCCACATGTTAGAACCGCTCATGTAACTTCCTTGACTCTCTACATATGTCACACCCTTGCTACCAACAGGGACATTTTACTTGCCTCTATGGGCAACCACGGTCAAGGTGATACTGTACGACCCACTCTTGGGACTCCTACGCCAAATGGTCAATGGTCTAGTTGGGATTTCTTACCGGGGAGGTCCCCTGACATGTTGGCGGGTCCAACACCATCAATAGCAGTGTGCTACAAGACTATGTGTCTTCCTATAGTAGCCACATAGGCCCCTAAGGTTCATAATTTTCTTTAAGTGTGGCCTTCAATTTTTTTTTATAATTCATGGTGAAACTACTTGGTGGTTGTGTTGTAGCATTTTTTGGTTTTGGTAAGTTAGTGTCAATTAGTCAAAAAATGAAAATGTATTTCAAAAAATGTTAAGTTAGGATATGGAAAAAAAGAATATTAAATAAAAAATGTTAGGAATAAATTTTTTGAATGAGTCCATATCAAATAAAATGTTAGAATAGATGCCTTAAAAAATGAAGGCAAAAATAAAATGTTAGGCTAGAAAGAAAAGCAAAAAAAAAAAAAAAACCCTGAAAGTGTTGCAAATACAAATGCCACTACTCTTAGTTAATTTTATTTTTGCAAATAAAGGTTGTGTGCAAATTCATTAAATACCACACAAGGTCATACAATCCAATTGTACAGTTTAATCATGATTGAATTTGATTTAAATTTTTTGTCAATAGGTAGCAAATAAAATTGGCTCAATAGTTTAATCTGAGCCAATGGAGGAAATAAGGGATAGATGTAGATTAGTCATTAAAAGGAAAATATTGAGTTGCTAACCTAAATGCACTCAGAAAACTAAGTGAGAAAATGTTAGGAAAGATAAGGGTAGGTAGACAAATGGAATACTATTTGAGCATGAAAGGATTTTATCCTAAGTTATAACATTCAAAAGATGTGCATATGGTATGGTCTTTAATTAACCATAATCCTAGGTACCAATGTATTTTATGGTATCCTAACTTCATTCATTCATTCTCCATAACACCAAAATGTCACATACGCCATAAAGCTTGTCCCCACCATCACTTTCCGCTTCACGATATTAAATCACTTTCATCTCACCTCACATCCCGCACACTCCCCCGAAATCCAATGGCCCACATCGCTCCTCGGCCCTCTTTTTCCATCCGAACTTTATCAGCGGCAGGGGGGGGTCGGGGGTCCGAAGTGGGCAGTTTTGGAAACCACCCTCTTAAACCACTTTTCCCTCATTCTAGTCTTTTGGAACCTAAAATCCTGAGCCATCTTACCACCTCAAGTTGCTCCTGAACGCAGTTTACATTTGACCATTTACTGCCACTCCAACATCATTGTCCATGTCCTCTCCATGTCACCTCCTCTGTCCAATCGGCTACAGCCTATCTGTTATTCATTTAATTCGCACTCCCGCGAATTTATGCCCTGTAGACCTATTTAATAATCCCGTTGGATAATTAATGAATATTTAGCTGTTCATTAAATAGTCCTGCTCCATTTTTTCCATTATAATCCCTTTTCCAACATGAAAAATGTTACACAGTGCATTTCTGTAACTAAATTGATCACTGAAGATTTCCTCCTTACAACTCAATGACCATTCAACACTTAAGCAGTCACTTTGTCCTGTTCAGAAGAAAGCTGACATCTAGGTCCACTTGTCTCTTTTCAGTCATACTGTTTTTACTGTTATCACTCAGTTTCAGACCAATTTTTTCCATTTCCATCACTTCAATCTGCAATTCATTTGATAAGATGCCTCCTAAGGGAAAAGAAATTGTAGAAATCCCAAATCCTCTTATTCATCTGCAGGTTGACTTCCATCATACTCCCCTGGTCGACAGAGATTGTAAAATCATTGAGACTTCTTCTCAATTTGATTTATATGAAATTTATTGTTGGATGGAGGATCAATTAATTGATCAGACAGATGAAATAGGACTGTGGGACTCCCTCCTTCCCCACTACATTTTCCCTCAGATACATAAAGCACCTGAATTTGTGAGGAAATGTCGCGAGTCCTATGATCCCATTCAAAGAGAAATTGTTTCACCCATAGGAGAAATCATCTTTTTCATCAATGTTGAGTCCATTGAAAAGATGTTGAAAGCTCCAGCTATTACACCAACCCATCCTTTTTCTCATGAAAGTTTGATAGAAGCTTATCAAAACCTAGATTTTACTAAAAGATCCCAGACTCTTTAACTTTTCCTAGCTATAGACAGTCCTCTGCCTAAGAGAAACCCTCCCTGTGATTCATCCATGTTCCCTGACAAAACCAAGAAAATCACCACTATTTTGTCCTATCTATTTGGTTACAATTCTAATCAATATGTTAATGAAGCTATCCTAGGTTTCTTGTCAATTTTTTTTGTTGATTCCAAACCCACTATTCTCCATAACTTTAGCCAATTCCTATCTAAAGCCATACATGAGCAATTTGTCCAGTTTAACACTGAAAAACTATTCATGTATGCTTCAGTGCTTGTATACCTTTTTATATATTTTCAGGGAGACAAATTTCCATTCACCTTAGAGAAGCTAGATGAGGAAGGCAACCGACAATAAATGATCTTTTGGACTACAATGGGAATGAAGGAGAAAGAAGAATTTAGCTATAAACAATTCATAGAATTTTTTATCCATCCATCTATTAGTCTTATGAGGAACACTCCAGTACCAAGAATCAGTGATGAAATTTTGAAAGTGTTGTAGCTAGTTGATCAAGCCACAACAAGAGATTGGTATCTTTACCAAAACTATAAAAAAATCACGGTTTATGGTTGTGAGCTTCCACCTTACAAAATTCCCAAGTACCTCCCCATTATAATCTTTGCATTGGAATATATTAGGCAGAGGTTAAATGCAGATGAAGTACAGTTTGTGGCAGCAAAGAAGAAATCTCAATTCAAGCTAAAAGCTCAGGTCAGCCCATTCATCTACAATACTAGGGTAGTAGGAGAAGAAGTAGACAGGTTATTAAAGGAAATGAAGTTTAGTCTCAGTCTCACTTGGTCTTATGACCCAATGGGAGTGATTTCTAAACTCAGGGTTGAAAATAAGTTTACTGCATATCACCACACAGCTAGACCTGAAATAGAGCAGTATAAAAATTAGTTGGAATGGAAAGAGAACACCCTTCAAGAAGCTGAAGTGCGGGCAGTTTCTACTTCAAATGTGAAAACTCCACTTGCATAGGAAAAGATAGCTAAAAGATGAAGGGAAGAATAGTCATCCCCTACAACTTAAGCACCAAGCCAAGACTTTAGGATTGTGCATAGAAAGAAGAGAGCTATGATCTCTGTGATTGTTCGAGAAACACATTAGCCTCAAAAAACAACATTTGATGGACTTGGAGATACTGTGCTTTATACACAGTCTGGTGGACAGTCTACCGAGTCCCTAACTCATTTCACTATTTCTCATCAATAACAGGTAATTAAGACCAGTGGAAGCATTCAGAAGGACAAGGAGGAGGACATCTTTCATGTTTTCAGTGAGATTAAAATGAAGAATGAAGAGTTGAAGTTGAACACCTATACCCAGTTCTGGAAACATTCCTCCAACTCTCAGATTTTGATTCTGAGAAGGGAAAAATGCAGATGGCTTTCCTGCAAGATCAGATTCCACAGCCCAGGACTCATGCACATTATCAGAAGCAATCCTCATTTGAGTTTAATGTAAAAGATGTGCATCCAATTGATCAAATTGAGATTCACAAACAAACTGGACAAATGATTTCTTCCACTTTAACTCATAATGCCATGAGTTTGTCAAAGTTGCAGGCCACTGTGGCCAATACATAGTCACAACTAAAATTGGAAAAGGTTTCCTCACTGGCAAAGGACACCAAGATCAAATCCTTAGAAGATCTAGTGCTAAAGATGGGATATGATCCATCAAACATAAATGTTATAGAAGAACTTATTAAGAAGAAAAATGTCGAGCTCTCAACATTAAGGAAACAACTCAAACTACCAGCTTCTTAGCATCTAATGACCAAGAAGATTGAAGAAACCGATACTCAGAAATCTGACACGATGAAGCTCATCATGGAACAGAATCTAAAAATAAAATAGATGGAGGAGCAAATGGAAAAACTGGCCAAAGAGAAGGAAGAAGCTATCAAGAAGGCTCAAATTCCAATGGATGTATTTCCTCTTTCAGTAGTCTCAATAACCAAGGTTTCTACTTCAGGAACAACATCAACTACAGGTACAGTAGAAGAAGCTGAACAAATTGCAGAAGTTGTTCAAAATTTGTCCATTTAGACAGTTGAACTGAAGAAGTTGCAAGATGAATTGAAGGAATTAAAACATATGAAGGCAGTTGTAGATAGTTCACATGCAACCGAGTTGTAGAGGACAAAAAGGCAGGTTGAAGTTTTGTAGAAGAAAATCAAAGAGTCCTACCTTGGAAATAAACTAGGTTTGGCAAAGGAAATTCTATAGGAATAAATTACTGAATCAGTAAACGATATCTGGCCCTATATCAAGATAATATTTGATCAAAAATACCTGTTGGAGAAAGATCAAGAAGCTATCAAAATTATTTCTAAAGAGCTTGAGGACATGCTTGAAATTGCTTCTAAAATAATCAAGTTCCTCAATTCCAAAGACAGCTATGAGCTTGAGGAATTGGGTATAAATGATAGGACAACAACTATACTGGAAGTAAAAAAGATCATTACCAAGAAAAACCTCATCCTTTAGTTGGAGGTAAAGTGCAGTAGTGTGAATACTATAGTTCAAAGGTTTTTCAGTAGGTTAGGACCCTTCACTAGCAAGGGTTTGCCCTCTACGATTGTGATTAATGACAAATTAATGCCCATTGAGGATTATGTTCGGAAGCTTACAGAGGTGGGTACTAATGCTGATTTAGTTTCAAACTTAAAAGGTGCAACAACACCAAGGGTTGTGTTGAATGCACTCAGAGATTCCTTTTTCATTCAAGATGAAATCAAGCATATATTTCCAGTAAAACCCACTTTTACTAAGTATACCCAGATGGATGAACTTTATAGAAGGGAAACTAAGTTATCTATCCCAGATAAGAAATGCTAGGAAGAATTAACTGATTTACTAACTAAAAGGGTGATCAAACAACATTCAATATTTATAGGGATAGTCATCACTAGCTCAATAGTTCCCAAATTTTCCAGCATCAATCATTAACAGCTCTACACTAAAATAGTGACAGATCGACTATTAGTTTATATTCCTAATTTTCTAATTATCTATTTTTGTAAAAAAGTTTAAGATATTTTCTCAGTTCTCAGATTGTATAAATAAATCTCTTTCACGAGTTATTAAGGTTTGCACCCTTAATGAAGCATTTCTAAACATTGAATGTACTTGACTTTTCTGAATCATTAATACAAAAGCAAATGGATTCTGAATTCTGATTCATACAGTTTCGTTTTTCTGTAAGTGTTTTCCAGTTTTATTTCACAGTGTTTTCTTCATGTTCTTATGTTTTACAAAGATAACCAGGTAGGAGTAATTGTGTTTCAATTATTCTTATAAGCTTATGAAGTGATCATCTATAAAGAGAATGAATTATATAAACTGTTTGTTTTATTAATTCCCTCTAAATCATAAAATCATCAACATCTGTTGTAAGCTTAAGCATATTTTGTTAAACCTTTTGAACATAACTTAATGGTTTTCTTAGTTATGATTATTTAATTTTCAATTTGAAGACTGTGATGGTCATACCATCTCTCTATTTCTACTAACCACCATGCAAGATATATCACTATGTGAATTTTAATAGCAACCCTCGGTTTAAATATTAATACTATTCAAAAGGCTAGGCATCACTGTTTTAAATTTTTTTCATACATTGGTCCTCCAAATTAAAACAAAACCCCCAAAAAAATCATCTTAGATGCCCTGACATCATAGATGACCATTATCATATCAGAGAAACAACATCAATCTGGCACTGTTGCCGGGGATTCGAATTTCATTAACTTTTCTTGGGTCAATGATATTATTCCTATTCCTTTAAGGTGATTAAAGTTCTAGATAGGTCAAAATCCTTCACCTGGTGACTCCACTATATCAAACCGACACCTTCTAAGAACACTAGATCCCATTCTAAATCTGACACAGTTAGTCCTCTGTCAAATCCTGAAAGACTTCTGAGAAAGGCTAGTTCTAGAAGAAGACATCAACCATCTTCTCCTACTTCAGCCTTGCAGTCTGAAGATATATTACAATTTGATCCCTATAGTAACATTCCATCCAATCCAGAGTACACTCACCTATCACGTAGGGTTTCTAAACTATTGGATAGGGGAGTTGATTTCAAATCATATTTCCTTATTCATTCACTTGAATCTCATCCAGAATCCCCACTTCCACCAGGATCACCTAAATCTGAGTCTAACCTGGTTGTTCAACTACCTGAATACAAACCTACAGACTTTATATCCCCCACCACTTACATTCCACCTCTGAACCACCGGAATATTCTACTTCTAAACAACTTGAAGGGACCTTTGCTATATATTCAAATCCACTCTTTGATAATGAAGAGGATATTCATTCTCGGGTCCACAAGTTGGTTTTTAAAACTTCTTTAAAATCATTCAGGAAGTCTCCACCTTCTTTATCTCCTCCTTCTTCACCCCCACCTACTAATTCTCCCCCTCTTTCACCATATCCCTCTTCCTTAATATCATCCTCACAAACATCTCATTCATCATCCTCTACTATGGCATTTCAACCCATTATACAGGCAAGATATGCAACTTTAGTTTTGCCTCCAGCCCTTGATGCTTTCCCTAATGGATATTTAAAGCACATTCCTAGATATAATGGTGAGACTGGTCCCTCAGCTGAGGATCACCTTCAAGCCTTTCTAGACATTGCAGATAACATGAACATAGAACAAGAAATTTTTTACATGAGGTTGTTTGTTCAGTATCTTGAGGGAAATGTGAGGACTTGGTTTAGGAAGTTACCTGCCAATTCCATTAGGAACTGGGAAGAATTAACAAATATATTCAAAAATAAATGGGGAGTGAAGAAATATGCTCTTTACTTTTTGATTGAGTTTGAATAACTTAAAAGAAACTTTGGTGAACCTATCTCTGATTTTATCAAAGGGTTCAACAAAATTTATCATAAGATGCCCCCTGATTGCAAACCACCTGTAGCAACAACTAAATCTAGGTTTTCAAAAGATTTTGAAGATGACTTTGTTGTGATGTTAAGAGAAAGAACTTCAAGGACTCTTGAAGACATGAAAACTAATGCTATAGAAGTGGAAGAAAATAGGTCTGCCTCAGCCACTTTAAAAGCTAAAGAGGAAAAAGCCCAAAGAAAACTTAAATCAAGTCAAGAGGCCTCAACTTCCTCTAAGACTAAAACTGAAGACTCTAAAATAGATGAAATAACTTCACTTCTTAGAAATATGTCCAATAGAATTTCCAAGATTGAGACTCAACCTAGAACAGTTCAACAAACGGTCACTCGACCCCAAAATCAAAATCAAGGTCAATACAAAAGAAATCCACCATTACAAATTCTTCAAAGGCCTAGTAATGATCAACAGGTTCCAACTCCTTTACTGATAGATGATCAATAGCCTGATGACAATACTATGACTATAACTGAAGATATTAATAATATGGATACCTCTTTTGGTCAGACTGCTATTATTCCTCTCTCACAACAAAAGCAGGTTCAACAAGATCAAGACTCCTCACAGGCTTCCAAATACCATGCCTTCTCTGAATTCCTAATTGTAGAACTAAACAAAAGATATGATCTTAGGCCTAGACCTGGTCCTGGAAGATCCCCTAAGGAACCTCCAATAATTGAACCATGTACCAAAGCTGTTGAAACTCAAACAACTATTATTCGACCATTAAATCAGTCAAAAATTGTTTTAACTGCATTTAATGTTGAAAAGGAGTTAGAAAGAGTTAAAATCCCTATACCACTTTGAGAACTTTCCAAAAACCCTGGATATAAAAATCAAGTCTCCAAATGGATACAAAACACCTCGGTTGATGCTGAAAGTGATATCATTAGTCTTCAAGATGAAAAACCAGCAGTTGTTTTTGGTCCTAGCTCAGATATGGTAGATGAAATAGTACCCCCTTTCTATGTGACTCTTAAAACAAATGATTCTATGTTATACAATTGTATGCTTGATTCTGGAGCATCACATAACCTTATGCCAAAAACTATCATGGATCATTTAAATATTGACATAAGTAAATCCTATCATGATTTGTACACCTTTGATTCCAAAAGGGTGCCTTGTCTAGGATTGTTTAAGGATTTAGTAGTCACTCTCGCCCAAATCTCAGTAAAGAGTGTAGTGTTAGATATAGTTGTCATAGATATCCCTCCCAAATTTGGAATGCTCCTTTCTAGGTCATGTTGTGCCAAATTAGGGGGAACTCTTTAGATGGGCATGTCATATGCCACCATTCCAATTTATGGGGGAGAGAAACTAAGGCTATATAGAGAGGTCAGATTTGTGCACACTTTTTACAAAATAGATCAACCAAGAAACCATCCCATATATCCAATTGATCAAGATTTTGGTTGTTTCCAACTTTCTTCAAACCAAACACATGCAACTCAAGCAAAAATTGAAGATGTAATTGAAAGACCTGTACCAAGTCAAACTGATATCTAGAAGCTATTCTTTGATGGTTCTTGTCCAAAGGATGGCGCAGGAGCTGGGGTAGTATTAATCTCACCAGAAAAAGAAAACATTACACAATCATGCAAACTTGATTTTGAAGTTACAAATAATGTAGCTGAATATGAGGCTTTCCTTTTAGGACTGCAGTTAGCCAAGAGCTTAAAAGTACAAAACCTAAGTGTTTTTACTGACTCAGAGCTCATTGTTAAACAAATTAGAAATATTTTCCAAACAAAACATCCTAGGCTTAGATCTTATCGAAATGAGGTATGGGATTCAGTTGAAAATTTCTTCAATGATTTTAATTTGGCTTATATCCTAAGGGATTAGAATATTCATGTAGATTCCCTAGTTGTTTCTGCTAGCTCATTTAGAATCCCTAATCAAACTATTGTGCTCTATCAAATACAAGTCAAATACAGGCCATCCATCCCAGATAACCTAAAATACTGGTAGATATTTGAAGATGATAAACAGTTGAAATCCTTTTTGCAGGTTATAGATGAATTTTCAGTTCTACAAATTGATGAAAATACAACAGAAACAATTGAGAATTCAAATGAAAAGGATAATTCAGATTTCAACTCAAAAATTTCTAATCATGATATCATTCAGCTATCTAACAATTTTATTCCCAAAGGTCTAATTCCTTTAGAAAAATTGTTTGATCAAAATTATGTCCTTAGAAACCCATAGTCAATCTCTCCACAAGATGACATAGAGGAAGTAAACATTGGAACAAATGATGACATTAGGAGCCTCAAAACTTTTCCATCCTTAGATCCTGGAATTAAAACTCAATACCTTAAGTTATTTGAAAAATACAAGGATGTTTTTGCATGGACCTATGTTGATCTAAAAACTTATGATACATCATTGATACAACATAAGGTTCCTTTATAACTAGAAGCAAAACCTTGTCAACTGAAACTTAGGAGGATTAATCAAGCACTTCTACCAACTATAGAAAAGGAAATTAAGAAAATGCTAGATTCCCAAATTATTCTCCCTCTTAGATACTCTAATTGGGTTGCTAATTTAGTTCCTGTCAGAAAGAAGAATGGGGGAATCAAACTTTGTGTGGACTTTAGAAATTTGAATAAAGCATCATTAAAGGATAATTACCCTTTACCCAAGATGGATCAGTTACTTCATATGGTTTTAGGAGCACAAAGACTTTCCATGCTTGATGGGTTTTCAGGTTATAATCAAATAAATGTTGATCCAGCAAATAGAGAGAAGAAAAATTTTACTACACCTTGGGGTACATCTATGTACTCTAGAATGCCCTTTGGCTTGTCCAATGCTGAAGAAATTTTTCAAAGAGCTATGGACATAGCTTTTGTGGTACAGGTAAAAATTTGTATTCATTTATCTTGATGACATAACTGTTTTTTCTAATTCTGATCAGAAACATTTAAAGCACTTGATGAAGGTTTTTGACAGGTGTAGGAAATTTGGAATATCCCTCAATCCTAAAAAGTATCTTTTTGCTATCAAAGAAGGAAATTTGCTAGGCCATATAATCTCAAAAGGAGTGGTGATTGATCCCAAACGTGTTTCTACAATAAAAACATTGTCATTACCTAGAAATAAGAAGGAGATCCGAGCTTTTCTAGGAAATATTAATTTTTTAAGAAGGCTCATCCCAAATTATGCTGAAATTGTGAAAGACATAACTAATATGCTCTGAAAGGATCATGAAGTTAAATGGACTATCTCTTCTAGGTATGCATTTGACCAAATCAAGAAAGCTATCTCTGAAGCTCCAACATTGGCTAGTCTTGGTTATACCAAGCCATTTAGTATATTTTCCTTTGCCTCTAAAACAAACCTTGTTGTTGTTTTATTACAAAATAATGAAGATTCCCATGACCAACCTATAGCATTTTTCAGTAAGGTTATGAGAGATTTCGTGCTTAAGTATGACATAATTGAGAAGGAAGCCTATGCCCTTATACAAGCCTTCAAAGCATTCAGGATGTATGTCCTACATTCACCTATTACTGCTTATGTTCCTAACAGTGTTGTCAAGATTGTTTTAACCCAACCTCACACTGATGGGAAGAGAGGTAGATGGATCACTCAAATACTGGAGTTTTATCTAACTATCAAAACTACAAAGCTAGTAAAGGGTCAAGGATTAGCTAAGCTTCTAGCTGAGTCAAACTGTAAAGTGCTTGGAATCAACTCTGTTTTGGAAATACAAGGGGAGAATCCACAAGAACCTTCCCAAAATTTGAATGAAGAGAATCCACGAGAACCTCCTCACCATCTCGAAGAAAATAATACACAAGAACCTTTACCTTCAGATCAGGCCATCTCTCCACACATTAATGAAAAAATTCTTTCTTCAAATTGGTATCAAGATATTGTAAATTTCTTGATCCATTTTGAATGTCCAGTATCATTTTCCAAAAGTCAATGTAAAGCTCTCAAATTGAAAGAAATCAAATATTGTATCATAAATGCAAATCTTTACTGGAAGGACCCACTAAATATCTTTTTATTATGTTTAACAGAATCAGAAACTGAAGGAATCATTGATCAGTTTCACACACGATTTTGTGGAGGGCATTATGCTTGGATAGAAATAGTATATAAGATATTGAGGGCAGGATTTTATTGGCCCACATTGTTCTTTCAAGTAGGAGAAAAGGTTAGAAGTTGTGTCCCTTGTTAGATGTTTACTGGTAAGAAAAAACTAGCAGCTCTTCCACTGATCCCAACAATAGTCTCAGCACCTTTCTCCAATGGGGACTAGATTTTATTGGAGAGGTTCATCCTACTTCAAGAAATCAGCATAGATGGATTCTCACTGCAACAGACTACTTTACCAAATGGGTGGAATAAATTCCAGTAAGAAATGCTACTGATTCAGTAGTAATCAAATTCATTGAAGAAAATATCTTATCTAGGTTTGGTTGCCTAACACAAATTGTTACAAATAATGCATCAGAATTTTCTAGTGTTAAAATGAATGAGTTTTTCTAGAAATATCAGATTCTATTACATCATTCAACTCCATATTACCCTCAAGGTAATGGTCTTGCAGAATCCTCAAATAAAAGTCTGGTAAAGGTGATCAAAAAGACTTTAGCAGATCATAAAAACAGTTGGGACTCCTATCTCATTTATGCAGTGTGGGAAAACAGGATTACTCCAAAGATATCTACTGGAAATCTCCTTTTTGGTTAGTCTATGGGAAAGATTCAATCTTCCCTACCAATTTGGCCTTCCCTGTTTTAAAATTCCTACAGGATTTAACTGATGAACCTGATGATTTTTCAAGGAGAATAAATCAGATTATTGAACTAAATGAAAATAGAGATGAAGTTTAATACAAGTTGAAAAAATATCGGAATAAAATGAAGAGCTTGTTTGACAAAAGAGCTAGGGAAAGGGACTTAAAGGAAGGTTATCTAGTTCTAAGATGGGATTCCAGAAGAGAAGATAAGGGAAAACATGACAAGTTTGATAACCTGTGGTTTTGACCTTTAGCTATTGCTGAAGTAAAGGGAAACAACACTTTTTTGCTACAAAATCTTGAGGGACTATATTCCACTTATCCTATTAATGGAAGGTTTTTCAAGCATTACATTCAATACTGAGAAATTGAAGTAGATTTCATTATTACCATTGTAAAAACTCTGGTTTATTTTACTTTTATGATGCAGGAGCATCAAGGCCAATTTTCATTTTAATGATGTAAATAAAGGGGGTGTGACATTTTTATTATTTTATTAATTAAATTGTTAGATAAATTATATAAGTGAGGATTTTGTAAATATTCTTTTATTAATTAAAAGGATATGAGAGAAATAGATTAGGAGCCAAATTTGGGATTAGGAATACTATGTATGGGACTTTGTTGAGTCCACACCTAAAATATAGATTTAGTTGAGGATTGGGTGGAGAGACTTTTGGAGTAAATTAAATGCATTATTTGTGTATAAATATGAGTGGTTTTTGTGAGGAAAAAACACTTGAAGAGTTGCAGAGAGAGTGTGAGTGTGAGTAGTGAGAGGGTTTCCTCTTGGGAGCCTTAGGTGATTGTAAAGGGCCACAGATCTTGAAAATCTGGCCATGAACTAAGAGGTTTTGAAATTGTTTACATTTGGTTTTATTAATGAATAATTTTGGTTTTAAAATTCCTGGGTGAATTGTATATTGTATGATTGATAAATTAGTCTTGTTCTTGATTGGATCGATACCATTGAAGTTTTTGAGATTGTGTGCATAGCTGAAAGGCATGCTATTTACTGTATTGATCCTTGGAATGATCGATTCTCATTTTTGTTATGAATTATGTTGGGCGCTAACAGATAATGAATGTGTTTTGATTCTGCCACATGTATGAGTCACGCTGGTATGGACAGCATTGAATTGATTTGCTAGCATGGTGGAAAAGCAGTGCAAGGATTTTTTTATTGATTTGATTGAATTAGTTCACAGTTACTGAGTGACAGGTTCTGCGTGCAAGAGTTTGAAAGGACGTAGAGTCACATGTGTGCAGACGGAGTACAACGAGACGTGGAGAGAGCGACTGGTAGTGATTAAGTTTTGCACCTTTTCCAAAAGCCCAGAACTTCTGTTTGTTTTTTTAAAAAGGTTCAACTACCTACGGATTGTATTAAATTAAGTGGCAGCATGGAAATAACGTGATTATAAGGGGAATATCGAAACTGTAGAGTGTTGGAGGCAGTAATTGTCTATAGAACACATCTGATCTGACATGCTATGTGGGTTTTGTATATTGGAGAGGCACCATGTAGCAATCGATTGAAGGTTTTTCTGTGTAATTGTTCTGCGTGAAGAAGATTGGAACATAATGGTGTTGATTTGCAGGTCTATGTGCAGTGTAAGGGTGGAACGATGGTAGATTGTATAAATCAGGAGCGTTGGCACTAAAACAAGAACGTACGAGTCTGTGCATGAATCAAATTGTGAATGGAATATTGTATGCGGCAAATATGCATTTGTCAGAGTCTAAATGAATATTGAATCTGGTTGATTAAAAACAGTTTGGTTCCATGTTCAAGGCAAATGTATGTCTAATTGTTTAATTGCAGAGGTTTCAAAGCAAAGGATCAGATGAACTTCGACTTGAGTGCAGGTGGAGTCAATGAGGAATGGTCTTTGTAACTAGCCAACGTATATAAAAACTGGTAGAGCGCAGATGGTGCAACGCTGGAATGAATGCACGGAGAATGGTAAGTGTGGGCACATTGTTTTGATCTTAAAATACAATATTAAGGGCATATGTGAATATGGAAAATGGGATTTAATGAAAGTCTGTTATTAAGGCTTGGGAAAGGGTCTTTATGAGAGCATGATTGGGTGTTATATGAATTGCGTGGTAACTTCATGGAATTGGGCTATTGGGTTTTCTCAAAGTTGAGATTTATGTAGGGTGACATTTCAAATTAACGCCCTGAAGGTGAGTGGATTGGGATTGAGATAATTCCATATACGAATGGCATTTAATTAAAATGTGGAATAAATGGTGAATGATTCGAACCATATGTTGAAAGGCTTCCGCATGTAAACGGTAGTGTGTGGAATTCGCCAGACATTGAGATTTTGATTTGGGCAAATGCTGAGATGCATGTTTATATGCATGGTGTTTAGAGATTCTGGGTTTTGCAGGCTAGCCTTGCATCATTTTCAAACTGTTGATGTGAGTTTTTATAGCAAAGAATCCATAGCCCGACGAGAAGGCACGTGGATCTGCAGGTTCTTTGCATTCTACAGGAGAAAGCAGTCCCCAATTGGAGATGATGTTGTAGCATTTTTTGGTTTTGGTAATTTAGTATCAATTAGTCAAAAAATGAAAATATATTTCAAAAAATGTTAAGTTAGGATATGGACAAAAAGAATATGAAATAAAAAAATGTTAGGGATATTTTTTTGAATGAGTCCATATCAAATAAAATGTTAGAATATACGCCCTAAAAATTGAAGGAAAAAATAAAATGTTAAGCTAGAAAGGAAAGAAAAAAAAAACAATAAACTCTGAAAGTGTTTCAAATCCAAATGCCACTACTCTTAGTCAATTTTATTTTTGCAAATAAAGGTTGTGTACAGATTGTTTAAATACCACACAAGTTCATACAATCCAATTGTACAGTTTAATCATGATTGGATTTCATTTAAATTGTTTGTCAATAGGTAGAAAATAAAATTATCTCAACAATTTAATCTGAGCCAATGAAGGAAATAAGGGATAGATGTATATTAGTCATTGAAAGGAAAATATTGAGTTGCTAGCTTAAATGAACTTAGAAAACTACGTGAGAAAATGTTATGAAAGATAAGGGTAGGTTGAAAAATGGAATACAATTCGAGCATGAAAGGATTTTATCCTAAGTTATAACATTCAAAAGATGTGCATATGGTATGGGCTTTAATTAACCATAATCCTAGGTACCAATGTATTTCATAGTATCCTAGCTTCATTCATTCCACCATAACACCAAACTGTCGCATCCACCATAAATCTTGTCCCCACCATCGCTTTCTACTTCACGATCTTAAATCCCTTTAATCTCATCTTACATCTCGCACACTCCCCCGAGATCCGATGGCCCACATCACTCCTCGGCCCTTTTTGTTGTCTGAACTTTATCGGTTGGGGGGTGGGGTGGGGTGAGGGGGTCCGAAGTAGGCAGTTTTGGAAACCACCCTCTTAAACCAATTTTCCCTCATTCTAGTATTTTGGGACTTAAAATCCCAAAACAACTTACCACCTCAAGTTGCTCCCGAACGCGGTTTACATTTGATCATTTACTGCCACTCCAACGTCACTGTCCATGACCTCTCCATGTCACCTCCTTTGTCCAATCAACTGCCACCTATCTATTATTCATTTAATTCACACTCCCGTGAATTTATGCCCCATAGACCTGTTTAATAATCCCATTGGATAATTAATGAATACTTAGCCATTCATTAAACAATCTCACTCCATTTTTTCCATTATAAGCCCTTTTCCTTCATGAAAACTATTACACAGTGCATTTCTATAACTAAATTGATCACTGAAGATTTCCTCCTTACAGCTCAATGACCATTCAACACTTAAGCAATCACTTTGTCCTGTTCAAAAGAAAGTCGACATCCAGGTCCACTTGTCTCTTTTCAGTCATATTGTTTTTACTGTTATCACTCAGTTTCAGACCAATTTTTTCCATTTCCATCACTTCAGTCTACAATTCATTTGATAAGATGCCTCCTAAGGGAAAAGAAATTGCAGAAATCCCAAATCCTCTTATTCATCCGCAGGTAGACTTGAATCATACTTCCCTGGTCGATAGATATTGTAAAATCATTGAGACTTCTTCTCAATTTGATTTATATGAAATTTATTGCTGGATGGAGGATCAATTAATTGATTAGACAGATGAAATAGGACTGTGGGACTCCCTCCTTGCCCACTACTTTTTCCCTCAGATACATAGAGCACCTGAATTTTTAACGAAATGCCATGAGTCTTATGATCCCATTCAAAGAGAAATCATTTCACCCATAGGAGAAATCATTTGTTTCATCAATGCTAAGTCCATTGAAAAGATGTTGCAAGCTCCAGCTATTACACCAACCCATCCTTTTTCTCATGAAAGCCTGATAGAAGCTTATCAAAGCTAGTTTTTACTAAAAGATCCCAGACTCTTGAAATTTTCCTAGCTATAGATAGTCCTATGCCTAAAAGAAACCCTCCCTATGATTCATCCATTTTCCCTGACAGAACCAAGCAAATCAACACCATTTTGTCCTATCTTCTTGGTTACAATTCTGATCAATATGTTAATGAAGCTATCCTAGGTTTCTTGTCAATATTTTCTGTTGATTCCAAATCGACTGTTCTCTATAAATTTAGCCAATTCCTAGCTGGAGCCATACATGTGCAATATGTCCAGTTTAACACTGAAGAAGTATTCAAGTATGCTTTAGTACTTGTATACCTTTTTATCTATTTTCAAGGAGACAAATTTCCATTCACCTTATAGAAGCTAGATGAGGAAGGCAACCAGGAACCAGTGGTCTTTTGGAATACAATGGGAATGAAGGAGAAAGAAGAATTTACCTGTAAACAGTTCATAGAATTGTTTATCCATCCAGCTATTAGGCTTATGAGCAACACTCCAGTCACAAGAATTAGTGATGAAATTGTGAAAGTGTTGCAGCTAGTTGATCAAGCCACAACAAGAGATTGGTATCTTTACCAAAACTATACAGAAATTAGGGTTTATGGTTGTGAGCTTCCACCCTACAAACTTCCCAAGTACCTCCCCATCAGAATCTTTGCACTGGAATATATTAGGCAGAGGTTAAATGCAGATGAAGTACACTTTGTGGCAGCAAAGAAGAAATCTCAATTCAAGCTAAAAGCTTAGGTCGCTCCATTCATATGCAATACCAAAGTAGAAGGAGAAGAAGCAGATAGGTTATTAAAGGAAATGAAGTTTGGTCTCAATTTCACTTGGTCTTATGACCCAATGGGAGTGATTTCTAAACTCAGGGTTGAAAATAAGTTTACTGCATATCACCACACAACTAGACATGAAATAGACATGTATAAAAATCAGTTGGAATGGAAAGAGAACACCATTCAAGAAGCTGAAGAGCAGGCAGTTTCTACTTCAAATGTGTAAACTCCACTTGCACATGAAAAGACAACTAAAAGAGGAAGGGAAGAAAATTCATCCCCTACAACTGAAGCATCAAGCTAGGGCTTTAGGATTGTCCATAGAAAGAAGAGACCTAGGATCTCTGTGATTGTTGTAGAAACACATGAGCCTCAAAAAACAACATTTGATAGACTTGGAGAGACTGTGATTTATACACAGTCTGGTGGACAGTCTACCCAGTCCCAAACTCATTCCACTACTTCTCATGAACATTAGGTAATTCAAACCAGTGGAAGCATTTAGAAGGACAAGGAGGAGGTCATATTTCATGTTTTTATTGAAATTAGAAAGAAGAAAGAAGAGTTGAAATTGAACACCTATACCCAGTTCTTGAAACATTCCTCCAGCTCTCAGGCTAGACTTTCAGTTTTTGATTATGAGAAGGGAAAAATGTAGATGGATTTCCTGAAAGCTCAGATTCCACAGCCCAGGACTCATGCACATTATTAGAAGAAATCTTCATTTGAGTTTAATGTAAAGATGTGCATCTAATTGAACAAATTGAGATGCAAAAACAAACTAGACATATGATTCGTTCCACTTTAACTCATACTACCATGAGTTTGTCAAAGTTACAGGTCACCTTGGCCAATACAGAGTCACAGCTAGAATTGGAAAAGGTTTCCTCACTCACAAGGGACACATCTAGTGCTAAAGATGGGATATGATCCCTCAAACATAAATGTTATAGAAGAAATTATTAAGAAGAAAAATGTTGAGCTCTCAGCATTAAGGAAACAACTCAAACTACTAACTTCTGAAGATCTAATGACCAAGGAGATTGAAGAAACCGAGACTCAGAAATCTGAAATGATGAAGCTCATCATGGAACATAATCTGTAAATAAAACAGATGGAGGAGGAAATGGAAAAATTGGTCAAAGAGAGGAAGAAATTGTCAAGAAGGCTCAAATTCCAATGGATGTAGTTCCTCTTTCAACAGCCCCAATAACCAAGGTTTCTACTTCAGGAACAACATCAACTATAGGTACAGTAGAAGGAGTTGAACAACTAGCAGAAGCTGTTCAAAATCTGTCCATTCAGATAATTGAAATGAAGAAGTTGTAGGATGAATTGAAGGAATTAAAACATGTGAAGGCAATTGCAGATAGTTCACATGCAGCTGAGTTGCAAAGGAAAAAAAGTTAGATTGAAGTTTTGCAGAAGGAAATCAAAGAGTCCTACCTTGGAAATAAACTAGATTTGGCAAAGGTAATTCTATGGGAAGAAATTACTGAACCAGTCAAGGATATCTAGCCCTATATCAAGATAATATTTGATCAAAAATACCTATTGGAGAAAGCTCAAGAAGTTGAGGAAATTATTTCTAAAGAGCTTGAGGACATGCCTGAAATTGCTTATGAAATAATCAAGCTCCTCAATTCCAAATATAGCTATGAGCTTGAGGAATTGGGTGTAAATTATAGGAAAACAACTATACTGGATGTAAAGAAGATCATTACCAAGAAAAACCTCATCCTTCAGTTGGAGGAAAAGTGTAGCACTGTGAATACTATAGTTCAAAGGTTTTTTAGTAGGTTAGAACCCTTGACCAGCAAGGGTTTGCCCTCTATGCTTGCGATTAATGACAAATCAATGCTGATTGAGGATTATGTTCAAAATATTACAGGGGTGGGTACCAATGCTGCTTCAGTTTCAAACATAAGAGGTTCAACAACGCCAAGGGTTGTGCTAAATGCACTTAGAGATTCTTTTTTCATTCTATATGAAATCAAGCATATATTTCCAGTAAAACCCACTTTTACTAAGTATACTCAGATGGATGAAGTTTATAGAAGGGTAACTAAGGTATCTATCCCAGATAAGAAATGCTAGGAAGAATTAACTAATTTACTTAACTAAAATGGTGATCAAACAACATTCAATATTTACAGGGACAGTCATAACCAGCTCAACAATACCTAGTTTTTCCAAAAACAGTCATCAACAGCTCGGCACTAAAATAGTGACAGATTGACTATAAGTTTATATTCCTGATTTTGTAATTATCTATTTTTTTAAATAAGTATAAGATATTTTCTCAGTTCTCAGATTGTATAAATAACTCTCTTTCACGAGTTATTAAGGGTTGCACCCTTGAATAAGAATTTCTAAACATTGAATGTACTTGAATTTTCTGAATCATTAATACAAAAGCAAATGGATTCTGAATTCTGATTCATACAGTGTCGTTTTTCTGTAAGGTTTTCCAGTTTTATTTCACAGTGTTTTCTTCATGTTCTTATGTTTTACAAAGATAACTAGGTAGGAGTAATTGTGTTTCAATTATTCTTATAAGCTTCTGAAGTGATCATCTATAAAAAGAATGAATTATATACACTTTTTGTTTTATTAATTCCCTCTAAATCATAAAATCATCAGCATCTGTTGTAAGCTTAAGCATATTTTGTTAAATCTTCTGAACATAGTTTAAAGGTTTTCTTACTTATTATTATTTAATTTTCAATTTGAAGACTGTGATAGTCATACCATCTCTCTACTTCTGTTCACCACCATGCAAGCTATATCACTGTGTGAATTTTAATAGCAGCCCTCAGTTTAAATATTAATACTATTCAAAAGGTTAGGCATCACTATTTTAAATCCATTTCATACATTGGTCCTCCAAATTAAAAGAAACCACCAAAACAATCATCTTAGATGCCCTGGCATGATATCTGACCATTATCATCTCAGATATATAATAGGTTGGAGAGTTTTCCTTTGATGGGAATTGATGAAAAAGGGGTGGAGGATTTTAGTTTTTGATGGATGGTGAGTGGTAGAATGGTGAAAAAGTGAAATTTGATGGAGTGGATAGGTTTGAGGGATCTCATAGGATTTCTAGCTTTCTCTCAGATGAAAAAATTGAAGTATTCCCCTCCTTTCTATG
This sequence comes from Pinus tabuliformis, assembly GCA_031772625.1. Classification (NCBI taxonomy): domain Eukaryota; kingdom Viridiplantae; phylum Streptophyta; class Pinopsida; order Pinales; family Pinaceae; genus Pinus; species Pinus tabuliformis. Next base: position 762,695,045 of record CM062814.1, on the reverse strand, counting down.
CTTGACAACTTCTTGTAGCAATACATGGACTTTCTTGTAGTATTTCAGAACACTGGAAAAAATGAGTGAGAGGAACTAGGTAATGATAGGAGAAGCTTGGAAAAGGTGAATAAATGAGTGGAATGGATACAGAGGGGCTAACTAAAGGTCTTGAAGGTAAATGCTGAGGTTGTGGGTTGATCTTCTTAACTGCTTGCTAGAATCCTATTGTACATGCATCGCTATGGAGCTACTTGATGGTACTTCAAAGCTGAAGAATGTTTTGTAGGTGATGCATGGAGGCAAAGACTATCTTAATGGCTAGTTATTGTTATAGATATTATTCTTTCATTACTTCCAAACCTTATTCTCATTTTTGGGTCCCTTCTTCAATTGATTTGGTGATGCTAAGGTCCCCCTAGCCTCTGTCCTTCAATTTTGCGATTATAAATGGTGGCTATGTTGGGCCCTTGAAGGTTTCTATAGGAAACAAAGTTTCTTGTAGCAGTCATAAGGGTTTCATAAAATCACCATTTCTTGGAGCTGCTTTTGGAGGCTTCTTGGAACACTCATTATGGTCTCAAATACTCTTCTTAAAAAAATGGCCAAATAATGTGTTGCATGTTGCTTCTCCTAGATGATTGGTGATCCTGTAGGTGTTAAGGGCTATTTTTTACCTTGTGGAATGTGGTAAACTTTATTATACTTATTTATTGTTGGCGCAGGCTGAGTCTGTAGGGTTTTTGGAGACTACTATAAGAATGTGTGGTTTCTTGTAGAATCCATAAAGGACCCCTCCGAATCACTATTTTTTTTATGCTAGAGCCCTAGGAAAATTTCCATAATCTAGGAGGAGGATGTTGATAGTGATGGGAGAACATTTTTTTCTTTCGACGAGTGAAAATGTAGGGGAAAGTGAGATTTTTTGGTGAAACGACGGAACAATGGAAATATTTTAAGGTGTTGGTGAGGTGTATCATTTTTAGGGAGTCCTAAGGATCTTCCCCCTCACTGAGAGATTAAAAAAAAAAAAAACTCATTTTTATAACCTTCTCCCTCACTCTATAGTTTCATGTAACAATACAAAAAAACTAATTTTTATAACCTTTTCCCTCACTCTATAGTTTCATGTAGCAATACAAGAAATTTCCTCTATCATTTTAGGCCTGTGGACAATACAAAGGAAGGAATCCTAGAAATGGTGGACAAAGTTAATGAAGGATTAATGAAATGGATGAAGAAGGTGTAGAGAATCTTTTCCTTGATCTTAGTATTTTTTTCAAATCTAGGTTGTAGGATTTGTCCACTTCTTGTAGCATACTATTTTAGCCAATATTTATCAAATGGAAGATTGTATTCGCCTGAACATTTTTGATAACGTTACCATCATCCTTATGCATGTCCCCATAAAATATATTGGCCAATGGATGCACGAATATTGAGAAAAATGATAAATAATTATAGGTAATGGTGACTAATTTCTTTCAAAATATACACTAGAATTTACTGAACGTTTGTAAGAATATTACCATCATCCTTGTGCATCACCCCATAGAACATGTTAGCCAATGGATATACAATTTGGGAGATATGGTCAAGACAATTTATGGCATGTATTTTTTTAGCAATTTTGGAATATCCTATAGTAGCACAAAACTTTCCTATAGCAAATCAGGACTGTGAGGAAAATGAATGGGAAAGGCTTGGGAATGATGGGTGAAGGTTGGAAATGGATGAGAGTGATGGATTGACCTAGTCTTGTGATCTGAAATGGAGCAGATTAGTAATGTTGTGCTAATTCCCCATTCAGAATAAAACCCAAGATTCTTATCATTTTCTTATCAAGTTCTTAAGGATTCAGTACTTTTGCTTAATTAACTAATTCCCATGAGAGTTTCTTATGTAAATGTTATAAACCATTTAACATAAAAATATATGCTGACCAACAACAAAATAAAAACAAATAACATCAAAATACATCACACAACAAGCACATGATAAAGGAGTTCACCCCTCTTGGGCTACGTCTCCTTGGTCCAGCTTCCAATGGCTTGGGCCTCTCTATTATTCTCAAACTACAACAAAAATGTGTTTACAATGCTCAAATGCCTCTGAAACATGTCTCAATGAGTTCATAATCCTCAAAAATGGCTATCTAGCCTCTTTTTGCATCCAATTTGGATAAGAGCTAAAGAAGTTATGACTTCTTCCAGTTCTTCCACTATTTGTTCCACAAAATGCTCTAAAATCGACCAAAAACCCCATTTCTGATCCAAAATCCACTAATAGAGTGAGGAATTCACTATTCAGCGGGCTATATTCTATCAACCTTATCGCAATTGCAATTTGCAAGTGTTGCAGGCTCTTAACATAGCAAAACGTTATGATGCAGTATTGCAAACCCGACGAGATAATTAACTTTGACATATAAAATTGCCACGTCCGGAACCTCCTGCTCATCACAATTGGTGAAGTTCAACACGGTGGCACACTGTGATAATATCAGCAGTATTATGGACCCAACAGGGTATTAAACTGTGTCATCTAAAATTCCCATGTCATGGGTGCTCATCACAATCAACAATCAGCTGTGGGGACATAACCAATGTGATATGATGGACCTGTCAGGACACTAAACTACAACACATAAAATCCAGTGTCTGACAGTCTATCACAATCGACACTTTATCAATGGTAACAAATAATAACAGCAGGGTTTCGGTGGGATTTGAGGGAGCCATTTCTTATCTTGTGCCTCGTTTTTTCCTGATATGTGATATGCAGGACCTAGTGGCAACCTGCCACTTGGTGCTTCCCCATATCCTGTCACCCTTTCCATGTGATCCAATCCTGCCAAATAAAAAGTCAAACTTGAACTTTGACTTGCTTTATGTTCTGCATACGAACTCGGATTTAAGTGTCATTTGCACCATTGGATTCAAAATGACAAGCTCTTCAATCTAAAGCTGAGTTTGACAAGATTTTGACACTTTGATTTTTTAGCATAATTCTGAGCACCTGATCACTCCTCCCCACTGGAAGCCTTTTGGACCCCAAAATATTTATATTCAGTTATTGAACAGATGAGGGTACTGTTCCCTCACCTTCCCCACTTCAATCCATTTGGCCTTTGATGGATGTGTACCTTTGAGACCCACCCAAAGATAATCAATACTTCCCCTTTTAGTTGTCCTTGTCCTTCTGTCAAGTATAGTGTCTTGCTGAAGCACATCAAGGAATTCTGGAGAAAAGTCTTCAATAGATGGAATTTGAACATTCTCTCCTTGATCTTCAATCAAATGAGGTTCATACAATCTCAAATTTTCAACATTAACAACAGAATAGATTTGCATATATGAAGGCAAATCAAGCTTGAAAGCATTATTACCAATCTTTTCTAGAATTTTAAATGGACCAAAAAAAATGGTTTTAGCTTTTTACCTTCATCTTGAAGCCTTTCCTTGCTGATGTATAGCCAAACTTCATCACCTACTTGAAACTAATGATCCACATGATGCCTAGCATGCCTTGCCTTATACTTGCCTTAACTCTTTTCTAGTTGTTCTTGAACTGTTTGGTGAATCAACTGAATTTTCTCAATGAATTTATTTTCTCTGTCTATGTCGTTATGTCCATCTATAGTTACATATTTCTCAAAGATGAAATCCAAAGACGATTTAGGAAAGTAACCAAGACATGCCTCAAAAGGCGAAGTTAGAGTAGAAGAGCGTTTTGCTAGGTTGTAAGCATGCTTAATATAATGCAACTGTTCATCCCACAACTTTGGATGTTTACTACAATATGCTCTTAGAAAATGAATAATTGTCTAGTTTACCACTTTAGTTTGACCATATATTTGTGGATGAAAGGTTGTACTTTTCTTCAACTTGGTGTCCATCAAGTTCCATAAACTTGACCAAAAATTCCCAACAAATCGAGAATCATGATCACTTACAATAGAAGTAGGCAATCCAAAATGAACCCATACATTTTGAAAGAAAAGTTGAGTTGTCTATTCAGTTGTAATTTTCTTTTTAAAAGGAACTGATATGCACATCTCGTTGAACCTATCCACAACTACATATACATAATCATGAATTTTCCTTGATAAAGGAATACCTCCTACAAAATCCATAAAAACACTTTCCCATGGTCATGAAGGCACTGGAAGTGGTGTGTACAATCCTAGTTTCCTATTACTAGGCTTACCGACTGCACACAATGAACAACCTCTGATAAAACATGACACTTTCAAGAATACGAGGCCAATAAAAATACCTCTAAAGATTTGCCACTGTTTTGCTTACCCTGAAATGTCCAGCAATAAGAGAAGTGTGTGCTTCCCTTGTGACATTTACTCTCTCTCCCTATGGAACACAAATTTTTCCAAAATGATACAATAGATTATCATGTACATGGTAGTCTAATTCCTCAACTTGGTGGCCTTGACTCAAGTTTAAATATACCTCTTGAAAGTCAACATCCTATGCATATTGTTCAACATAACTATCAAGCATAACATAATGATTCTTGAGTAAAATGGCTACATTAATAGCTGGTCTAGAAAGCATATCAATAACTTTGTTATAAATACCTTTCTTGTACCTGATTACCAGGTGGAATTGCTATAAAAATCCCATCCAACGAAAGTGCCTTGACTACTGCAATTTACTTTGAGATTGCAGATATTGCAAAGGCTGATGATCGGTGTCAATAATGGTTTCTTTTCCCATCAAGTAATGCTTCTATTTCTTCACACTTCGTTCCAATGCATAAAGCTCTTTATCATATGTAGGATAGTTAATAACAACAACATTAAAAATCTTCGAATGAAATGAAATGGGCTTACCATGTTGTAAAAGAATTGCACCCATGGCATAGTCACTTGCATATGTTTGTATTTCAAATGGTTGTTTCAAATACGAAAATGCTAAAACTTGGGATGAAGTGATATTTTGTTTTAAAGCATAAAATCATTTTTTTGGTTTGCCTCGCCACTGGAAGACAACCTTCACGTTGGTCAAAGAATGTAGTGGAGATGCTATGGAGGAGAAGTATTGCGCTTCTCCCTGAAAACTCCTTACTTTGTGACTGAATTGGGTATTGTCCAATTCACAATGACCAAAAATTTAGAGGGGTCAATCTTCAGCTCACCTCCTCTAACTATGTGGCCCAAATACACTAAGGAAGTTTTCCCAAATTCACATTTAGACATCTTCAGAAATAATTGTTCTTTTCTCATGATATCCAAAACTTTCCTCACATGCTTGACATGCTCTTCTCATGATTTGAGGAATATCAAAATATCATCTAAATAGACAATTACAAACTCATCAAAAACATCATTCATAACTCTCTTGAATGTGGTTGGAGGATTGCAAAGACTGAAATGCATAACCAACCACTCAAATAATCCTTGTTTGGTTTTAAAAGTAGTCTTCCAAATATCCTCCTCAACTATTCTTACTTGATGATATCCACTTCTCAATTCTAATTTAGTGAAATATTTTTCATTTTTCAACTGATCTAGTAAATCATATATTCTGGGGAGTAGGTATCAATTCTTTATTGTAATCTTATTCAAAGCTCGATAATATACACACATGCACTAGGTTCCATTTTTTTTTTGGTACAAATACATTTGGTGAACCACATGGTGAAGTTGAAGGATGAATTACACCTTTATCCAACAATTCCTATACTTGTTTCTTAATTTCTAAGCTTTCTAGAATTGACATTTAATACAAACTGATGTTTGGGAGTGGAAATTCCTACTGTAGCTGAATTTCATGCTGAATTTCTACACGAGAATTTGAGTTGCCTATGTACAATGGTGAAGTGAATGTAGAGAAGCTCAATAATTGGATTCTTTAGTTGGAGGTGTATTGTAGAAGTCAGAACCTTCAAGAGGATGATATCAAAATTCCTTTTGAAGAATGATGATGAGTATGTGTAGTGGTGGTATTAGTGGAAGAGGGTGAATATGCTTTCAAAGAAGAATATGAAGAAGACGGTGGAGATTGTGGAGGTTTGACTCCATTCCCATTACCTCCTTTTCCTTTATCTTCTTTTCCATTACCTCCTCCTAAAGATCCTTCTCCATTGGGAGGCTTGGAAATTTTTCCTTGCAACCTCTTATTCTTCTCTTCATAGAGGAACTTAACCATCACTGTCATATCAAAGAAATCCTTTCTGAAGGTCTTCTCATCTTCTATCATGATAGGTTCTCCATCATGAGACATGATCTCTAGAGACTTAATTGTAACTTCTGCAACTTGAGGATGTACTGGTGTAGAAGACCTTGGCAGCCTTTCTCTTCTCCCCCTTGATCCAACTATAGGGCTTTCAACCATCTTTCCTTCTCCTCTTTTGAGTTTTAACCTTGTAATCATGGCATAAACTTGCAAACAATTAAATCATTCTTTCACAATGCAACTCTAGTAAGAAAAAACCACTACTCTGATACCAACTTGATCTGAATGGAGGAGATTATTAATGCTATACTAATTTCCCATTTAGAATAAAACCCAAGATGATTATCATTTGCTTATCAAGTTCTTAAGGATTCAATACTTTTAATTAATTCACTGATTCCCATGAGATTTTCTTATGTAAATGTTATAAACAATTTAACATAAAAATATATGCTGAACAACAACAAAATAACAACAAAGAACATCAAAATACATCACACAACAAGCACATGATAAAGGATTTCACTCCTCCTGGGCTACGTCTCCTTGGTTCAGCTTCCAATGGTTTCGGCCTCTCTATTATGCTCAAATTACAACAAAAGTGTGTTTACAATGCTCAAATTCCTTTGAAACTTGTCTCAATGAGTTCAAAATCCTAAAAAATGGCTATCTAGCCTCTTTTTGCATCCAATTTGGATAAGAACTGAAGAAGTTATGACTTCTCCCAATTCTTCCACTATTTGTTCCACAAAATGCTCTAAAACTGACCAAAAACCCCATTTTTGTTCCAAAATATGCTAATAGAGCGAGGAATTCACCGTTCGGTGGGCTATGTTCTGTCGGCCATATTGCAATTGAAATCAACAAGTGTTGTGGGCTCTTAACACAACAAAATGTTTTGATGCGGTATTGTGGATCCGATGGGATAATTAACTACGACATATAAAATTACAGCATATGGAAACTCCCGCACATTGCAATCGATGAAGTTCAACATGACGACACACTACGATAATATCAGTGGTATTTTGGACCTGCCAGGGTATCAAACTTTGTCATATAAAATTCTCACGTCCAGGGTGCTCATCGCAATTGGAAATCAGCTACAAGAACATAACCATTGCAATATGACAAACCCACCGAGACACTAAACTGCAACACATAAAATCTCGTGTCTGATATTCTATCACAATCGAAACTTTATTAGTGGTAACAAATAATAATAATAGGGTTTCAATGCGATTTGTGGGGCCTGATTCTTATCCCGCTCCTCTTTTTTTTCCTGATATGCAATATGCAGGACCCAGTGGCAACCTGCCACTTAGTGCTTCCCCATTCATTGGGACCCTTGCCATGTCATCCAATCTTGCCACATAGACAAGTCAAACTTTAACTTTGACTTGCTCTATATTCTGCATACGAACTCAAATTTGAGTGTCGTTCACATCGCTGGATTTATAATGATGAGTTTGATAAGCTTCTGACACTTTGAATTTTGAGCATAATTCTGAGCACCTGATCACCTTGGCCTTATTGGACCATCTTGTAAAAGGAGGTGAAAAACTTAAGTTTGATTGTCCTTGACTAGATGCCTTCTTTTATTATAAGCTTCTTCTTATGGTGCTAACCTATTCTTGTTTCTTGAACAGGTTGAAGAGAACTTGCATACATCAAAGAGATATACTTGGAGCAAATGATCATTTTTTTCTTTTCATTTTTTCATTTGTTCTCTTCTTTCTGGGCTTATTGGCTGCTTCAGTGAGGTTTTCAACCAATAGGTCTACCTAAGCACCTTAGAGGAGGTTTTTAGCTAGGATCTTATTTCCTTCTTTTTCATTTTTTCATTTTTCTTCTTTTTCCCTATTTTTTCCAACCCATTGACTGCCTCATAGAGGTTTCCAATTAGTGAGCCAATCTTAGGCACCTCAAAGGAAGTTTTCACCTAGGATTTTATTTTTTCCTCTTATTTGAGTTCCCTTTTTTATTTCTTTTTTGTATCATACTCGACTTGAAAAAAAAACAAAATATCATTCAAGTATAGGAATACTTCAAATGGAGGCATGTATGTACTAGGATGGAAAATGAACTCATATGTAGGTTTGAAAGATATTCTTTGATGTATACCAGAATATCAGAGACTTGTTTCTTTAACTATGATGATGCCAAACATTGTTGAAGAAGAGAGTGGTTCTTTCACTTAATGATTATCTTTAACCAAAGTTAAATATAGATATGATTCCCTTGGATCACTTTCTTATCTAGATCACCCTCTATGTACTCTTCTACCATGAAATTCATAACTTCTACTTTTTGTGATTAGTCTCTTCAACACATAAAGAATCTAATGATAAGCATAGTAGGAATCCTTCAATCTCAAGCTCCAATCGTTGTACTCTATCAAACGTGGTCCATGATTCTTTAGTATCCTATGGACATTATTCTTCTAGATGTTTTTCTTCAATGACAATAAGAGAATCTCTCTTTTGCAATATTCTTCCCAATATAAGATGAATACCATTTAAATCAAGAGGAGTTGTCTAGAATTTTTGTACCTCAACATTGTAAGTGGGTAGTTTATTTTTTGGGTTGGGAAATGGCTATGCAGGGAGTGGAGTGGGAGTGGATCTATGAGATGGGTGTGGATGAGGTTGTGGTTGTGGTCGAGTGTATGGTATGGATACCATTGATTATTGTATGGAGGATATTAAGGAAAAGATTGAGGATATTGCGGATTTCGTTCATAAGGTCCTTTCCATCCTTGTTTCCAAGTGTTGAGCCAACTAATTGTTCCTAAAAAAGGCCAATCAACTACTACACATTAATTCACCAACCCCATGCTTCATTTTTCTATTTCAAGGTTATTGACATAGTTTATGTAGAGAAATGTTGGTATGACTAACTATTGTTGTCCCACTGAAAAGAAAAGGTGTAATATTAAAGAAATCAACTCAGAATGCAATTTATAATTATAACCAATCATTCAAATCTTTAAATTTTAAATTCTTCTAAGGAAACAACAAAAGAAGATCTATTGGATACCAATTTGTTTCTTAAGGGACAACAACTTCAGAATAGAAAAGTAATACTACATAATCATATTACCAAAAGTGACTAAGTAAATGAAATAAAAACCTGTGATAATCTACAGAAGTAGAAAGGAGGAACACTACTCTCAACAAATTAACTACAACATATCTATTCTATAACAATTTAAATAAACCTGATCCAAACATAGAGATATATTTAATAAACAAGAAATGAGAAATGAAGAGAAATTATGTGAATAACAACAACTATAATAAAACACGAATTTAATGATACAAGAGAAGACAATGCTGGTTCCAGGATCGGGCGCAAATACAGAATCAAACTGCCTTAAAAGAGCATCAGAATATAAAGATAACTTAAAGAAATAAGTGCTTCCATTCAATTAAGGAAAACCAATTACAACCAATATCTTCACAGGTCTGCATTTATGTCAAAACAATATTACAACTTGAACAACCAACCCCTTTTGAGGCTTAATGCGATTTTTTATATTACATTAAGAAAAGATAAGGAAAGAAAACCTATTTCTAATAATGATTGATCCTAAGAATCTTTAGATTCTTAGGATGCTTATTTAAGCTACAAAGATATTTAATACATCTGGAGGATCAGGCCAGGAGCTTGTCTTCAACTAATTTACTCCAAACATAGTATAACAACCTAACACTACCTAATCTCTTATGTTCATTCTAGGAAGTAATATCAAACACCAATGCATCAATAGGTTTCTGCCCAGAATAAGAATCCATGTGTAAGTAAATATCGCTTTATCGGTCAAATCCATTCATAAAATAATAAAACAATAAGTGCATACAAAAAACTACTAAAACCCATACTACATAAGTTATCATGATCTATTTACAAGAAAGACTTAGAAAATAGTATGAAAACTAAGAATTAAGGCAAGGAATTTATGACAATTATGAGGCCCAACATCTCCCCCCGACTAACCTTTTTGCATGACCTCATGCAAACAAATGATTAACATGTAAGGTAGTTAAGGAGTAAGCCTCATAAGCTTCCTTTCCTTTATGCCTGAATCCATTTCTACTTCGAAGTTCTTCAAAATACACATAATTACCTGCTTCTGATAAGTCATTATCATATTTATAAAAAGACTAAGGGAACCAGATCATAGGGCACCTATACCTGCATCCTATCCAGTTGCTACCTCTTTCCAATACCAATTGAACATAGTCCTCTATTTTGGTCATGGCATTCTGAAAATTGTAGTAGCCAAAGGGCTCTCTATTTTTTACTTCATTGGGTGATGCCTACCATCTTTCCTTAGCTCCATGGAGAGCTTCATCCTTGATTTCTTCCAAATATTCCATCCTTGAATGAAAGACATCATAATGAGTCTGTGAAAGTGGAAAAGCAATACCAGGTTTCCCTATAAATATACCATGATGAATTTGTATATGGAAGGGGTTCATAGGCTTCCCTCTGACCCAAAGGTTAAGGGAATTTTCTCTCCTCTGGAAGGTATGATAATATTTAGCCCATTTCTCCTGGTGTCTATAAAATTGTATGAAGGCATGAAATTAGATGTCTCCAATAAATGGAACAAGATTTTCTTCCACCTGTTCTTCTAAAAAGAAATTATGCATATACAACTCACACATAAGATACTTTGTATACTCATCTTGTTTCTAAAAATTAGAAATGAAATCCAACACATTTTTAAACTCATATGGTTGTCTAGATTGTATAGCTTTAATTTTGAGAAACATATATCGCTCAAGAAAATATAAAGCATAATTCTGAGCTGGGGACCTACATGCCAAGGCATTTGAATATATTGAGAAAATTTCCTTTGTTTTCTCTACAAATTTCTCAAGATGCTCCTTTAAACTCTGTACTTCCTTCTTAGATGCTCTTAGTTGTGCATAGGTCTCATCTTCTATTCTTGTCAGTGCTTTAAATTGTTGGAGCTATTAAATTTTCTGATTGTTCTATGTTGTAGCAGTTACTTTAGCCCAATATATCTTTTCATTAACAATGCATCCAACTATTAGTAGTATGATCAATCATAAATGTAACTAAAGAAAGAGAAATATATGTAGTGACAAAGAAGACAAAAACACAACCATAAGAGACAGTAGATTGGTTGAAGACCAAGGAAAACCCCCACTAGGGGGAAACCCTTTAAAATCTTCTTCTTTAGTAGATCGTCATAAAAATATTTTTGCAGAGAGTACAATGAGCCCAATACATGTAATTGCAGCAGATAATAACAAATCAGATCTACATATCTATGTAATAGTAGATAGAAATCCAAATCTACATAATCACTGAAGTTAACTGAAGCCAAGATGTCAAACCTTAGATCGGAACTAGGTCACCCTCATCAACACTGTCTGCGAGCAACAAAAACTTTTGGGCCGCTCTCTCGGATATTGTATGTGAGCGACTGTGACTAAAGAGTCACTCTCGGGAGGAATTCATGCATGTGACTGTGGCATAATACAAATGAAACCCATAGTCGCTCCCTTACTATAGTTGTTTGAGCAACCGAAATGCCTTGGTCGCTACCAGAACAACTCTGTGCAAGTGACCGAGGACCGAAACCTTCCGATCTGCCTTTGAACCTAGAATCACTCTCATTAAACTACCTTCGAGCGACTAGAGAGCCGAAGTCACTCCCTTGCCTACTATGTGCCTGCAACTAGGGACTAAAATGTGCTGATCTGTGCCAGTGATCGATATCCAAAAAACCAAAACTTAGAGCGAACCTTTTCCCTGTACTTTCGGACCCTATGTGAAATCCTTCTGACGTTCTTATGTGAGCCAAGACAAAATAGAAGAATATAAAGATGATGATCTGATGAAATTAACTTGAGGTAATTTCCTTTTATATGATTTCCTAAGGGTTAAATTTGGGTTAAGATTGACCCAAGCAATTACCCATGTCGTTAGGGCCAACCCATACCGTAATGTATGTATGAATAAAGTAATTCAAAACTTAACTTCCGTTTAACCAAATTAGGTGATCTTTAGGTTGATTTTGGTCCTCTCAAAAAGAGGAATTTAATTCAAGCATAAAATTGGTCATATGAGTTGTCCAATGTGGAATTTGAACCTAGTTGAAAAAATTAACACTCACTTGAAGAATTCTACCTTTCAATATCTATTCGTTGATCAACCTGTCAAGATTGTCTCTGATCAACTCTATCTGCTAAAAATTTCTCAAATCTAGAAGAAGAATCAGGGAGAAATAAATTCCACCCTTATCTAACAATAGGATAAATCATCATACAGGGGAGTGAACCCTCAACCCTGGAATTTCATTAGGGAGCTTACCCTCAACCCAGAATCATATCGGGTTATCTCAACCCATCCTATTTCCTATTGATCTTCCCATCGATGCCCCACAATAGTCATGTGGTAGAACACCTACATCATGATAACCTTGCGTTGTACACCCCCAAGTACACTCTCACTCATTGTCTAGATGAGGAGTGGTACTCCCAACAGGCTCAACTTGTGGGTATGATTCTAACTGGGTATACTCTGTAAAGACCAAGATAGGGTGAGCTACAACTCCAACGCTATGGGTAATAGATAGAGATAACACCCTATTGTCTAGAGTTCCCTCAACCCCAGGAGCCCTCCATCTTGATTCCTCACCTTGGGAGCTCAAACAGGGTAGGAAGAGTTGGCTCAATGTTCTCAATCAGCGTTGCCCCTCATCCAGAGGGGATACATCCATCAGTCCAAGCTACTCTCTGAAGACCAAGAAGTTTCTCTTTGGTAATTCCTTTTTGAGAATATCTGCAATCTATTCATCTATTGATATTTTATGGAGCCTGACATCTCCTCTCTGTACCATGTCTCGAATGCAGTGATATCAAATTTCAATATGCTTGGATTTTTCATGGAAAACAATATTCTTTGCCAAGCAGATTCCACTCTTGTTGTCACAGTATATCACTGTAGTATCTAGGACTTGCTAAAAAGCTCTCCAAATAGCTTTCTCAACCAAACTTCTTCGTAGCTAGCCATGCTAGTGGCAATGTATTCTGCTTTAGTGGTGATTAATGCTACAGACTTTTGTTTCCTGCTCATATAGGATATCATGGAAGATCTGAGACTAAAACAACATCCATAAGTAATTTTCTTGTCGAGAACATTTCCGGCCCAATCAACATCAGTATATCCATGAAGTTTAACATTTCTTGCAGAATATCTTAGACCAAGTGTGATCAACCCATGCAAGTATCTCAATATGTGTTTGAAAGCTATCCAATGTGAGTGGTGGGGCTCAGTCATGAATTGACTCAATGTGTTTACTGCATAACATATGTATGGATAGGTGTTTACCAGAAACATTAGTGCCCCAATCAATTGTCTATTTGGGATGGATTTTCTAAATCTGGTCCTACAACATCTCCACATAATTTCTTGAAGTTCATTTCCATTGGTGTAACCATGGATTTTCATTCAGTCATTCCAAATCTTTCCAACAAATTTACAACGTATTTTCCTTATGAAAGGAAAATCTCACCGGGTCTTTGCCACACCTCAAGTCCCAGAAAGTAGTGCATGAGACCAAGGTCTTTCATCTCAAATTCAAAGTCTAGCTTCCTCTAACACTTGATCATTAGAGGCTCACTACCTATCAAGAATAGATCATCAACATATAAAACTAAAATTAATGGCATACCTTCAACTATTTTGAAGTATAGGTTGGAATCGACATCGCTTCTTGTGAATCCCACCTTCACTAAGTAAATTTCAATACATGCATACCAAGCTTGGGGAGCTTGCTTCAAACCATACAATGCATTCTTCAACCTACAAACATGAGTTCTTCGATGTTCCACTTCGAATCCTTGTGGTTGTTGAACATATACTTCTTCCTATAGCATGCCATGAAGAAATGTATTTTTTACATCCATCTGATGAAGATTACATCCCTTACTTGTGACAAGAGAAACTATAGAACAGATGGTTGTATATCGAGCCACAGAAAATATGTCATCATAATCTTCTCCCTCTTTCTAAGAGAAGCCTCGAGCTATGAACCTTGCTTTATATTTCTCAAAGTTTCCATCAATTCCATGTTTGATTTTGAATAGCCATTTTGAAGTCACAAAATATTTCCCTTTCGGCATATGTACAACATCCCATACATCATTTTTCATATTTGATTCATATTCTTCAACCACAGCATCCTTCCAAACTTTTCCTTTTATAGGTTCTTCAAATGAGGACGGTTTGGCTTGAATCATAGTACTCATAGTAGCAATATATCCCTGATACCTGCATGGTTTTTTCCTTTCTCTGAATGATCTGTGAATGTGGACATTTCTTTCAATATCCTATAAATGATCTCAAAGCCAAACTGGTCTCTTCTTAGAGGGAGGATCACTTGGAGGAAGATCTAATGGATCCATAGGATCTATGGGATCATCAATCATATTAGACTCAGACACGGACGGACCATCCAAAATATCCCAGTAATCATTCTCTTCCTTGGGAGGAGGAGGTGGAGGAAGATCTCTTTCTTTTCCAAGAGCTGCATCTTCATCAACTATTACGTACCTACTAATCTCGACCTTCCTATGACTAGGAATAATAATTATATATGCTTTAGAGTTTTCACAATAACCCACAAACGTACCATTTCTACTAGTAGCTTCCAATTTGTTCCTTTTGTCTTTTGACACATGAAAATATATGGGGCATCCAAATACACAAAGATGGTTAATGTCAGGCTTAATACTTGTGAATATTTCTTTAGGAGTCTTGTTTTATAATGCTTGATGAGGCACCCTATTTTGAACATATACAACAGTAGATGTCACTTCGGCCCAAAGGAACTTTGGCACCTTTTGATCATGGAGCATAGGATGGGAAGCTTCTAATATAGACTTGTTCTTCCTTTCCGCTAGAACATTCTATTCAGGAGTGTATGGCACAATTGTTTCCTTCTTGATTCTGTCTTTCTTGCAAAATGTTATGAATTATTTTGACATGTATTCGCCTCCATTGTCTGACCTGAAGACTTTGATTCTCTTTCCTGATTGATTTTCGATCAAGGCTTTGAATTCCTTGAATATTTCTTGAGAAGTATTAAATAAAGGTGATGTAGTAGAGATGACCACCAACATAATGTACATGCATCATACCACATATATCAGAATGAATGAGATGGAGGATGTCATTTGTCTTGTTCTTACTAGAGGGAAATGGTCCCCTTTTCTTCTTTCCACTTGCACAACCTGGAAAAACTCCATCATGATGATCTTGAACATCAGGAATGCCAGAGACCAATTTCTTCAATTTTGGAAGTGCATCACAGTGAAGATGAGACAGACTGCGTACCATAATTCACTCAAATGATTGGTATTATGAACCAATGCTAGAAGAGGTCTTCTAGTGATTCTATAGAGTCCTTCAAATCTCGATCCTAATGTGAATGCATCTTTCATAGGTGAATTGAAAGGCCAAGTTAAAACATGTCCTTCGATGAAGGAAACCTTCATCCCTTTATCTTCCAATGCCGATATAGATACCAGATTCTCAATTAAACCTAGTACATACATAACATCATGCAGCATAACTGATTCTTCATAATTCAACTAAAATTTGATGGACCAAAAGACTTTCATGAGATGAGTGGAGTTGTCTCCAAGAATGACCTTTAGCTTAGTCTCCCTCTCTACCAGATTAGAGAGGAATTCCTTGTAACCAAAGAAACATTGAGTGGCCCCACTATCAACCAACAAACTATCCCATGAATCCGGTGGAGAAGAACTAGTAAGAGCAGAAATAAGAATGTATTCAAATTTATTTACAACATTACTTTCATACCTGGGAGCCTTTGACTTCTTTTGAGAAGGATGATGTTCTTCATGGTCACTTGAGGAGTCTCTTCTTCTTCTTTTGAATCTTCTATCATAGTTCTTCCTTTGATAGTATTTTCTTCTTTTGTCATTATAGTTGCTTCTAGTGTTGTAGTGATGTCTTTTATTCTTTTCGGGACAGTCACAAGAAAAATGACCTTTCTTATGACAATAGAAGCATTCAACCTGAGATAATGATTTGTCATTTCTTCCTTTTGAGTTTTGAGAAGGAGGCTTCCATGATGGACCTCCTTTTGTCTTCTTCTTTCTGTCATGAGTGATATATGCAGTGGGCTCTCCCTCTTCATGCTTTTGAATCCTTCCTCTTGATATCATCCTAGATTCTTCTTGTGTGAGCTTCCCAACAATTTCATCAAATGTCAAAAGGACATTGTTGTTGTTGATTGTAGTAATGAAGGTTTCCCAAATGGGAGGGAGACCTCTAAGAGTCACAACTACTAGCTCCTTGTCTAACACATTTTCTCCAACTCTCTGCAATTGATCTCTAATGTGGGAGATTTGAATAATGTAGGATTGAATAGTTTATCCTTTGTTCATGTTAGTTTCACTGAGTTGATATTTCAAGGTGATTATCTCATTCAAATTGTTTATTTCATACACGTTGGCTATCTTGTCATACATATCTTTAGACTTTCTTAGATTCCCAACATATGTAAGCAAATGATCTTGTAAACTATCAGCTAGAATTTGCTTTGCTTTGGACACAAATTTCTTGTACCTATTCTTGAGAAAAGCAGAAGAATTTTATGGAGTATCAAGCATCCTTCCTTGAATGTATTCTATCACATCATTTTTGGCATCTAGGATTTGCAATCTCACTTTCCATGCAGCGAAGTTTGATGCATCACCCAACTTTTCATGCTCCTTGAAGGTAGAAGATGGCATCTTGACCTTGACCCAGAAATATGCTATTTTAAAGAGAGGGCTTCAATTCTTGTATTCTTTTGGTTTTTCCTTCACCTAAACTCTGATACCATGTTAATTTTTCTGATTGTTCTATTCTATATCAGTTACTTTAGCCCAATATATCTTTTCATTAACAATGCATCCAATTATTAGCAGTATGATCAATCATAAATGTAACTGAAGAAAGAACAATATATGCATTGAAAAAGAAGACAATGACACAACTATAAGAGACAAAAAATTGGTCCAATACTAGGGAAAAACCCAACTAGGGGGAAACCCTTTCAAATCTTCTTCTTTAGTAGATAGTCATAAAAAGATTTCATCAGAGAGTATAATGAGCCCAATAGATGTAATTGTAGCGGATAATAAAAAATCAGATCTACAGATCTGTGTAACAATATATTGAATCCAGATATACCAGATCCTTGAAGCTAACTGAAGCCAAGATTCCAAACCCTAGATCGAAACTGGGTTGAACTCATCAACATTGTCTACTAGTGACTGAAACTCCAGGGTCGCTTTCTTGGATACAGTATGCGAGTGATTGTGACTATAGAGTCACTCTCTGGAGGCCTTCATGTGTATGAATGTGGCATTGTCATGCGGAAAGAGTTGACATTGCGGACACAACCGTCCTCCCTAGAAGCAAAAGCTTTCTAGTGACAAACAAGACAAATAAACACTACCTTTCTCTAAACATGCATTGAGAATATAAGTAATCAGGGGATCTTAACATACCTTTAGTCCAACGCTTTGTAGTAGTCCAGTCTCGCCGATCCGGATGAGCTCCTCCTTCTCTTCGAAACCTGCATTCACTAACAAGCCAAAAGATTAAATAGCACCTGATAAAATCATAAAATAATACATATCTATCATACAGACCAAGGAGTATATGAAACAAATCATGAATAACAATCTGTTGAGAAAAATGAGTTCATTTGTATTAAGAGGAAACAAAAGGAACCATTACAACCTGAGCCTTGGTGTTGTGCAAGTTCCTCCTACGGTCCAGCAAGAGTTTTCCTTTACTTTGATCAGCTCACCCACTCTCAAATAAGGCTAGGAAAGGATGGGAATCTCTCCTCTCAAGCTTTACAAGGGAGTCCTAATTCCAGCAGCATCTACCCTTAGGAATGTTCAGCTTTCAACCCCCCCTCCCTTTGGCCCAATGCCTGTATTTATAGTGTTCTAGAGGAAGTTATTCAGGTCCACCATCAATGGGATAAGCCCCTCTTTGGATGGGATAGCTCCCCTCTTGATGGGATAAGTTCCTCTTTGGTAGGGATACATGAACCATCTGGAGGCGCTTCATACACGTCAAACAAGCTTCTAGAATGCTCTAGAAATGACCACAAGTAACTTTTTTGGAGTGAAACTTGCGCCTTTTGACCTTTACAGGAGTACGCACCCATTGCTTTACATACAGAGCGTACAAGTATGCAGGTATTGTGAACTTGGAGTGCGTACACGCAGGTAAGGCTAAGAGAAACTGCGTACCCAGAGATATATAGATTTTTAATGACTTTCTCTCTCTCTTGGAGTTTGACATGGAGAGCAGAGGTATGAGGCTTGCCAAGGAGGATAGTATGACAGTTGATGGAGCCATACTAACTGCAAATAGTCATGGTGACAAATTTTAGTGTAACAGATTGCCCCCTAAAGTGCGAAGCCTGTAGTAGATAAGGGTTTCATATCATCTAGGAAGGGTGAATTACTTTATCATTTCAAGGATTATCTTGTGGAGAGCCCAGTCGTAACCTGCAAGTATTCAACACAAAATACATATATAAGATCATATCATCGCTGAGGTAGGCATTCCCATACTCAGATTGAAAACTTTAACTAACAAACTATCTACTGCTCTGATACAGGAATGATTCTGCAGTACATCATAATCATAGACTTTTGTAGACACCGTATGGACGCAGCCATCTGTTTGTAGTTAGTCTACTGTATAATGAATACAAAACTCCTCGCAGCCTGGATGGTGGAAACTAGATCCAGGGTCTTGATTTCTTCTTCCCGAACAGGTATGATTCTATCCATGCGAATAAATGAGTTGATGTGGAACATGGTAGAAACCACTTGATTACCAGTCAATGATGTAAACTGCTAACAAGCGTGAGAGAGACCACCAGTGATGTCAATGGTTCTCAAAGTACCCAGTACAATTCATGAGATGTGAATGAATGAGTTGATGTCGAACATTTCATGGAATCCTTCGATCGAAAGTCAATGATGTAAACTGTCGTCAAAGGCGAGAAACCTACCATTGATGCATGCAAACTTCATGGTACTGACGATTCCTAGGTCATCTTTCTAGATAATGTGCTGATGTCGATAGAAATCGACCCGTTGTAGGCAAGCCCACAACACGAAATCATAGATCAAGTTGAAGAAATGTAGCTGTAAGGACTGACTCAGGGATGGTCAAAGTGGATGACGGGTATTTTGCAGATGAATGTTTATTGCAGAGACCTCTTGAACACATAACGACACGATAGATGGCTTGGTGACATTTGACCCAAAGTTAATACCTAGCTAAATACTTTCAATGTGGTTTGATCAACTGTGAGGCAAAGGATTTCCCAACCCAGGTGAATGCAAAGTGTCGTGTTCAAGAGTGGTAATAAGGCTTCTTTTGAGACAAAGGATAACAAATGGGCTCATTTTTCTCTCTTTTCCCCCACCATTTCTGGCAAGTACCTCTTTATTTTTTACAAGCTTGAGGAGGATAACATATGCTTGATTATAAGCTCATCCTTCGGATGAGTCCAACTTAGTTTTGATTTGAACCCTAAGAAGGAGTGGTCCGTTCCTGTTTGTAATCGAACAGGTCCTTTACTATGAAATTTTAACGAGTCCAGTATATGAGAAACTCGGCGTTTTTCATTTTTAGAGAGTCTGAAAAACTTAAGAAGACTCCAGGTTGAACTTTTTCGTAAAGTTGTGTCTCCCAAGCCCGAAAAAGTATAAAATAATACTTGAGAGAACCGCTTAGTCTTGCGACCAAGGAGTACTTTCATGGTTAGTGCCTCTGACCTGAAAAGTAAAAAGTGATCAAGGACACGTCGTTTTATTTCCAGTATCGAGTTTGAAACGACAAAAACCCAGCAATCTTTTCCTGTTTTTACGGTCAGAAAAGAGCTATAAGGGGACCGTCTTTTAATTCCGTTTTAACGAGTGTAAAAGAAACGCTCGACAATCTTTTCATGTTTTAGGAGTCATAAAAGGGCTTAAAAGATGACTCTGATGTTTTGGTTCGTGAAAAATGATAATTTTCCCTGAAAGTCCTTTTGTCCTGCACAAAAATGGCACACTACTCATACCTGTTTAAGATAGGAAACAATTCATTGAAAAATATCCTTCCATGGTGAAAAATAAACAAACTTAGCATTCATTTATCCAAAAAACCTATAAAAAGACCTTTTACCATGTCATTTTTACCATTTTACTGTTGAGGGAGAGAAAAGGGCTTTTGGCAAGAAACTTCCCGTGGACTTTGCGGAGAATCCGACTGTCGGAATCGAGCGCCGTCTCTTTCAGGTATTTCACAACATCCTCCTCTTTATTTTCATCCGTTTAGAATTTCATTTTAAGCCCTAGTTTGATTTTTTGGGGGCTTTGGGGTTTTAGGATCCGCTTTTCAGGGTATCCAGGTGCCCCATGGGCGTCCTGCGTACCTCGACATTTTTGCTAATGGGAAAATGGCGGGAGTACGCAGCCTACCTTCAGAACAGCTGCATACCCACGCTCTGTTTCTGAACGCGGGGTGCGTACTCCGCGCAAAGCAATTTCAAAACCCCAAATCTCAAAACTAAACCATTAATTTTTTATTTAATGAATTCTAATGAATGTTTTCTGGTGTGTAGATTGCCCACCATGCTTGATTGGCACGAAAGAGAACACGAAGATGTCGATTTGGCCGCAATAGATCATCAACCCTCCATTGATGCTTTGAAGGCATGCGGTCTGTACAAATACTGGGCCATACCTGGCATGAGGGCCCAGGTGTGATTCTTAGAATGGCTGGTTGAAAGGTGGAACGTTCAGGATCAATGCTTCTACATCGGAGGCACTAGCTCGAGATAGAGCCCTCAGACATATATTTTCTCACTGGTTTGCCTAATAGGGGCGAGCAACTGACTCTGTCCGAGACTAGGCCGGGTGGCCAATCCCTTGCTAGCCTCTGGCTAGAGTGGTGCAATAATCAAAACCAGGAGAAAGGGATAGAAATCAAATACATATCCCTGCCTGAACTTATGGTAATTGCCTTTACAGTTACCAGAATTTGCGGTGCAGCCGCTTTGCATATTGCCACCGGGTCCCAAATGCGGATGGTGATAGATTGCTACCGAGGCACCACTTTCAACTGGTGCGACGCTGTGTTGGCCAATATGAAGGGCCAACTGACTAGGGCAAAGAACGGGCAATAAAAGACCTTTGGGTATGGGCCTCTAGTTGTGAGCTTTGCCCTAGAGAGGGTTCCGATGCTGATCCCACAGCATCTCACTGTTGCAGCTGGGCCTCCTCGGGAGCCAAAGTTGATGCGATGGGTTGCGGTGATGGCCCGGAATCCTGATGAGGGAGCGGGAGTTGTCTGATTTCCTGCGGGTTACTTTCACTGGTT
Source organism: Pinus tabuliformis (assembly GCA_031772625.1). Taxonomy (NCBI): domain Eukaryota; kingdom Viridiplantae; phylum Streptophyta; class Pinopsida; order Pinales; family Pinaceae; genus Pinus; species Pinus tabuliformis. The sequence continues at coordinate 762,673,413 of CM062814.1, read as the reverse complement.
GGAGGACCAGGTCTTTGCGATCCAGGATTGTCCTTATGCCGGAGTAGATTTTCGCGGTGATCCGGACATGGTTCTTCCACAGGGAGAACAATGGGACGACAGAGGTACTTCATTTTTCACAAGTTTTTAAATTATTTACTTTTTTTTTTTTTTTATATCCTCCAAAACTGACAGTGACAATTTTCAAAATGTAGATGTAGGTCCACAGCGCCCGGCCAATCTCCGGCCATTCGAGAGAAGAGTACCAGTTGCACCAGCACCGGCCCCACAGGATGCGGCCGCAGAGACCTTAGCGGAGCTGGAACAAGACCTAGAGCGTCTCACGGCAGACATACCAGAGACGACTATAGACGATATTCCCATCCGACTTCAACGCTATGTGGTCGCATTCCCAGGACCTTTCAAGAGGTTCCTATGTAGGGTAGCGCGAGCAGTGGTCTCGTATAGAGAGCACCACTAGTGATTGGCTAGTCACTTTTTGTAGACACATGTGACATTTTGGTTTTTTGTACTTATCATTTTTTCCTATCATAAGGTGTTTTTCAACCTATGATCGAAGACGATGTATATTTTTTGACACACTCCTATCTATATATATCATTATTACCGGCTTATCTTGTTAAACATGTATGATGAAATGTTTTTAAATTTACATTTATGATTATCGCAAATGTCTGTCTAACATTCGAGAAGCAATTGCATCTGCTAATGTATTTAATGACCTTGGAATATGCTGATATTCAATGCAATCAAATTCACGTTCCAAGAGGTGCACTCTCAAAAATAACCTTAATAACACTGGATTTCTAATGGCATATACTCTATTAAGCTGTAATACAACGAGTTCAGAATCTAACCTCCCTATCAAACTCCGAATCCTAAATGAAATAGATTCAGATAATAACTCAATCACTGCACTGTATTCTGCAATGTTGTTTGTTGTTTGACCGAGGCTCACCCCATGCATAGAAACTAACTCGTCAAAGGGCGAATAGATAACCCAAGCTGCGGAAGAGATATTCTGTGTACTACGACAAGCACCATTAGCAAATCCAATGTACGTTTGGAGAGGCGTCGACATCTGCAATATCAAGAGTAAAACCAAGATAAGCCAGAATAACGATGAAAAACAAACTCTCTAAGCTAAGCACACTGTCTATACTAACAAACACACCAGCTAGAAAGAAAAAACTAACCTAACTAAATCTTCATACCCATCATTTAAGCATAATACCTCTTTAGGTAAAGTCCATTTCTGGGCTTACTCAAAGAGTCCCCATCAAAATCTACCAGCTCATAGGCCCCTTTTGCTAGCTTTCGCTTGACAATGTAGGGCCCATGCCACATAGGAACGAATTTTCCAACACCTAATTTATCGTTAGCTTGATCATATAATAGCACTAGGTCTCCTTCTGAAAAATTACGAGGGGTCACGTTGCGATCATACTGAGCTTTCATCCTTTTTGCGTGAGTCTCGATTGCCAATGCAGCGTCACGTCGAGTCTCATCTAATTTAGCTAAGTATAATAGACTCTTCTCCTCTTCGGAAGTAGCTGGAAGTAATTCGATAGCCATTTGAAGTGATGGGATTTCGCATTCAATGGGCAACACTGCTTCCAAACCATAAACTAGTTGGAAAGGAGTGAACCCTGTTGATGTTTTCACTGAGGTTCGGTACGCCCAAAGCGCTGAAAATAACATGTTATGCCAATTCGACCGATGAATACCAATGATTCGTCGGATCATGATAACTAGAACTTTGTTGATGGACTCAACCAAACCGTTTGCTTGGGGATAATAAGGAGTAGAACTATCATGACGTAAACCAAGTTGGCTTGTCAGTTCTGTCATCATAATGTTTCGAAAATGGCACCCATGGTCAGTGATTATCGTTTGTGGGACACCAAACCTAGCAATAATATGATTGAATACGAAAATCACAGCTGTCTTGCTGTCTGCTTCGAATGTAGGCATCGCCTCGGCCCACTTAGTAAAATAATCAACCACAAGGATGATACACGCATGCCCCCCGGCTGAGTGAGGATTACATGTAATAAAATCGATACCCCATTTAGCAAAAGGACCAACGACAATTATAGGGTGGAGAGGAGCAGGTGGTGCGCGCATCTTGCGATCAAACACTTGACAGTTGTGGCATTTTCGGACCGCAATGATACAATCTTTAAACATGGACGGCCAGAAGTAGCCAGCACGCAACACCTTCTGGGTTGTGGCATACCCAGACATATGACCGCCACACGCTCCAGAATGACAGTCATTCATAACCCTTTCTGCCTCTTCATGAGTTAAGCAACAACGAAAAACCAAATCTGCCCCACGACGATAAAGAGTATCTCCAATAATTTTGTACGGTTGGGACTGGAATCGAATTTTCCGACGTTTCGACTTTGAAGCTTCGGGCCGAAAGGATTGGGTTTGGAGATAGATGATTATATCCCCATACCACGGATCTAAAGTGCTGATGAGAAACAGAGATTCGTCCGCAATGGGTTCCTCTGCCACCGTTTCTGTGTCAGCACGCGGGAAATCACACATTAATTCCGCAAAAACTAAAGATTTCTTAGACTTAGACTTTTCAAATTCTAAGTCGAACTCCTGCAGGATAACGATCCATTTAGAGTACTTGCCCCCTAGCAATTGTTTAGTCAAAATGTAGATCATAGGGTTGCAATCTGAAATGACTGTAGTTTTACGGAGAAGAATGTAGTGACGAAAACGCTGGACAGCCTGAACAGCAGCCAGGGCCAATTTCTCCACATGCGAATATTTTAGCTCAGTGGGATTTAATGTCCTACTAAGATAATATATCACATGTTCTGTTTCAAATTCATCTTCCTGTACTAAGACCATTCCAATGGTGGAATGAGCGGCGGCGAGGTACAAAAAGTAATCCTGGTTGTAGTTGGGAGGATGCAGCAACGGTGCATGGGTGAACGCGTGCTTTAGCGCATCAAAAGATTTCTGAGCTATCTCATCCCAAGAGAATTGAGCATTTTGTTTCAACAACTGGGTAAAACCTTTGGTAATCTCGGTGTAGTTAGGAATGAATCGGCGTAAAAAGTTTGCTTTCCCCTGCAAACTTTGGAGTTGGCGCAGACTCGAAGGAGGAGGAAATTTGATGATAGCTTCGACCTTCGAGGGATCGACACGAATGCCGGCTTTTGAAACTACAAATCCCAGCAATCGTCCCACTTCGATGCAGAAGACACATTTGTGTGGGTTCAACCGTATACGATAATGCCTACACCTCATAAAAATTGCTCGTAAATGGACAAGGTGATCAGCTTGATGTAAGGAGTGAGCGGGCAAATCATCGAGATATGGTTGCACAATGTGCTTGATGTCGTGAAATGCATAAGACATCGCCCTTTGAAAAGTGGCTCCGACATTCTTAAGCCCAAAAGGTAATTTGCAATAAGCAAATGTCCCCCATGGACAAATGAAAGCCGTTTTTGGTTGATCGGCAGGTAGAATATTGATTTGGTTGTAACCGGAAAAACCGTCCATAAAGGAAAATATTTCACTGCCGGCACAATCATCAATTATTTGATCGATATAGGGAATGGGATAGTTGTCTTTGGGACAAGCACGATTGACATCCCTATAGTCAATACATATTCTTATTGTTCCCTGCTTCTTGTTAACCAGAACAATATTCGATACCCAATCCGTTAACGGGATCGGATAAATGAAACCTGCTTTCAACAGCTTCTCAACTTCTGCTTTAATTGGAGCCGCTTTCCGAGGGTGTATCTGACGCAGACGTTGCCGAACGGGTTTAGCGTCCGGGTAAGTCTTGATCTCATGAACAACAATGGAGGGATCAATTCCTGGCATTTCCTCGTAAGACCAGGCAAACACGTCGCGGAATTCTTGAAATAGGGCCTTGTATGTTTGAATTTCGTCATCTGAACACGAGGCACCTATATGAATGTGTTCAACAATTCTGGGCTTTACTGAAATTTCAATGGGAATAGTGCGAGAAACGTTTCCCAAATTCAGCTGTGAATCAGGATGTTTCATTGGACTCTGAGCGTCTTTGACATATTCAGCTGTAAAGATTGATGAGAAATCGTTTTCAAAACGATCATCCTCAGGTAAAAATGAAGATCTATGATGGAGATCTTCCCATGGTAAATCGTCTACACACAGGACTTCACAAATTTGTTCATCACATGACACAACTTCGGGAAACATTATTAACTCCGAGGTTGACGCGAAAAGGGATTCCTCATGGACCACATTCATTTGGTCGATTGGGGTTGAACTTGGGTCAGAAAAAGACTGCACGGCTTCATAAGCAATTTCATATGGACTCAAAGGCATTGCGTCACCGAATGAGTCTATCTCAGATTCAGATGGGACAATCCAAGGATCATCGTAAATAATAGTATCTGATGTAATCATATGAATGAATGCGAATGAAGGGTCTGTGTTGATTGGAGGAAAAGGAAAAGTTCCCAGTAAACCGACATCTTTAACTAATCCTACTCCAACATCCTTATAAGGGATAGTTTGTTTACCGACATGCTGGATACTCTCTGAAGAGGCTGGGTCGGATGAAAAATAAGCTAGCTGGTCTATGGTTACGATCTTGCCATTGTGTGGAAACTTTATTACTCTGATGACCGATGAAACGACCGTTGTCATAGCGTAAGACCAACTTCGACCCAAGAGAAGGTTGTAGTCTAGAGGGGCATCAACCACCTCCACATCCAGACCAACGGTTTTTCCTTCAACCCCTATAGGTAAATCCTGTAAAATGCCAAACGGATGGAACCCACGGCCAACAAAGGCCTTAAGAATTGTCGGGGATTGGTTCAGCGAAGGAGAACCAAGCGATCTCCAACACTGAATCGACATAATACACGTGGAAGCTCCTTCATGAATTACAATCTGATGAATAGGTCTGTTTTTGACTATCACTGGAATCTGGAAAGCCATCTGATGAGGGAGACGTGGTGTCCTAAACATCAACAGCTCCTATAGCCGACAAAAGTAATTTTCACTGTGCTGGACATGATTGCAGCACTTCTAAAGCCGACATTGCTGAGGGTGAAACAGCTAAATCCTCAACAATGTTGTAATTCTGGGCCACTCTCGCATGTGGATTGAAAGCAGACCTTCGAAGTACACCCTTGGCGGGCGGTTTTATTACTAAGTCAGGGTTAGGTTTCTCGATCTGTAGTGGATCGGAACCGCGAGCTAAGGTTGATGGATTTGAATGAGAAGATTCTGCTTCTTTTGATCCATCAATAGGACTTTTACTACCATAATCTTGCGATCGAGTCGCAATCCTTACATGAGACATCATCAATATGGGTTCTTTAGTGGCACTCGAGGAACAACCTATCATCTTACTCTCTTGCTTTGGAAATGGATCTTTCAAAACAGCAGGAGTTGAGGAACCTTTGACGATTTTCACAACCTCAGCCCGATGAGGGCAATCTCTTGTAAAATGATCCTCTTCACAAATAAGACAAGGATATCGAGGTTTGCGCTTTTCGTCATTGGTTTTCAACTTTTCTATTTTCTCCTTTGGAGTCTTGTCTGCTTTACCCTTCTTCTTACCCTTCTTCTTCCCACCATTTTTTGATTTAGCCGTAGATGACTCTACAGCGTGAATATCGGTGGAAATTTCAGGAGAAGACTCTCCTGTTGGGGAATCTGGTAAGGTTATAATGGGCGAAGAATTCTTTGAAGATTTCTTCTTGCTTTTAGTATTCACCATACCAATCATGCCATTAGCAGCATGAGATCCTGAAGGAGCAGCAGCGATTTGATTTGACTTTGGAAGATCTGGGATCTTTTCATGTAACGTACCTGACTGAGTGTAAACCAAGTCAAGGTACTGCGCTTGAGCAATTACTTGCTCCTCAGTAACTACTCCGGCCTTAGCTACGTCTTCAGTAATACTCGGTAATAATGATTTAACAAACCATTCAGCTAAGATTTGGTCGGGGATAAAAACTTTCACTAATCGCCGTCGACGTCTCCATTCATGTATATGATCGGAAATATAAGTGGACGTCGACTGTTTTAATGAAGTTAGTAGCTCCGTGCCATTATCATATCTGACTGGCAACTGAAAATGAGTTAGGAACGAGGTAGCTAACTGACTAAAATTGTAAAAAGAGGCCCGTGGTAACTCAATGTACCACTTGGCCGCGAGACCAATGAGCGTACGCTGGAAAAGACGTAAGCGGATCGAATCATCCGAGATGGAATTTGAAGCACACCAGAGGTGGTAAGTCATCACATGATTGGACGGATCCTCTCCAGACTTACCTTCAAACTTGGGTATATCGCCGGGCAACTTATTTGGCATTGGTGGCCAGAACGGAAGATAATTTATTGGATCGTTCGTTACGCACGACAAGTCTGGTAAATCCAAAGTTGCGATAAACTGTAATTGCCGATTAGGATCCCTAAAACTCTGGGTCACAAGACCAGTCCCAGGAGGAGAATATCCAGGATAACTTGGAATAGGAATTGCATTTGGGATATTATATCCTCCTGGAAAACCAGGATTAACCGGACCGTACTGGGGTTGTTGAGGTTGTTGATAAGTGTACCCAGGATACGGTTGATACTGGTAAACCGGCTGTTGGACAGCAGGCCCGTATTGGTACTGTCCCTGGTACGGTTGATAAGTGAATTGTGGTTGACTAGTGACAACCGTACTTAAACCAGGTTGTCCTATAGGCATCTGAACCGTAGTTTGAATCGTAGATCCACACGATGGTAAAGATGTCTGAGGAGTAGTTGTAGAGACAGTAGAAACCGGAGCTGTCGATAATCTAGAAGCAAGTGTGGTGGAAGGAGCAGATGTTGCGGTAGTTGCAGCAGCCGTTTGAGATGGAGTACTAGGTGCAATTGGCGGCTGAGTAACTACCGAAGGTACAGAAGTTTGAACATTAGACTGGACTGGTTGCTGGGATGGACCAGCAACTAAGGGTTGTCCAGCTTGAGATGACAACTGTACACTTGGCTGCAATACCTGTTGAACTTGTGATGGATCCCACACTATGTTCATTCTGGGGTATTGACCCATGACAGGTTGAGGATATTGAGATCCATAACCGGATTGAGGATAGGATTGATAACTGAAAGGCACAGTTCTCGTACCTTGAACATATGATTGACCTTGAGGTGGTTGATAACCTTGACTCAAGTATTGACCTTGAGGTTGATAACCTTGAGGTAAATACTGATACTGGGGTTGACCTTGACCTTGAGGTTGATACCCTTGAGGTAAATACTGATACTGAGGTTGACCTTGGGGTACATATTGAGGCTGGGGTTGACCTTGAGGAATGTATTGTACTATGGGTACATACTGTCCTTGAGGTTGCCCCCTAGACACAATTTGTGTGCCTTGAGGTTGCCCCCCAGGCGTTAATTGAGGCTGCCCCCCAGGTGGTAATTGGCCACCTTGAGGTTGAGAACCGGGAACTGAACCTGACATCATGTAAATGTCTCCTACACCCAATGGTTTAATACCATTGTTTCCAGCTAATAACCCATGTTCAATGGGTTGAGGAGATGCTCCCGCAAAAGTACCAGAAAGTGACTGATACCCAGAGGGAACAGAAGGACCGCCGTACAAGAAAGATTTAGGAGATTGAGTGAACACGGATGACTGACCAGACATATTTACAGGAGTATAAATACCTCCAGGTGGAAAAGGAGTACGAGGTGGAGAAAAACTTACCCCTGAGTTGTCTAAATAATTGGTTAACGAAAGGTACCAAGTAGTACTTCTAGGAGGACTATAAAAGATAGATTCATGCTCCCTTAGATCAATAGTAGGTTGATCTTCAAGGATAGATACGCCAAATTCTTCTTCTGGAGCAAGTTCTTCAATAGCTATCAAACCAGCAGGAAGATTCTCCGTGATGACTCTTTCTACCCTAGGTGAATCAGGTGCACTAGAAGTTGGAGTAACAGGTTCAGATATTTCAGGTTCTTCGCCTATATCACTAGTAGATGAAAAACTACCAGCAAGCTCAGAAACTGCAACAGCTTCAGGATTATAACCTGTTTCTAGACCTTGGTAATCTGGATGGACTACCAACGACGATTCTCCTTCTTCAGGTGAACCTACTTTACTGCCACTAGGAGTTACAAGGACCTTCAAACCTTCGTAATGACTCGGGACCTCTTCAGGAGGTTCGCCCCGCAATCTACGGGACTTCCTCAACAAATCGGCCACAGTAACAATCTCAGGAGACTTGCCCCGAAGTCTACGGGACTGTCTCGGTAATTCAGCCACAGTTAAAAACTTTTAACTACTGCACACGCAAACAAAGTAAAATCTCAAAGCAAACCACCTAAAGTCTCTAAAGAACCAAACAAATTTGAATCACACGCCTAAAGAATCTAGGGCGTCAAACCATACACAAATAGTAGCCTTCTGGACCAAAAACACTAGTTGGAGATGAAACCCAACGTCGCCGAATTCAGTACAGAAGTGGTGGGCGGAACAGTTACCCCGGGAACCTGCTTAATGAATAGACAGGCACAAGTTCCTCCACTTTAACCGTCTCGAGTGAAGTGAACCCCCCGAAAATCCAAGTGAGTCTAGCCGACATCTGCTCCAGGTACAGTGGGATCTTCCCTCCACCGTCACCTCGGTGGAATCCTAAAGATAATGGTCACTAAGGTTACCAACAGCAACAAATGCACCTGGGGTAACAGTCTACACTCCGACAGCACGCAAGGGCAGAGTATCAAGCTCAATCCCCTTGCTGGCTCCTTGACAATAATCCAAGGTTTACCGACAAGTGACCCCTGGCTCCTCGACAATGGTTAATCCGAGGTTTACCGTTTGTAATACGTGCGTGTCTGGCGTCATTCCCAACGAGGGAGGATTGATCCCCTCACTGGTTCGGACACGAGCTCGTGCTTCTCCTTTAAGAGGAGCTTTCCCAGAGTACAAATGAAACAGTTGGATTTATCCTACCACAAGATGAGCTACTTGTTTGGTTTTGCTGTCTTGGAGAGTTAATTACTCTCCTACTCCAAGACACTAGCCTGATCTATATTGGTGTTTCAGAGCCCTAGTAAATAAAAAGTTACTAAATTGATTTTACTTTAAGCGTTAATTTTATGGCTTTTCTTTAAGACAAAAGGTAGTGGAGATGAAACTGATGGTGTGTAGACTCGACCGAAATCCACTAAAAAGATGCACTTAGGATGATTTATACTAATTTTTCTTTTTCAATGAATTCCCTAGCTAAGAGAGTTGGAGAATGAAAACTTGATATAAAGACAACTTTCTTGGCAATGAAAAACAAAGAAACAAACTCTTTATCTTTTCAAAACATACGACACATGACCACTAATCACTTCACGAAAATTCCTTTTTCTTTCAAAAACTCAAATGCTACCAAAGCAAACTTTCCTTCAAAAGATATTTTTGTATTTTTTCCTAATTAATAAAGAATGTAAAACTTACTTTAACAAAAATCAAAGTTAAAAAAGCTATGGCAATCAAATCAACTCAAAATCAAATCTAAGAGAAAAGCACCTAAAATTAAATCTAATGAGTCAAAAGCTTACTAAAGATGATTCCTGGATGTTTTACTCAGTCAAAATGTAACTAAGGACTAGTTGATGCAGAACCAAAAACCAGTCAAAAATAAAAATCAAAATTTTTTGTTCTTTTTCTCAAGAATAAAATTCAAAGTTCAAACAACAAACTTTTTCGAGATTCGCAAAGAGAAGATGCAAAGGTAGGTCTCTCACAAGGGTGAATTCTATGACAGGCCCGACTCCTAAGAGGACTGAACAAAACCAGGGAGATCCAAAGTTTCACAACCTCTAATGCCAAAGTCACTACAGGACCAGTTAAAAATCAAACCCTAAGGCAAAATCCCTATGAATTTCACTAAAACTCTCGACACTGACGAAACAAGCTTAGGTGAAGATTTATGGCAGAAAACCAATGGATCTGGGCAGAAAAAACAAATTAAAAACAAAATCTAAAAGGCAAAAAGAAGAAAATTGAAATTTTCTTAATTTTGACAGGGTACGCAGGCGACCTATTTGTACAGGTGCGGGTACGCTCTGTGCACAAAGCGACAGTGCGTACAGGTACGCACTGTGCTCAACTCAGAGGCTGCGTACTTCTAGCAAAACAAAGAAAAACTAAAATCTAATTTAACCCTAAGCTAGCCCACCCAAAAACACAGTCAGATAGCCAAAAACCAGAAAACAAACGACTTTTCTCAGATCAAAGTTTGATACAAAGGAAAAAACATTCACATCAATGGATTCCCCAGCGGAGTCGCCATTTTGTCATGCGAAAAGAGTCGACAGTGCGGACACAACCGACCTCCCTAGAAGCAAAAGCTTTCTAGTGACAAACAAGACAAATAAACACTACCTTTCTCTAAACATGCATTGAGAATACAAGTAATCAGGGGATCTTAACATACCTTTAGTCCAACGCTTTGTAGTAGTCCAGTCTCGCCGATCCGGATGAGCTCCTCCTTCTCTTCGAAACCTGCATTCACTAACAAGACAAAAGATTAAATAGCACCTGATAAACTCATAAAACAATACATATCTATCATACAGACCAAGGAGTATATGAAACAAATCATGAATAACAATCTGTTGAGAAAAATGAGTTCATTTGTATTAATAGGAAACAAAAGGAACCATTACAACCTGAGCCTTGGTGTTGTGCAAGTTCCTCCTAGGGTCCAGCAAGAGTTTTCCTTTACTTTGATCAGCTCACCCACTCTCAAATAAGGCTAGGAAAGGATGGGAATCTCTCCTCTCAAGCTTTACAAGGGAGTCCTAATTCCAGCAGCATCTACCCTTAGGAATGTTCAGCTTTCAACCCCCCCTCCCTTTGGCCCAATGCCTGTATTTATAGTGTTCTAGAGGAAGTTATTCAGGTCCACCATCAATGGGATAAGCCCCTCTTTGGATGGGATAGCTCCCCTATTGATGGGATAAGTTCCTCTTTGGTAGGGATACATGAACCATCTGGAGGCGCTTCATACACGTCAAACAAGCTTCTAGAATGCTCTAGAAATGACCACAAGTAACTTTTTTGGAGTGAAACTTGCGCCTTTTGACCTTTACAAGAGTACGCACCCATTGCTTTACATACAGAGCGTACAAGTACGTAGGTATTGTGAACTTGGAGTGCGTACACGCAGGTAAGGCTAAGAGAAACTGCGTACCCAGAGATATATAGATTTTTAATGACTTTCTCTCTCTCTTGGAGTTTGACATGGAGAGCAGAGGTATGAGGCTTGCCAAGGAGGATAGTATGACAGTTGATGGAGCCATACTAACTGCAAATAGTCATGGTGACAAATTTTAGTGTAACAGGCATAATAAAATTGAAATCCATATTTTCTCCCTTACTATAGTTGTGCGAGTGACCGAGATGTCCTGGTCAATATGAATAATTCTTTGTGCAAGCGACCGGGGACCAGAACCTTTCGATCTACCTATGAACCCATAGTTTCTCTCACTAGACTATCTCTGAGTGACCAGAGAGCCAGAGTCACTCCCTTTCCTACTCTATGCTTGCAACCAGGGATCAAAATGTCTTGATCTATTCCAGCGACTAACATCCATATATCCCAAACTTAGAGTGAACCTTTCACCTGTAATTTCGAACAGTGTGCGAGCTCCTTCCGACGTACCTATGCGAGCCAAGACAAAATAAAAGAATAGAAAGATGATGATGTGATGAAATGAACTTGAGGTCACTTCCTTTTATAGGATTTCTTGAGGGTTAACTTTGGGTTAAGATTGACCCAAGAGGTTGCCCATGTGGTTAGGGCCGACCCATTCCATAATGTATGTATGAATAAAATAATTCAAAACTTAACTTATGTTTAACCAAATTAGGTGATATTTAGGTTGATTTTGGTCCTCTTGAAAATAGAAATTTAATGCAAGCATCGCTTTAGTCATATAAGTTGTCTAATGTGGAATTTGTCATAACAAGAGCAACTCCTGATGTTCCCTCCAAGGCACCACTTCTCCTTGATATCTTGCTATGGTATCCTACTATTTCTCAATAGTTTTATGCAGGACCTTGATAGATGCTTCTACAATCAAGGGAGTATAGGGAGGAACATCCTCTGTCTGTACTCCTCTATCATTAAAATTAAATGGTGGATCAATCTGAGTTCCTATTTCAACAAGGGTAGGAGGAGCATACAACATCTGTTCCTCAAGGTCAGACTGGGTTCCTGCTTTGATAGAAGAAAGAACAAGGTTTGTCTGAGTACTGGCTTCATTAAAGAAAGATATGAAATCAATCTAGACTTCCATTTCCTGAGTTTCCTTCTTTGTTTTAGGCCTCTTTAGAGAATATCTATGAAACTTCTTGTAATCATGTAACCAATTTTTTAATTATCACACCTTTCTTTGAAATTTCTTATTTTCTTTCTTCAATTTATGAATTTTGTTCTAAAATTTCCCCTTCCCTTTATTTCTCCTAATTATAGTACCTATGGTCATCTGATGAGAAGTTCTGACGAGAACCAGTATTGCAGCAAGAATGTTGCAACTCCTGGGGCTACCAACTTTACTTTATCAACTTGGGGTTCGTACAAACTTGGAGGTGACAGTGTTGTATACACAAGAAGATGCAATGGTTCCACTCTTTATCAGTACTAAGCTAGTGATAGACCACTATGGTTTCTCAAACCAACCTTTTATTGATGCAGAAGAAGCTTGATTACCAATGAGGAAAGGGGAATTTTGCACTACTTGGGAAAATTGAAATATTGTCTATAGTAGTAGGGAAAGACTGCAATCAAATGCTTAAACACACCACTCATCTAACTAGTTGCAAAGAGTTTTTTCTTCAAGAGAATCCTAAGTTAACATGTGTGTAATCCTACTCTCCTAGGCATGCAATCTGAAATAAACAAACATTCTACTCTTGCGCATGTAAATGAACACAATAACTCTTTTTTCCTTTATGTCCTTTTTTTTGTTGTGAAAATATGAATGATAAGTCCTCTTAGCGATGTGGCAGGTAGTCTAGAGATGGTGGTGAAAGGTCAGATGGATTGGGAGGGAAGTAGGGATCTTCTCCTGTCTTCAAGTATGATTTTTCCAAAATTCGGCCTCAAAACAGGCCACTACATGTCATCCTACAGGATGTCCTAATGCTTCCTACAGGATGTCCTATGCTTCTATAGGATCCCTTGTCTTCCTATAGGATCTAGCCGAGAGAAATAGGAGTGATTTGGAAGGTGGTGTAGGGCTTAGGAAAGGTGAATGGTGGGAGAATTAGGCAAGGGAGTGACTAAGACTTCTTCAGAGCTCAAAACAAAGTTTGTAATATGGTTGGATTTGCTCAACAAACCTGGAAAGTTGTTCTTATGGAAGGATGAATTGTTTGAGGGACTTAGTGGAAAAAGTGATGATAATGGATGGATAAGTTAGGATGGGGTTTCTGGTCATGAGATCTCCCTGCATTGTTGGAACTCCTGCACTGAATCAATCACTAGAATTTATCCATGAATCATGTCAAACAAGAAAGGTTTTCAATCAACTAAAGAAAACAAAAATTCATCATCTAGTTTCCTAGTTCATGCATGGAAATACTTGCAGAATAATGTGAAACACTATGAGATCTAATACAAGGCTGAAAATATCAAAAATGAAAATTGAATCCTATTCTCGGAAACTAAAAAGATGCTAGCCGAAGTAGTAGAAAACCCTAAATTCCATAAGAAATCAGAATTCTATCTTTTGGGGCTGCATAGGAGTTCTTTCCTCAAACCATGGTCCCTGAAGGGAGGAGTGAGGCCAAATCCACCTGCTAACAACTTTTTGGTATTCCTTTATCTTTCTAAGCTACTGCTAAAGTAAGGCACAAATGGAAGCAAACTAATCCAAATTCACAACTACTTGCAATGAAATAATGCTAAAACCAATTCAACCATTAATATATGAAATCAACTAAGCATACAAGTACAAGAAGAGGAGCCTTTACTGCTAGGGTTGGGCCCTAACCTAAGAGCTTCAACCCTCTGAGTCAACTCAGTGCTAGATCAAGGAAATGATCATTCTCATTATCATATCAGAAAAATTACATAACAATGTCTTCCACAAGTCTTGAACTCGAAAATGCTTAGTGCTCTTACATAAAAAAATATGAATCCTAATGAGGCTCTAGGCCTTCTTATTTATACAACTGAAGTCTCCAATGACTTCCTTAAATCTAAGGAATCTTGGCTTCCAAACGCAAGATGAACTGGCTCTTAACTATCACTAGCTCAGCTGCCAATTGATCTTCATGACTCGGTTGCTTGCAACTCCGAGCTAGTGTGATTTGATGGAGGATTATTTGAATGAGTGAGGATTAAATGAAGTGGATCTATCTCCTACAATCTCTCCTCCTTGTATCATTCGATTTTATGCCCTTAATTAGCCAAAATTGCCATGATTTTCTCTCAAAAACTTACAATCAATGCTCATTACACCACTAGACATAACATCTTACTTTTACTCGTCTCATTAAGCAAAATATAATTAAAATATGTAAGGAATTATGAGAAGAGTTGATTTTAATAAGCTTGGAGATGTATTAAGGTCCATATAGTTACCCAATGATGAGGCTCATCATCACCTCCTACTAAAATTGTTGTTCATCCTTTGAGCAACTCAATCTATATCCATGTCCTTCATTGCTCTGGTGGCGTCCCTGACATCCCATGCTTCTGCTGTAGTTTCTTCTTCCTGTGAATAAAATCTTGCCTTCCTCTCTATATCTTCCCACTACTTTCTTTCTTCCTCTTCTTTCCTTCCTTCCAACATTCGTTAGAGCAGTGGTGGACTGAGTCTCAAGCCAATCCAATTGACTTTGAGTCTTTGTAGAGCTTTCTTGTACATGGGTGTTCTATTTAGTGCCTTTCTCATTCTCTGATTTTCAAGCTGTAAGGAAAGGTGTTCCATCTCCTTTGGCAAGATTTCATGTTGTCATCTCCTATCAGCCTGAACATGTCTTCAAAGTGTGTGACTGCTTGTTCTTGGGCAACATGGTACCTAGGTGCAAGCTTAGGATCATTTGCAATCAGGTTGTGGGTGTTGATGACAGCCATTGGGTTAGATTGCTTAGCTCTTATAATGAGGGGTTTTGTCTCTTCTCTTGCTATTACCTTCTTCATCTCTACATCTCTTGCCTCCTTATGATTCATCCAGATGCTAAGGCCATCAATTGCAAGTCCCCTAGTTTTGACTTTTTGTCCCACACATTTAAATCTGTCAAGGCCAAGTTGTGTAGGTAAAACACAAACATTTTTGCTCTATCTTCCACAGTGCTTTGCTCATAGAGATCAATGAATTGTCTATAGTCTTGGAAAATCATAGTGCCTGTCTGTGCCAAACTCTTAATTTGGAATTATAGTCACTGTTTCTTAAGATACAAGGCATAAGACTTTGTTGGCATTCTGCACTGCATTGCCTCTAAGGATAAACTTTCCGTAGCTGCCAACTGGCTTTCCCTTTCTTATAACTATCCCCTTAGCCATGCATTATATGCTTCCAACTAGGATTTCATCATTGTCTCTCTATCCCCTATGCTACTCAGTCATCTACCCATCTCCTTTTATTTCTCCTCCATGTGGCCCACATCCTCCACTCCTGTGAATTTGGCAATTGGCATCCACTTGTGTGTTCTTTCCCTTTCTGTTTCAAGCTCAAAGAATAAGGGGATGCAAAATTTCTGTGGGATGACCCTACCCCCTTCAAAGAAACTGTAGTAAGAGTCAAGGATGGGTTGAGGACTATGTTCTCTCAGTTCTGGGTCTTCCTTATTTGTTTCTTGCTGATACCTTCTTGGTCCATTTTCTGAGTTTCCTGTAGGTTTAGCAGAGCTCCCTGTAGGATGGCCTCTACTTCCTGTAGGTCCTTCTGTGTCTCATGTAGGAGACCTTTTCCCTTTGATGAGGCTAACGTTGTGATAGGCCTACTAACATAGGTGATGGTAGATTTGTGAGAGGCTTGTCCTGATGATCCTTCTCCTTGATTTTTCTCAAGAGGAGGTACCTTCTCTTGATGCTTTTGTGAGTCTTCAATGACAATAGGAATTTTGGTGGGTGTTTGAGGTATTCCTTTCCTGATTCTTATGCTTTTTCTTGTCCCAAAGTACAATGGGGTTTGTCTTTGTCTCTTCCCTTTTGGCTTGATAGGTGTACTTAGGGTAGTAAGAGTAGCTGCCGCCTCTTTCTCAGTGGGTTCTGGGGATTCCCTTTGTGATTCTTCCCCCTCTTTGCCTTGAACTGTATACCTTTGTTCTTCTTTCTGTTCTATTTCCTATTTTCCATTCTCCTCCTCATCATTGTCTTTCTCTTCCTCTTCTTCCTCTAGTTCTTGACTCTGTTCATTTGTTTCTTCTTTTGTTTCTTATTCTATCTCTTGTTCCTTTGCCTCCTCCTTTTCTTCTTCTTTTTCCTCCTCTGTTTCCTCTTCATCCCTCTCACTAGCAGTGGGGCTTTTGTTATATTCAAGAGCTTTTATTTCTCTATCTGCCTGCATATCTCTAAAAGTTGTCCATGTAATAGGGAATCTTAGGTTTTGGAGAGCATCTTCTAGGATAAGTTTTATTAAGCCATGATGGGCTAGCTGTTGATTTTTTCCTTCCTACACTTTGATGCTCATATATATCATTGATTGAAGAAGAAAGTAGGGTATACTTAGTCTGTTTTTAGGAGGTGTGTCTGCTCCAAATCTCAGTTCTTGGAGAAGCTTGAAATGGTATCCATACACCACACTGTATCTCCCTTACGTGATATATATTTAATGAGGTGGTATCTAACTTCATTCCAAGGGTATGGAAGGCTTCCTCTTCTGACCCCATTTTTGTCCTACATTTCCTCCTCCCCTTCCAAAAGTAATTTCTTCTTTGCAAGGGTGATGTTACCCTTATCTTCATTTCTCCAAATCTTCATTTCTCCAAGGCAACACTAAAGGAAGTGTGGTGATTATGCTTATGACTTCAGGGGTGATTTCGACTGAGAGGCCTTTCACCACAGCAATGGAATGGGACCTATTGAGGGGTATGAGTGAGAGAGAAAAGTCTCTGGCCACCTCATCATCATATTCCCTAATTCTTTCAAATAAACCCATCCAATTGTGCCTTGTGAAGATTTCTACTACAGGAGGGTGTTGATTAATTCTCACTGTGTTTGTGGGTTCCCTCTTGTTAAAACCCCCAGTCATTTTTCTTTGGTCATTGTGGAGACTTGTATGGATATAATTCAAGAATCTAGTGGGTGATATAGATTAAATGAGAACACTGCAATATAATTCTCCTAGTCTGCAACTTCCTTAACAAAATAGAGGAATTTTTCTTTATTTTTAATTGGAAAATATGGGAAGGTATAGCTCCTACCTCCTGGTTACTATCTGATGAGGCCAACCTTTGATCTTTCCTCCGTAAATGCCCACTAATAATTCTGTAGATGATTGCTCTGTATACTGTAGGTCATCTTGTAGGATCCTATAGGTTTTCCTATAGGATCCTGTAGGTGCCTCTGCACTGCAAAATACTCACTGTCTTTCTTATAGATGCTTCTTCAAGAGGCCGAGAGCAACCTTGTTTCGATGAATCCTCGAGATTTTGAATGCCTTCTTTGCATGGAAATCAATGTTTTATTTCCTCATATGGGTGATCGTGTGGGATGGTGTGTTGGCTACCTAAGTACAAGCACCCACTTTTGGACCATTGGTCCCACTATCACTCCATCATTCCTCCTTACCTCGTAATCATCTCACACTTAGATCATCTGTAATTTAACCATATTTGGCCTGATATACTTTTTTCTCTGATTTGATTTCTGCCACGTGTGGAGTTGTCTAACTGTTTTCTCCTCGTCGACTGGCTGAAGGTGGCCAAGTTAACTGGTCACCTTTGCTTATAAAACCAACTGTTGCATAATCCTAAATTTTTATCATATCATGCTAATGAGAGAGTATAAGCAAGATGACATACCTGTGGGTAAGATGCTTGATGATGCTGCTTGTTGGAGAATGATGTCCCTGTGCTATGTATTTGTTGCATATTTTTTGTATTGGCCTCTTTTGATGCTTGTTTTCTTTGATGTGAAGGTACTGGAGAGTGATGTTGATGATCCTGTTGCTGCTGCTGAGCTCTGGAGGAGCTTCCTTGACATTGGGATCCCTATGCTGAAGATGACTGCAACCCTATGAAATTTCATTTTATGGGATAGGCTACTACAGGATTTCCTACAGGAAACCTACAGGATGTCCTGTAGTTGCCTCTCCCCTAAAATTTCATTCTTTTCTTCACTTCTGGAGCATGAGGATTGTTGTCATGGGTAGAGAAGGGGTCTAGTTATTTTTAGGTGAGAGGTATAGCCTTCAAGTATTGTCCCCTTGTCCTTTATTCTCACCCTCTTCTATTTGTTTTTTCTTTTTTGAAAATTGTAATCTTTTTGGAATTGACTTATTAGATGAATGCAGGGGTAACATGGTGGTGAGAGGCATGGTGATGAGGTGGTGGAGTAAAAATTTTATTTTTTGACATAGGATGGTCATCCCCTTGCTCTAGGGTCACTTTTCTTGGGATTCCCAAGCCGCTGTAATTCCTACAGGAAACTCCTGTAGGTTTTCAGGGAATCCTATAGAAAACACAAAGTCTGTGTAAACTGAGTTGGAGGAGTTCATAAAGGGAGGGATTGATGGATTATGAAGAATATGGGATGCAAGAATGAAAATATGGATTATATAGGTCCTTATGCTCCCCTTAAGTTGCTCTGATCCTCCTTATGCTGACCTGCAAACAACATTTTCAAAATTTTCTTTTCTCTTTTTTTTTTTTTTGTTTTTGAAAACAACTAGTTTGCCTCCAAGAGGTTTTCATCGTAGTTGCTTGCCCTGGGTGCCTCAATGGAGGTTTTCACCCAGAGATATTTTTATTCTTCTATTTCTTCGACACCATTGGGCTGCCTCAAGAGGTTTTCAACCCAACAGTGGAACTCAGGTGCCTTATGGAGGTTTTCACTTGAGTCTCCTTTAAGGGACTTGATGGGTTAGAAGCTGAGAATTTCTCCACCACCATCACCATCTTGCTGATGCCATTGATAAATTATTTCTTTGACAAGGGCTTCTTCTAGACCTTCAAGTTGTACCCATTGAGATGTAAAGGGATAGCCTCTGCATCAATGGTTCTTATCTGTACTGAACCATTATCATGGCATTTTTCTATGACATAAGGCCCTAACAATATAGTCCTTAACATGCCTGTAAAATCCTTGTACCTGGAATCATACAACAGAGCCCATTCACCTTCTTGAAACTTTTTGTCCTTATATGTTCTTTTCATTCCAAATATTCCTTTGTACTTGAGTCACCTTTGTGATCAGGAGGGCCTGCATCCTAAAATCATCTAACCCATTCAGTTGGAGCAGTCTCTCTTGTTGTGCCTGGTAAGATCTAGATCTAGCTGAGCTACCATTCTTAAGGTGTTGTATTCAAATTTAATGGACAACAGAGCCTTCTTCCCATCGACTAGCTCATAAGGAGTGAATCCAGTGGTGGTCTTCCAAGTAGTATTATAGGCCCATGTGGCCTCAACTAATCTATTTGCCCAATCCTTTCTACTGTTGCTAATCAATTTGGTTATAATTCCTTCTAGCGCTATGTTGGTTACCTCCACTTGCCCATTATCTTGTGGGTGGTAAGG
Source organism: Pinus tabuliformis (assembly GCA_031772625.1). Taxonomy (NCBI): domain Eukaryota; kingdom Viridiplantae; phylum Streptophyta; class Pinopsida; order Pinales; family Pinaceae; genus Pinus; species Pinus tabuliformis. Next base: position 762,653,693 of record CM062814.1, on the reverse strand, counting down.
AGTGGATGTTCTATGCTTGATCTTGTGCTGGCTTAACAAATTTTCAATCATGTGAGATGTAAACTGACTACCTTGATCAATGACTAGTTCTTTAGGGTACCCAAACTTATAAAATACATTTTCCCTTAAGAACTGAACCACTTTCTCTTATGTTGATGTTTTGATGGCCTTGGCTTTAGCCCACTTGGTCAAATAGTTAGTGCACACAATGATGTACTGCTTTTTCCTGCATGGAGGATCGATGGGTCTAATGAAATCCATGCCCCACTTGTCAAATGGGTCGAAATTCACTTGAGGTTGCAGAGGCATTTCATCCCTTAGGGTAGGCATCCCCATCATTTGGCACCAATCACAATAACTAGTATACCTCCTTACATCCCGGTGAAGAGTGGGCCAGTAATAACTAGCTTGTATCACCTTGAATGTTGTCCTTTTGGCTGCAAAGTGTCCTCCACAAGGACCATCATGACAGGTTAGAAGGATGTCAAAGACTTCCTCCTCCATGACACATCTTCTTAGAATTTTATCTGGGCCTTGTTTGAAGAGGTTTCCCCCAATCCAAGTGAATGGGGTGCTCTTCCTCACAATCTTGTTTTTCTCTTTGGAGGACAAATTTGGTGGAAACTATGCAGACACCAGGTAATTTTTATGTCAAAAAACTAGGGAGAGAGAACTAAAATGGGGAATAAGTGTTCATTCGGTAACTGATCATCAACCATTCCTTCCTCCCTTGCATGCAAAGTCAATCTAGATAAAAAAAATTGCAACAACATTCTCCTTGCCAGGCTTATCAATAATAGTTAGATCAAACTATTGTAATAAAAGTAACCATCTAATAATTCGGGCATTTACATCAGGTTTATTCATCAAGTATTTAATTGTAGCATGGTCAATATGTACAAATGTTTGGTAACTTGTAATGCAATGCCTATATTTTTTCAATGAATGCACAACAACTAGGAGCTCATTTTCAGTCATTGTATAGTTCAGTTCAGCTTTTGACAGATTCTTACTGATGGAGTAAACGTCATAAGGTAACTTGTCATCTATTTGGCCTAGAGCTGCTCCTATGGCTTTGTGAGAGGCATCAACATGTATATGGAAAGGAAGGGCCCAATTTGGGCCTCAGAGAATAGGTGCAGTGGTCAACTTGTCCTTTAGGGTGTCCAAGGACTCTTAGCAAATTTCTGACCATAAAAATTCATAGCCTTTGGCCAACAACCCAAACAAAGGAGAAGCTAACTTGCAGAAGTATTTTATAAATCTCCTATAGTATCCATCTAAACCTAGAAAAATTTTGACATTCCTCTGTTTTTGCAAAGGTGGGACCCTTTGGATGATGGCTATCTTATTTGGGTTCACCTACAGTCCTTCCTAGGATATAGAATGACCTAGAACAGTCCCCGCACTCATCAAGAACTCCCATTTTTTGGGACCGAGGGACAAGTTCATTTCAATGCATTTGTTCAGCACCTTACCCAAGTTGGACAGAGCTTCCTGGAAATCACACCCATAGAGTGTAAAATCATCCATATAAATCTCTACTACATCATGGACTAGCTCGACAAAGATACTCAAGACTGCCCTCTGGAAAGTGGTAGGGGCATTGCATAGGCCAAAAGGAAGGACCCTATAAGAGAAATTACCCCAAGGACAGGTGAAGGTGGTTTTATCCTGGTCCTTTGGGCTAATCTGGATTTGATTGTACCCGCTGAACCCATCTAGGAAAGAGAAAAACTTTTTCCCTACCAGGCCATCTAGCACTTGGTCAATGAAAGGTAGAGGAAAATGGTCCTTGTTTGTTGCTTTGTTTAACTCTCTATAATTGACATAAATCCTCCACTTCCCATTTTACTTTGGGACCAACACTAAAGGAGAAACCCACTCACTGTCTGAGGTAGGGTAAATGAATCTTGCATCCAACAACTTTTGCAGTTCTTCTTTGACTATACCCTTGAGAGCTGGATTCATTCTCCTTTGGGGTCGTTAGACTGGTTTGCAACCTTTCTTTAATATAAATGTGGTGAGCACACACCGAGGGGTGCAATCCCTTCATTTCTTTGTAACTCCAAGCAAAGGCATCCAGATGTTCCCTTAGCATGTTGCACAACTTTTCTTCTTGGTGTACAAAAAGAGAGGGGTTGATTTTCAAATTTCTCTCAGGGCTAAATTCTATTATTTTGACACAGGTAGGGTTTGAATCAGGTAAGCATAGATCAATCTTATGGTTTCTATTGGTTTCCTTTACTACTTCCTCTAAGGACAAGGTGATGGGAGTTGGACTCTGGAGTATGTGTTCAATCAAATCATCTTCATCCAGTTGTCCTCCTCCCGTGGTAGTTTCTAGGGTATAGAGTTGGGTTGAGTAGATTTCATCTTGTTCCTCCTCCTCTAGGCATAAAGGTAATTCATGTTATAGAGATGGATGAGAAGGAGGCTACAAGACCAACTGATTGGAAAGATGCCCATTTTTGATAGTCATATTTCCAGCCTTGCAGCTAATGTAGGCATCGGCAGTGGCTAACCAAGGCCTCCCAAGTATGAGAGGATAACCAATAATCTTGGCCTTAGGATGGAGAACTAAGAAGTCTATAGGGTACTCCCAGGAGTCAATGGAGACCATCACATCCTCAACAATCCCTTCAGGGGCTACTATGGAATGGTCTGCAAGTTGCAACACTGTTGTGGTCTTTCTCAATGAAACCTGGGGATTGAGCTTGAACATGGTGTCCTTATTCATTACATTAATGGAAGCCCCAAGATCAATCAAGGTGTGTGGGAAAATGGTGCCATTGATGTGCACATCTACTACAGGGCTTCCAGGGTCCAAATACTTTGGGCAAATTACCTGCCCCAGCATTAAGTCAGACAGTTGTCCAATGACATTAATGGTAGGGGTGTCTCTTTTTTGCCTCCCTGGATGTTTGAAACACTTCTCTTTAATCAATTTGTTGTAAATAGGTACATCCTTGATGGCTTGGAGAAGTGGAATTTTGACACATAGATTTTTAAATTCACCCAAAACTTCATTCTCTTTTGAAGTAAACTGAACTGGATGAGTTAATCTCTTAGGAAAGGGTGGTGGATTCACTCTAGGCATGCTTTCCTCTCTTTCTTCCTCACTCTCCCTAGGTGGAGATGGAGGTTGGTTGTTCGGGAGTACTCTCCCAGATCTTAGGCTGATTTCTTGAATCTCCATAGCATACGTAGGATAGGATGTCTCTCCACTATATACTTGTTGTGCTTGTCTATTATTTGGGTTCAGATTTGGCTAGGCAGACATCTGAGGTTGTTTAGGTGGAGCATGGTGTAAAAGCTATGGTTGAGTAGGAGGTGAAGGCAATAAGTTTGGATCATTATTGTATGGGGGCCTCCACCCCTGGGGTGGTGCATTCCACTAAGGTTGTGGTGGAGGATATGGCTGAAATTACTAGTTAGTCGGCTGGGAATGGTACTAAGGTGTAAAAGACCAAGGAGAAGGTGTAGACCAGGAGGGATGAGCAGGGGGGCCCCAAGAGGGAATGAATGTGTTCTGGTTAGGGTTTTAATATGCATGGGTTGACCCTTGTATGCCCTGTTGGTATGGTTTAGGCCCATGGGGTCTCCTTTGATTTATGTAGAAGAGTTGTTTAGTCACCCCTTCAGTTCCCCGATACATAGCTTTTAGTCATGGTAGAGAAGGTTACTTGTCCGTGGAGTGGTTTTCTTCATAGACCGATAATATTTCGATCAGGTTTAATGGACATTCATTCCTAGGGTGCCTCCTTGTGCATCTAGGGCAGAAGATGGCTAATGATCTCTCTGCTTCCTCCTACTTTCTCTTGATGTGCATAGTTTCCATCTGTAGGGCAAGTGTTTGCAGCATTTCACTCTTGAAATCTTACAGTATATTTCCAATTTCACCTTTTATGGATGTGTTGGAAGAGGATGAGTTGGCCATTGGTTGACTACCCCTACCATTTTTCCTAACTGCCCTAGAATGGTTCCTAAAGACAATCTTGATATCTTCATAGGGTAGCTGGTAGATGTCCCCTCCTACTAGCAAGTTTAGGGTATCTAGAAGATCTTCCCTTACCCCTCGGAGCAGGACTAGCTTCAGTGACTCAGGATTAAGAGTGCACCTGGCCCTTTTGTAGCTAAGCTGGAATATTTCTTCATAATCCTATAGGGATTCATCATGCCCCAAGGTCATCCTAAAAATTTCCTCTGTAGTGTATTTTGACCTATAGTACTCTCAATAGTTGTTGTTGAAGGCTTGCTGCATCTGAGCCCAGGTTGTGATGCTATCCCTAGGTAAACCCATGAACCAGCGCAGAGCTGCATCCTTGAGAGTAGATGGGAATAGTATTAACTTCTTCTCATCAATGGTGTAATCATAAGTTCTACATATTACAACGAACTCAAACAAGAAAGTATCTGGATCTTCTGAGGTCAGGCCATGGAAATGAGGAAGAGAAGAGGGGCTTATGTTTTTCATCTTGGTATCCCCATTAGTTTCTCTGATGGGAAAAGAACCCTCAATTATTTCTCTATCTCCTCTATCATTTCTATTTTTAGCCATTAGGTCAGTTGGAATGGGTTCTCCTTCTTCTTCTTCCCCTGTAGGCTCTTCAAAAATCTCTAGTTGTTCGCCTAAGGGGTCCTCCAATTCACAGCCACTGAAGAAGAGGGAACATCGGCTGTTTCAAGTGGTGGGGGTATTTGGTAGAAATTTTCCTAAGTTATCCCTATTCCTACGAGGCATGAAAGAAGTGTTTTTGTTTTATTTTGTGGTTTTTTAAAGCTTTCAAACTAATTGCAGAATTAAAATAAAAAACTGAATGGAAACTAAATTCTAAATGAAATCTCACTTGCAGAATAGAGAAGAAAGCAAACTACATTACAATTACTTTTTGCAAAAATGAAGCTAATAACAAAATGTCAGAGATAAGAAATGGAAGAAAGAAAGCAGAAATCAAATCTTACTCAAACACCTCCTTGACAATGGCGCCAAAAAGTGATGAGCACTAGTATTACAGCAAGAATGCTATAACTCCTAGGGCTACCAACTTTACTTTATCAACCCGAGGTTCGTACAAACTTGGAGCTAATAGTGTTGTATACACAAGTAGATTCGATGGGTCCACTCTTTGTCACTGTTAAGCTGGCGATCTACCATTGTGGTTTCTCAAACCAACCTTCTATTGATTCAGAAAAAGCTTGATTACCAATGAGGAAAGGGAAATTTTTCACTACTTGGGAAAATTGAAATATTGTCTACTGTAGTAGGGAATGACTGAAATCAAATGCTTAAACACATCACTCATATAACTAGTTGCTAAGAGGTTTTGCTTCAAAAGAATCCTAAGTTAACATGTGTGTAATCCTACTCTCCTAGGCATGCAATTTGAAATAACCAAACATTCTACTGTTGTGCATGTAAATGAACACAATAACTCTTTTTTCCTTTTTGTCCTTTTTTTTGTTGGGAAAATATGAATGCTAAATCCTCTTGGGGATGTCCTAATGCTTCCTACAGGATGTCCTAATGCTCCTACAGGACCCCCTGTATTCCTACAGGATCTGGCCAAGAGAAATAGGAGTGATTTGGAAGGTGGTGTAGGGCTTAGGGAAGGTGAATGGTGGGAGAAATGAGGCAAGGGAGTGACTAAGATTTCTTCAGAACTCAAAACAAAGTTTTTAAGATGGTTGGGTTTGCTCAACAAACCTGGAAAGTTGTATATAAGGATGAATTGTTTGAGGGACTTAGTGGAAAAAGTGATGATCATGGATGGATGAGGTTAGGATGGGGTTACTGGTCATGAGATCTCCCTGCACTGTTGGAACTCCTGCATTGCATGAATCACTAGAATTTATCCATGAATCATGTTAGTCAAGAAATATTTTCAATCAACTAAAGAAAACAGAAATTCATTATCTAGTTGCCTAGTTCATGCATGTAAATACTTGTAGAATAATGTGAAACACTATGAGATCTAATAGAAGGCTGAAAATAGCAGAAATGACAATTGAATCCTATTCTCAAAAACTGAAAATATGTTGGCCTAAGTAGCAGAAAACCCTAAATTCCATAAGAAATCGAAATTTTTGTCTTTTTGGGGCTGCATAGGAGTTCCCCTGAAGGGAGGAGTGAGGCGAAATACACCTTCTAATAGCTTTTTGGTATTCCTTTATCTTTCTAAGCTACTACTGAAGTAAGGCACAAATGGAAGAAAACTAATCCAAATTCACAACTACTTGAAATGAAATAATGCAAAAACCAATTCAACCATTAATATATGAAATCAACTAAGCGTACAAGTACAAGAAGATGAGCCTTTGCTGCTAGGGTTGGGCCCTAACACAAGAGCTTCAGCCCTCTGAGTCAATAGAGTGCTAGATCAAGGAAATGCTCATTCTCATTATCATATAAGAAAAATTACATAACAATGTCTTCCACAAGTCTTGAACTCAGAAATGCTTAGTTATCTTACATAAAAAATCTAAATCCTAATGAGGCTCTAGGCCTTATTATTTATACAACTGAAGTCTCCAACAACTTCTTTAAATCTAGGGAGGCTTGGCACCCAAACTCAAGATGAACTGGCTCTTAATTGTCATTGGCTCGACTGCCTTTTGATCTTCATGACTCGATTGCTTACAACATTGAGCTAGTGTGATTTTATGGAGGAATATTCGAATGAGTGAGGATTAAATGAGGAGGATCTATCTCCTAAAATCTCTCCTCCTTGTCTCATTCGAGTTTCTGCCCTTAATTAGCCAAAATTGCCGTGATTTTTCTCAAAAACCTGCAATCAATGCTCATTAGACCACAAGACATAACGTCTTACTTTTACTGATTTCATTAAGCAAAATATAACTAAAATATGTTAGAAATTATGATAAGAGTTGATTTTAATAAGCTTGGAGGTGTATTAAGGTCCATATAGTTACCCAATGATGAGGCTCATCAAGTTCTAACCATGGGTGTTGGAGAGGGAACATCAACTACTATTTCGGCTTCTTCGGCAATAGTTTACTAAGTGGGTTTACCTTTCAGTAAGTTGTCAACTTCCCTTGTCATCTCATCAGTCCTAGAATTCAGGAAGTTTGCATTAGGAGAATCAATGAAATCATCTTGTTCTTCATCGATCAAATTTTAAGGACTATTGAGTAGAGAGGTAGTATCTACAATAGTAGCAATAGAGTCTCCAGAACATTCTTGAGAAGGAGCAACTTCATGATCATTATCCAATTCTAGGATAGAATTATCTGAAGAATTAACAAGAGAGGTTGCAACCGGTGAATTTGGTGAAGCTTCCTAGTCAAGAGGATTTTTAGAATGAACTATGAGTTCTTCTATTGAAGTAGTCATGGCTTCTCCAAAATTCATAGTAAATAGCAAACTCTCTAGTCCTTCTAATTCTTGGGCTACTATTGTTTCCTACTCCATTTGTTCAGAAGTTGATCCAATTTGGGTTGATTTTTCTTCTGGTAACTACTCAAGGGGGTTCAAAGAACTCTGTCCTTGCTTCACAAATTTAGCTAACCTCCTTCTCTTCTTAGGTAACAGAGCTAAAATTGATGCCATTCTATTTTTTTCTTTGATGTGTTTTTGAGGTTTTTCATTTTGTACCATTCCTTGTGATATATTTTCTATCACGGGTGTTGAAAATAACAACAAGAAATGTTAAAAATAGCATCCAAAAATTCTAATTTAATTTGTCCTTGAGTTAAATTAGGAATTAAATTGTAATTCTATTCTCATAGCAACTTGTAGCAGTTAACTAAGATAAGTTGACTTAGTTGGATCAGTAAATTTGAGTTGGAAGTCTATCTAGAGTCATGTAGAGTGATCCCTAAATTTTAAGAGCCTAGGTTGAGTTCTGATTGAGTTGTAATTATTTAATTCAATTTAACTGAGTTAAATTTAGTTAAACTAGTTCTAACTATTGGAGGAACTAGTGAGTGGTCAAGTAAATTAAATTGGTTTTAATTTACATGTAGTGATCAATCAAATAATTGATAATTCACTCAAAAATAAATCATGCATGCTAGTTCAGAGGAAGACCCAATTGATATTAGAGTTCAGGGACAATGTACAATAATTTGTATAATTTTCCGAGTTGTACAGATGGTGCATGCAATTAGTAGAAGGACTATGATGGATTTCATAGTTGTTCTGAGGTGTTTTCCCAATTAAATATGGGCTAATTCCCTTAGGGATTGGGCAAGGAGGTAGGGGTTTGGTAGGCAGTAGAATTGGCTAAGTGTTGCCTTGAGCTGGTTTGTGAAGTAGAGAGATAGATTGTAGTTGTGCAAGAATTTTTTGGGTATTGTATTTTCTTCTCGGATCTTCTGGTTAATGCAATATAGATAGTCGGGGTTTTGAGCAATTGCTTTCCCCAGAAAAATATTGTGTTATATGTGATTGAAATTCTTCCTTTTCTGCTTATCATTTTTATCGATAAATTTTGTTTTCCGTTGATGAGTAGAGTAGATTCATGTCTTTTGTTTTAGCATATCACATACATTGTTGAATCTAGAAGTCAAAATCTACATGTTATCAGAGCAGGAATTTTTTGGGTGGCGAGTTTGTAGAGAAGATATGAGATTTTTTGTGCACAATTTTCAAAAAATAATAGCAGATTTGGATTCCTTACAAAAAATACCCAAATTCAAAAAACAAATTGGTCGAATCTGAGTTCAGATGAGGGAGATGTCATTGATTTAAAATCAACTCTTTTTTTAGAAAATTTTGTGATGGTGGAACAACTATAGAGCGGTTCTGAGTTTCTAGAGTGCCCAGATGATATGATATTTAGCAAAGGGAAGGATTTCCTTAGACACATCGCCACGGGACAGGTGAAACAGATCGCTGTGTGAGTCAAAAACCCATATGCTCTCAAGGTTGAAGATGCATGCAAAGCTTTGAGGAGAAAGAGAAAGGTTAGAGACTTGGTGGTTGAGAGGGAGCATGAATTACCTCTCAACATGCAACCTTAGAAAGTTATGGATCAACCACAATTAGAGAAGTAGAGAGGAGACTGGGTGGAGGCATCCACTCAAGAAGAGACCTCCAGTAGGGGGGAATTTTGAGCGAAGTGGGTAGAGGGAGAATATGCAACCATACCTCTAGTTGAGAGGTGGGGCGATGTGAAGTAATAGTCCCAAGAGTGAAGAAATTTGGGCAGGGTCCATTGAGATGTTTTGTCTCACGAATCATTACCTTGCTACAGGAGCCGACACTACACAGTAGTAGGACAGATCAATGGTGGTTGATGCAGTCAGAGGTCAGAGTGACAGAGGTAGAGACTAACAATAGTCAGATACTAGGGAGCATAGAGTAGAGTTGACAGCGGTGTAGAGTCAGAAACAATGCAAAGTTTTTAGTATATAGTGCAGTAGCTAGTAGCAGTCAGAGACTCTAGTAACAGATGAATCATATTGATTCAGTTTGGATGTTTTTTCAGTTTTAGAAGCTGCAATAGCAACAACACTACAGACAAGTGTTGCATACAGAACATTCCAAAGGTGCTGAATCAGGATAGAGTTGAATTCCTTTCTTGTTGAGAGGGAATGTTGAAAATATCAAGAAGAAATTTTAAAAATAGCATCGCCAAATTCTAATTTAATTTGTCCTTGAATTAAATTAGGAATTAAATTGTTATTGTATTCTCATAGCAACTTGTAGCAGTTAACTAAGTTAAGTTGACTTAGTTGGCTGAGTAAATCTGAGTTGGAAATATATCTAGAGTCATGTAGAGTGATCCCTAAATTTTAGGGTCCCAGGTTGAGTTCTTATTGAGTTGTAATTATTTAATTTAGTTTAACTAAGTTAAATTCAGTTAAACTAGTTCTAACTGTTGGAGGAACTAGTGAGTGGTGAAGTGAATTAAATTGGATTTAATTCACATCTAGTGATCAATCAGATAATTGATAATTCACTCAAAAATAACTCATTCATGTCAGTTCAGAGGAAGACCCAATTAAGATTAGAGTTCAATGATAATTTACTATCAGTTGTATAATTTTCCAAGTTGTACAGATGGTGCATTCAATCAATAGAAGGCCTATGATGGGTTGCACAGTTGTGGTGAGAGATTTTCCCAATTAAATATGGGTTAATTCCCTTAGGGATTGGGCAAGTAGGGGCTTGGCGAGCAACAAAATTGGCTAAGTGTTGTCTTGAGCTGGTTTGTGAAGCAGAGAGATAGATTTTACTTGTTCAGGAATTGTTCGGGTTAAACATGCATTGTATTTTCTTCTCATATCTTCTGGTTAATGAAATATAGATAGTCGAGGTTTTGAGTAGTTGATTTCCCCAGAAAAATATTGTATTATGTGTGATTGAAATTCTTCGTTTTCTACTTAGTGTTTTCATCGATCAATTTTTGTTTCTGCTGATGAGTAGAGTTGATTCATGTCTTTTGTTTTAGAATATCACATAAGTTGTTGAATCTACAATTAAAAATATACAACAAGAGTTTCATTCAAATTTTCCTCATTGCCTTTCTCTGGTTGTTCATCACTACCCGAAACATTTCCAGATGTTCCAATGACTGTCTCATTTTCTAGGGGAATCTCTTTACCAACATCAGGGTTTCCAAGGAACACTTTCCAAGTCTATTGAACTTTGCTAAGACTTCTTTTGATGAACATATTGATGAGTCCATGGTGACTTAGGACTAAAACTTGATCCTTGGATCTCCTTAATCGAGTAGTAGTCTCATGCAATACTAAATTGAGAAAGTATGGAAGGTTCAGGGTTACCTTTTTCCTCAAGGATGCCATGAGTTTGAGATGACACCCTCTTACCATGTCGTATCTCCCATCATAGGTGATGTATCACTGGAAAATCCCTGCTACTTCCCTCCATGATTCAGGTAATGAATTGGGGTTATACCCCTTCCCTTTTCTGATCAATTCTTCACCAGTATTCAGAAACAAAAGGGCCACATTCTGGAGAGAGGTGTGTATCTCGTACCACTTTTATCCTTTTGTTAGGAGCCCTGTTACTTCTGCTATTGCAATTTCACTTACTTGTATCTATATATTTCTCACCATTGTTATGTCGTTGTCCAAACTCTTTGTAAATTCCAATGCAACCTCATTGTCAAACCCCTGTAATCATTCAAAATACTCTATCCATCGAACTTGAATTAAGATGTGGAATCCTCGTTCTGAAACCTGTAATTGCGTGGGTTCGTATCAAACTGAATGCCCACCCATTATTATCTGTTCAACAGGACGCGGTATTGCAACTGGAAACAACATGATTGATGATATATGATAAGAATAAACTTTTATAGAGTATATAGGTTCAACAACATGCAATGGTATTCAAAAGTGCGATAACAGCCATCTGTCAGAGGCAACCCACCCCCAATGAGAGTAAATGTCACCTGCAACTGTAAATCAAGTTTTGATAGGATGGAAATTTTGGAACATTTGAAGGATAATGGTGAATTAATGCAATTCAATAAAGGTAACTGTCAAAAGGAAAAATAGGAAGTGACGTATATCTATGACGTATGAGGAAATCATTAAGATTTTATGATTTGTGTGCTATAATGATAACTCATTTTACTATAACCCATGGAGGATGCGATCATAATGAGGGCATGTAGAGATTTATACAAGGAATTAGATGGATGGAGACAAAAATTACATTAAGTGTATCATTAGAGAAAATAAAAAAGATTAATTAAGAATGCTGAAATTTTGAAAAAACATCCCTAGCATGTAGAATTATAATGAAATACTCATTAATCAACCAGTCATCACTGTTTTCCAAGAGGATTTTATAAATATCCATAATAGATATAACGATCTTAAAATTTTGAAGGAACTAAGTAGGGAAGCTATATTGTAATTTGTAATTTTACTTCAATACAACATGCATGGCCTCTGCTACTAGCAGGCATCCATAACCTTGACAAAGTTTCCTTTTTAACACTTTGAGATGCCATTGTCCCATTTACTAAGGAAATTCAAAATTTATTTTTGTATATATATACTTTTGAAGCATTTATAGAAGGCCATTTTCTAGTGTCATAACCAGGTAATAACAATGCCATCACTAGAGCTAATGAGGTGAAAAAACTAGCTCCTGATGAGGCCTCTTGTCCTTTGACTTGAAGGCCAAAGGCTATTACCCTGGCTTGGTGATTGAAAGTGGTAATTTCACTCCGCTAGATCCTATGATCATGGTTGGTCAGCTCGTGATGAGACCTTCTATCCTCTATAATTTTTATTAATCTTAATAAATGGGGTGGCATGTCAACTCCTTAAGAGCTAGGGATGGTGTAAAAAGTATGATAATAATTACTTTTTTAGCTTGCTAAATTTATCGTGAAAACTTATGATCATGTAATATTTGAAGAGTGGAGTGAAAAGATGCTCCTCTAAAGTGGTGATGAGAGGAATGCATGATGAGCATTTTTGTAATTTTTCTACAATACTAAAAGGGATTAAAAATCATAGAAATTACATAATTCTTATAATGATTTCTCATAAAAGATTATGCTTGGTTGGAAGTACGAGTGACCATTGAAAAGTCAAGGGTAAGGTGGTTTAATAGCACATGCCATCCAATTCCAATCCCATCTGCTGCTTCTAAGATAAGTTCTACCTACATGGGTGACTCACTAAAAGATTCCAGGTCTAGGGCTGGCTCCAGGTCTAGTTGGTGCAGGTAAAGAGAAACAAGGGGAGTGTTTCATGTCCCTGCCAACTTGAGTCAAATGATAACCAATAAGCAAACGAGTCTCCACCATCATGTGAAAGAAATG